>JAVLSZ010000195.1:32500-85000 GCA_032313775.1 Urocyon cinereoargenteus
GCTTAGGGTTAGGGTACGGGTTAGGGTTAGGGTTGGATTAGGGTTAGGGTTAGGGTTAGGGTACGGATTAGGGTTAGGGTACGGGTTAGGGTACGAATTAGGGTTAGGGTTAGGGTTAGGGTTAGGGTACGGGTTAGGGTTAGGGTACGGGTTATGGTTAGGGTTAGGGTACTGGTTAGGGTTAGGGTTAGGGTTAGGGTTAGGGTTAGGGTACGGGTTAGGGTTAGGGTTAGGTTTAGGGTACGGGTTAGGGTTAGGGTACGGGTTAGGGTTAGGTTTAGGGTACGGGTTAGAGTTAGGGTTAGGGTTAGGATAAGGGTACGGGTTAGGGTTAGTGTTAGGGTTAGGATTAGGGTACGGTTTAGGGTACGGGTTAGGGTTAGGGTTAGGGTTAGTGTACGGGTTAGGTTTAGGGTTAGGGGTTAGCGTTAGGTTTAGGGTTAGGGTACGGGTTAGGGTTAGGTTAGGGGATACGGTTAGGGTTAGGGTTAGGGTACGGGTTAGGGTTAGGGTACGGGTTAGGATTAGGGTTAGGGTTAGGGTTAGTGTTAGGGATAGGGTTAGGGTACGGGTTAGGGTTAGGGTACGGGTTAGGGTTAGCGTTAGGGTTAGGGTTAGGGTTAGGAAAGGGTTAGGGTTAGGATTAGGGTTAGGGTTAGGGTACGGTTTAAGGTTAGGGTTAGGGTACGGGTTAGGGTTAGGGTTAGGGTTAGGGTTAGGGTTAGGGTACGGGTTAGGGTACGGGTTAGGGTTAGGGTTAGGGTTAGGGGTTAGGGTTACGGTTAGGGTTAGGGTACGGTTTAGGGTATGGGTTAGGGTTAGGGTTAGGGTTAGGGTTAGGGTACGGGTTAGGGTCAGGGTTAGGGTTAGGGTTAGGGTTAGGGTACGGGTTAGGGTTAGGGTTTGGGTTAGGGTTAGGGTTAGGGTACGGGTTAGGGTTAGGTTTAGGTTTAGGGTTAGGGTACGGGTTAGGTTTAGGGTTAGGGGTAGTGTTAGGGTACGGGTTAAGTTTAGGGTTAGGGTTAGGGTTAGGGTACGGGTTAGGGGTAGGGTTAGGGTACGGATTAGGGTTAGGGTTAGGGTTAGGGTTATGGTACGGGTTAGGGTTAGGGTACGGGTTAGTGTTAGGGTAAGGGTTAGGGTTAGGGTACGGGTTAGGTTTAGGGTTAGGGTTAGGGTACGGTTTAGGGTTAGGGTACGGGTTAGGGTACGGGTTAGTGTGAGGGTAAGGTTTAGGGTATGGTTTAGGGTTAGGGTACTGGTAAGGGTTAGGGTTAGGGTACTGGTTAGGGTTAGGGTTAGGGTACGGGTTAGGGTCAGGTTTAGGGTTAGGGTTAGGGTACGGGTTAGGGTTAGGGTTAGGGTTAGGGTTAGGGTTAGGGTACGGGTTAAGTTTAGGGTTAGGGTTAGGGTTAGGTTTAGGGCACGGGTTAAGGTTAGGCTAGGATACGGATTAGGGTTAGGGTTAGGGTTAGGGTTAGGTTTAGGGTGTGGGTTAGGGTTAGGGTTAGGGTTAGTGTTAGGGTTAGGGTTAGCGTACGGGTTAGGTTTAGGGTTAGGGTTAGGGTACGGGTTAGGGTTAGGGTACGGGTTAGGGTACGGGTTAGGGTTAGGGTTAGGTTTAGGAAAGGATTAGGGTTAGGGTTAGGGTACGGGTTAGGGTTAGGTTTAGGGTTAGGGTACGGAGTATGGTTAGGGTACGGGGTAGGGTTAGGGTACGGGTTAGTGTTAGGGTTAGGGTTAGGTTTAGGGTACGGTTTAGGTTTAGGGTCCTGGTTAGGGTTAGTGTTAGGATACTGGTTAGTTTTAGGGTTAGGGTACGGGTTAGGGTTAGGCTTAGGGTTAGGGTACGGGTTAGGGTTAGGGTTGGGTTAGGGTTAGGGTACGGATTAGGGTTAGGGTACGGGTTAGGGTACGAATTAGGGTTAGGGTTAGGGTTAGGGTTCGTGTACGGGTTAGGGTTAGGGTAGGGGTTATGGTTATGGTTAGGGTACTGGTTAGGGTTAGGGTTAGGGTTAGGGTAAGGGTACGGGTTAGGGTTAGGGTTAGGTTTAGGGTACGGGTTAGGGTTAGGGTACGGGTTAGGGTTAGGTTTAGGGTTTGGGTTAGAATTAGGGTTAGGGTTAGGGTAAGGGTACGGGTTAGGGTTAGGGTTAGAGTTAGGATTAGGGTACGGTTTAGGGTACGGGTTAGGGTTAGGGTTAGGGTTAGGGTACGGGTTAGGTTTAGGGTTAGGGGTTAGCGTTAGGTTTAGGGTTAGGGTACGGGTTAGGGTTAGGGTTAGGGGATACGGTTAGGGTTAGGGTTAGGGTACGGGTTAGGGTTAGGGTACGGGTTAGGGTTAGGGTTAGGGTTAGGGTTAGTGTTAGGGATAGGGTTAGGGTACAGGTTAGGGTTAGGGTACGGGTTAGGGTTAGGGTGAGGTTTAGGGTTAGGTTTAGCATACCGTTTAGGGTTAGGATTAGGGTTAGGGTTAGTGTTAGTGTACGGGTTAGGGTTATGGTACGGGTTAGGGTTAGGCTTAGGGTTAGGGTTAGGGTTAGGGTTAGGAAAGGCTTAGGGTTAGGATTAGGGTTAGGTTTAGGGTACGGGTTAAGGTTAGGGTTAGGGGACGGGTTAGGGTTAGGGTTAGGGTTAGGGTTAGGGTACGGGTTAGGGTTAGGGTTAGGGTTAGGGTTAGGGGTTAGGGTTAGGGTTAGGGTTAGGGTTAGGGTACGGTTTAGGGTACGGATTAGGGTTAGGGTTAGGGTTAGGGTTAGGGTTAGGGTACGGGTTAGGGTTAGGGTTAGGTTTAGGGTTAGGCTTAGGGTACGGGTTAGGGTTAGGGTTAGGGTTAGGGTTAGTGTTAGGGTTAGCGTACGGGTTAGGGTTAGGTTTAGGGTAAGGGTTAGGGTACGGGTTAGGGTTAGTGTTAGGGTACGGGTTAGGGTTAGGGTTAGGGTTAGGGTTAGGGTTAGGGTACGGGTGAGGGTTAGGTTTAGGGTTAGTGTTACGGTACGGGTTAGGGTACGTGTTAGGGTTAGGGTACCGGTTAGGATTAGGGTACGGGTTAGGCTTAGGGTTAGGGTACGGGTTAGGGTTAGGGTTAAAGGTTAGGGTTAGGGTTATGGTTAGTGTACGGGTTAGGGTGAGGGTACAGGTTAGGGTTAGGGTTAGGGTTAGGATTAGGTTTAGGGTACGGGTTAGGGTTAGGGTACGGATTAGGGTTAGTGTTAGGGTATGGGTTAGGGTTAGGGTTAGGGGTTAGGTTTAGGATTAGGGTTAGGGTCAGGGTTAGGGTACGGGTAGGGTTAGGTTACGGGTTAGGGTTAGGGTTAGGGTTAGGGTTAGGGTTAGCGTACGGGTTAGGGTTAGGGTTAGGTTTAGGGTTAGGTTTAGGGTTAGGGTTAGGGTACGGGTTAGGGTTAGGGTACGGGTTAGGGTTAGGTTTAGGGTTAGGGTTAGGATTAGGAAAGGGTTAGGGTAGGGTTAGGGTTAGGGTACGGGTTAAGGGTAGGGTTAGGGTACGGGTTAGGGTTAGAGTTAGAATTAGGGTTAGGGTTAGGGTACGGTTTAGGGTTCGGGTTTGGGTACGGGTTAGGGTTAGGGTACGGGTTAGAGTTCGGGTTAGGTTTAGGGTTAGGGTTAGGGTTAGGTTTAGGGTACGGGTTAGGGTTAGGGTTAGGGTTAGGGTTAGGTACGGGTTAGGGTTAGGGTTAGGGTTAGGGTTAGGGTTAGGGTTAGGGTACGGGTTAGGGTACGGTTTAGGGTTAGGGTTAGGGTTAGGGTTAGTGTTAGCGTTAGTGTACGGGTTAAGGTTAGGGTTAGGTTTAGGGTTAGGGTACGGGTTAGGGTTAGTGTACGGGTTAGGGTTAGGTTTAGGTTTAGGGTTAGGGTTAGGAAAGGGTTAGGGTTAGGGTTAGGGTTAGGGTTAGGGTATGGGTAAGAGTTAGGGTTAGGGTTAGGGTTAGGGTACGGGTTAGGGTTAGGGTTAGGGTACGGGTTAGGATTAGGGTTATGGTACGGGTTAGGGTTAGGGTTAGGGTTAGGGTTAGGTTTAGGGTACGGGTTAGCGTTATGGTGAGGGGGTGAGGGTTAGGGTTAGGGTTAGCAAAGGGTTAGGGTTAGGGTTAGTGTTAGGGTTAGGGTACGGTTTATAGTTAGGGTTAGGGTACGGGTTAGGGTTAGGGTTAGGGTTAGGGTTAGGCTACGGGTTAGGGTTAGGGTTAGTGTTAGGGTTAAGGGGTTAGGGTTAGGGTTAGGGTTAGGGTTAGGGTACGTGTTAGGGTACGGGTTAGGGTTAGGGTACGGGTTAGTGTTAGGGTTAGGGTTAGGGTTAGGGTACGTGTTAGGGTTAGCGTTAGGGTTAGGGTACGGGTTAGGGTACGGGTTACGGTTAGGGTAAATTTGGGTTAGGGTTAGGGTTAGGGTTAGGTTTAGGAAAGGGTTAGGGTTAGGGTTAGGGTACGGGTTAGTGTTAGGGTTAGGGTTAGGGTACGGGTTAGGGTTAGGGTTAGGGTTAGGGTACGGTTTAGGGTACGGGTTAGGGTTAGGGTTAGGTTTAGGGTTAGGGTTAGGGTACGGGTTAGGGTTAGGGTTAGGGGTTAGCGTTAGGGTTAGGGTTAGGTACGGGTTAGGGTTAGGGTTAGGGGATAGGGTTAGGTTTAGTGTTAGGTTACGGGGTGGGTTAGGGTACGGGTTAGTGTTAGGTTTAGGGTTAGGTTTAGGGTACGGGTTTGGGTTAGGGTACGGGTTAGGGTTATGGTTAGGTAACGGGTTAGGGTTAGGGTTAGGGGTTAGGTTTAGGGTTAGGGTTAGTGTTAGGGTTAGGGTTAGGGTACGTTTTAGGGTTAGGATACGGGTTAGGGTTAGGCTGAGTTTTAGGGTTAGGGTTAGCATACGGGTTAGGGTTAGGATTAGGGTTAGGGTTAGTGTTAGGGTACGGGTTAGGGTTCGGGTACGGGTTAGGGTTAGGGTTAGGGTTAGCGTTAGGGTTAGGGTTAGGGTTAGGAAAGGGTTAGGGTTAGGATTAGGGTTAGGGTTAGGGTACGGGTTAAGGTTAGGTTTAGGGTACGGGTTAGGGTTAGGGTTAGGATTAGGGTTAGGGTTAGGGTACGGGTTAAGGTTAGGGTTAGGGTACGGGTTAGGGTTAGGGTACGGGTTAGGGTTAGGGTTAGGGTACGGGTTAGGGTTAGGGATAGGTTTAGGTTTAGCGTTAGGGTTAGGAAAGGGTTAGGGTTAGGATTAGGGTTAGGGTTAGGGGTTAGGGTTAGGGTTAGAGTTAAGGTACGGTTTAGGGTACGGGTTAGGGTTAGGGTTAGGGTTAGGGTTAGGGTACGGGTTAGGGTTAGGGTTAGGGTTAGGTTTAGGGTTAGGGTTAGGGTATGGGTTAGTGTTGGGGTTTGGGTTAGGGTTAGGGTTAGTGTAAGGGTTAAGGTTAGGTTTAGGTTTAGGGTTAGGGTACGGGTTAGGGTTAGGGTTAGGGTTAGGGTTAGTGTTAGGGTACGGGTTAAGTTTAGGGTTAGGGTTAGGGTACGGGTTAGGGGTAGTGTTAGGGTACGGATTAGGGTTAGGGTTAGGGTTAGGGTTAGGGTTATGGTACGATTTAGGGTTAGGGTTAGGGTTAGTGTTAGCGTTAGCGTTAGCGTACTGGTTAGGGTTAGGGTTAGGGTTAGGGTTAGGGTACGGGTTAGGTTTAGGGTACGGGTTAGGGTTAGGTTTAGGGTTAGGGTTAGGGTTAGTAAAGGGTTAGGGTTAGGGTTAGGGTTAGGGTACGGGTTAGGGTTAGGTTTAGGGTACGGGTTAGGGTTAGGGTAAGGGTTAGGTTTAGGTTTAGGGTACGGGTTAGGGTTAGGGTTAGGGTTAGAGGTTAGGGGTTAGGGTTAGGGTTAGGGTGAGGGTTAGGGTACGGGTTAGGGTACGGGTTAGGGTTAGGGTATGCGTTAGTGTTAGGGTTAGGGTTAGGGTTAGGGTACGGGTTAGGGTTAGGGTTAGGGTTAGGGTACGGTTTAGGGTTAGGGTACGAGTTAGGGTACGGGTTAGGGTGAGGGTTAGGTTTAGGGTACGGTTTAGGGTTAGGGTACTTTTTAGGGTTAGGGTTAGGGTACTGGTTAGGGTTAGGGTTAGGGTACGGGCTAGGGTCAGGTTTAGGGTTAGGGTTAGGGTACGGGTTAGGGTTAGGGTTAGGGTTAGGTTTAGGGTACGGGTTAAGTTTAGGGTTAGGGTTAGGGTTAGGGTTAGGGTACGGGTTAGGGTTAGGCTAGGGTATGGATTAGGGTTAGGGTTAGGGTTAGGGTTAGGGTATGGGTTAGGGTTAGGGTTAGGGTTAGTGTTAGGGTTAGGGTTAGGGTACGGGTTAGGGTTAGGGTTAGGGTACGGGTTAGGTTTACGATACGGGTTAGGGTTAGGTTTAGGTTTAGGGTTAGGGTTAGGAAAGGGTTAGGGTTAGGGTTAGGGTACGGTTAGGGTTAGGTTTAGGGTACGGGTTATTGTTAGGGTTAGGATTAGGGTTAGGTTTAGGATACGGGTTAGGTTTAGGATAGGGTTATGGGTTAGGGGTTAGGTTTAGGGTTAGGGTTAGGGTGATGGTAAGGGTACGGGTTAGGGTACGGGTTAGGGTTAGAGTAAGGGTTAGTGTTAGGGTTAGGGTTAGGGTTAGGGGACGGGTTAGGGTTAGGTTTAGGGTTAGGGTACGGGTTAGGGTTAGGGTACGGGTTAGGGTACGGGTTAGGGTGAGGGTTAGGGTTAGGGTTAGGTTTAGGAAAGGATTAGGGTTATGGTTAGGGTACGGGTTAGGGTTAGGTTTAGGGTTAGTGTACGGAGTATGCTTAGGGTACGGGGTAGGGTTAGGGTACGGGTTAGTGTACGGGTTAGGGTTAGGGGTAGGTTTAGGGTACGGTTTAGGGTTAGGGTCCTGGTTAGGGTTAGGGTTAGGGTACTGGTTAGGGTTAGGGTTAGGGTACGGGTTAGGGTTAGGCTTAGGTTTAGGGTACGGGTACGGGTTAGGGTTGGTTTAGGGTTAGGTTTAGGGTTAGGATACGGGTTAGAGTTAGGGTACGGGTTAGGGTACGAATTAGGGTTAGGTTTAGGGTTAGGGTTAGGGTACGGGTTAGGGTTAGGGTACGGGTTATGTTTAGGGTTGGGGTACTGGTTAGGGTTAGGGTTCCGGTTAGGGTTAGGGTTAGGGTACGGGTTAGGGTTAGGGTTAGGTTTCGGGTACGGGTTAGGATTAGGGTTTGGGTTAGTGTTAGGGTACGGTTAGGGTTAGGGTACGGGTTAGGGTTAGGTTTAGGGTACGGGTTAGGGTTAGGGTTAGGGTTAGGGTTAGGATACGGGTTAGGGTTAGGGTTAGGGTTAGGGTTAGTGTTAGGGTTAGCGTACGGGTTAGGGTTAGGTTTTGTGTAAGGGTTAGGGTACGGGTTAGGGTTAGGGTTAGGGTTAGGGTTAGGTTTAGGGTACGGGTTAGGTTTAGGGTTAGGGTTAGGATTAGTGTTAGGGTACGGGTTAGGGTACGTGTTAGGGTTAGGGTACCGGTTAGGGTTAGGGTACGGGTTAGGGTTAGGGTTAGGGTACGGGTTTGGGTTAGTGTTAAGGGTTATGGTTAGGGTTCGTGTTAGGGTTAGGTTTAGGATACGGGTTAGGGTTAGGGTTAGGGTTTAGGGGTTAGAGTTAGGGTTAGGGTTAGAGTGAGGGTTAGGGTTAGGGTTAGGGTATGGTTTAGTGTTAGGGTACGGGTTAGTGTTAGGGTTACGGTTAGGGTTAGGGTACGGGTTAAGGTTAGGTTTAGGGTTAGGGTACGGGTTAGGGTTAGGGTACGGGTTAGGGTACGGGTTAGGGTACGGGTTAGGGTACGGGTTAGGGTTAGGATTAGGGTTAGGGTTAGGGTTAGGGTACGGGTTAGGGTTAGGGTTAGGGTTAGGTTTCGGGTTAGGGTTAGGAAAGGGTTAGGGTTAGTATTAGGGTTAGGGTTAGGGGTTAGGGTTAGGATTAGGGTTAGGGTACGGTTTAGGGTACGGGTTAGGGTTAGGGTTAGGGTTAGGGTTAGGGTTAGGGTTAGGGTACGGGTTAGGGTTAGGGTTAGGGTTAGGTTTAGGGTTAGGTTTAGGGTACGGGTTAGTGTTAGGGTTTGGGTTAGGGTTAGGGTTAGAATACGGGTTAAGGTTAGGTTTAGGTTTAGGGTTAGGGTACGGGTTAGGGTTAGGGTTAGGGTGAGTGTTAGGGTACGGGTTAAGTTTAGGGTTAGGGTTAGGGTACGGGTTAGGGGTAGGGTTAGGGTACGGATTAGGGTTAGGGTTAGGGTTAGGGTTAGGGTTAGGGTTATGGTACGATTTAGGGTTAGGGTTAGGGTTAGTGTTAGGGTTAGGGTTAGGGTTAGTAAAGGGTTAGGGTTAGGGTTAGGTTTAGGGTACGGGTTAGGGTTAGGTTTAGGGTACGGGTTAGGGTTAGGGTAAGGGTAGGGTTAGGTTTAGGGTACGGGTTATGGTTAGGGTTAGGGTTAGAGGTTAGGGGTTAGGGTTAGGGTTAGGGTTAGGGTGAGGGTTAGGGTACGGGTTAGGGTACGGGTTAGGGTTAGGGTACGGGTTAGTGTTAGGGTTAGGGTTAGGGTTAGGGTACGGTTTAGGGTTAGGTTTAGGGTTAGGGTACGGTTTAGGGTTAGTGTATGGGTTAGGGTACGGGTTAGGGTGAGGGTTAGGTTTAGGGTTAGTGTTAGGGTTAGGGTTAGCGTACGGGTTAGGGTTAGGGTTAGGGTTAGGGTACGGGTTAGGTTTAGGATACGGGTTAGTGTTAGGGTTAGGGTTAGGGTTAGGGTTAGGAAAGGGTTAGGGTTAGGGTTAGGGTTAGGGTACGGGTTAGGGTTAGGTTTAGGGTACGGGTTAGGGTTAGGGTTAGGATTAGGGTTAGGTTTAGGATACGGGTTAGGGTTAGGATAGGGTTAGGGGTTAGGGGTTAGGGTTAGAGTTAGGGTTAGGGTGATGGTTAGGGTACGGGTTAGGGTACGGGTTAGGGTTAGGGTACGGGTTAGTGTTAGGGTTAGGGTTAGGGTAGGGGACGGGTTAGGGTTAGGGTTAGGGTTAGGGTACGGGTTAGGGTTAGGGTACGGGTTAGGGTACGGGGTAGGGTGAGGGTTAGGGTTAGGGTTAGGTTTAGGAAAGGATTAGGGTTAGGGTTAGGGTATGGGTTAGGGTTAGGGTTAGGGTTAGGGTACGGTTTAGGGTTAGGGTCCTGGTTAGGGTTAGGTTTAGGGTACTGGTTAGGGTTAGGGTTAGGGTATGGGTTAGGGTTAGGCTTAGGGTTAGGGTACGGTTTAGGGTTAGGGTCCTGGTTAGGGTTAGGTTTAGGGTACTGGTTAGGGTTAGGGTTAGGGTACGGGTTAGGGTTAGGCTTAGGGTTAGGGTACGGGTTAGGGTTAGGGTTGGTTTAGGGTTAGGGTTAGGGTTAGGGTACGGGTTAGGGTTAGGGTACGGGTTAGGGTACGAATTAGGGTTAGGGTTAGGGTTAGGGTTAGGGTACGGGTTAGGGTTAGGGTACGGGTTATGGTTAGGGTTAGGGTACTGGTTAGGGTTAGGGTTACGGTTAGGGTTAGGATTAGGGTACGGGTTAGGGTTAGGGTTAGGTTTCGGGTACGGGTTAGGGTTAGGGTTTGGGTTAGTGTTAGGGTACGGTTAGGGTTAGGGTACGGGATAGGGTTAGGTTTAGGGTACGGGTTAGGGTTAGGGTTAGGGTTAGGGTTAGTGTTAGGGTTAGCGTACGGGTTAGGGTTAGGTTTAGGGTAAGGGTTAGGGTACGGGTTAGGGTTAGGGTTAGGGTTAGGGTTAGGGTTAGGTTTAGGGTACGGGTTAGGGTTAGGGTTAGGGTTAGGATTAGTGTTAGGGTACGGGTTAGGGTACGTGTTAGGTTTTGGGTACCGGTTAGGGTTAGGGTACGGGGTAGGGTTAGGGTTAGGGTACGGGTTAGGGTTAGTGTTAAGGGTTAGGGTTAGGGTTCGGGTTAGGATTAGGTTTAGGATACGGGTTAGGGTTAGTGTTAGGGTTAGGGGTTAGGGGTTAGGGTTAGGGTTAGGGTTAGGGTTAGGGTACGGGTTAGGGTTAGGGTACGGGTTAGTGTTAGGGTTACGGTTAGGGTTAGGGTACGGGTTAAGGTTAGGTTTAGGGTTAGGGTACGGGTTAGGGTTAGGATTGGGTTGGGGTTTGGGTTAGGGTTAGGGTAGGGGTTAGGTTTAGGGTACGGCTTAGGGTACGGGTTAGGGTTAGGGTTAGGTTTAGGGTACGGTTTAGGGTTAGGGTACGGGTTAGGGTTAGGGTTATGGCACTGGTTAGGGTTAGGGTTAGGGTACGGGTTAGGGTTAGGCTTAGGGTTAGGGTATGTGTTAGGGTTAGGGTTGGGTTAGGGTTAGGGTTAGGGTTAGTTTACGGGTTAGGGTTAGGGTACGGGTTAGGGTACGGATTAGGATTAGGGTTAGGTTTAGGTTTAGGGTACGGGTTAGGGTTAGGGTACGTGTTATGGTTAGGTTTAGGGTACTGGTTAGGTTTAGGGTTAGGGTTAGCGTACGGGTTAGGGTTAGGGTTAGGGTTAGGGTTAGGGTACGGGTTAGGGTTAGGGTACGGATTAGGGTTAGGGTCGGAAAGGGTTAGGGTTAGGGTTAGGGTACGGGTTAGGGTTAGGGTACGGGTTAGGGTTAGGGTTAGAGTTAGGGTTAGCGTACGGGTTAGGGTTAGGTTTAGGGTTAGGGTACGGGTTAGGGTACGCGTTAGGGTTAGGGTTAGGGCTAGAAAGGGTTAGTGTTAGGGTTAGGGTAGGGTTAGGGTACGGGTTAAGGTTAGGGTTAGGGTACGGATTAGGGTACGGGTTAGGGTTAGGGTACGGGTTAGGGAAGGGTTTAGGGTTAGGGTTAGGGGTTAGGGGTTACGGTTAGTGTTATGGTTAGTGTTAGGGTTAGGGTACGGGTTAGGGTACGGGTTAGGGTACGGGTTAGGGTACGGGTTAGATTTAAGGTACGGGTTAGGGTTAGGGTACGGGTTAGGGTTAGGGTACGGGTTAGGGTTAGTGTACGGGTTAGGTTTAGGGTTAGGGATAGGGTTAGGGTATGGGTTAGTGTTAGGGTATGGGTTAGGGTAAGGTTACGGGTACGGGATAGGGTTAGGGTTAGGGGTTAGTTTTAGGGTTAGGGTTAGGGTACGGGTTAGGGGTAGGGTACGGGTTAGGGTTAGGGTTAGGGTTAGTGTTAAAGTTAGGGTTAGCGTACGGGTTAGGGTTAGGTTTAGGTTTAGGGTTAGGGTTAGGGTACGGGTTAGGGTTAGTGTACGGGTTAGGGTTAGGGTTAGGGTTAGGGTACGGGTTAGGGTTAGGTTTAGGTTTAGGGTACGGGTTAGGGTTAGGGTTAGGGGTTAGGGTAGTGTACGGGTTAGTGTTAGGTTTAGGGTTAGGGTACGGATTAGGGTTAGGGTTAGGGTTAGTGTTAGGGTTAAAGTACGGGTTAGGGTTAGGGTTAGGGTTAGGGTTAGGGTTAGGTGTTAGGGGTTAGTTTTAGGGTAAGGGTTAGGGTTAGGGTTAGGGTACCGGTTAGGGTACGAGTTAGGGTTAGGGTTAGGGTTGGGTACAATTTAGGGTTAGGTTTAGGGTTCGGGTTGGGGTTAGGGTTAGGGTACGGGTTAGGGTTAGGTTTAGGGTTAGGGTTAGGTTTAGGTTACGGGTTAGGGTTAGGGTTAGGGTTAGGTTTAGGTTTAGGGTACGGGTTAGGGTTAGGGTTAGGGTAAGGGTTAGGGTTAGGGTACGGGTTAGGGTACGGTTTAGGGTTAGGGTACGGGTTAGGGTACGGGTTAGGGTTAGGGTTAGGGTTAGGGTTAGGGCACGTTTTAGGGTTAGGGTACCGGTTAGGGTTAGGGTACGGGTTAGGGTTAGGCTTAGCGTACGGGTTAGGGTTAGGGTTAGGGGTTAGGGTTAGGGTTAGGTTTAGGGTACGTGTTAGTGTTAGGGTACGTGTTAGGGTTAGGGTTAGGTTTAGGGTACGGGTTAGGGTTAGGGTACGGGTTAGGATTTGGGTTAGGGTACGGGTAGGGTTAACGTTTGGGGTTAGGTTTAGGGTTAGTGTTAGGGTTAGGGTACGGGTTAGGTTTAGGGTACGGGTTAGGGTTAGGGTTAGGGTTAGGGGTTAGGGTTAGGATTAGGGTTAGGGTTAGGGTTAGGGGATAGGGTTAGGGTTAGTGTTAGGGTACGGGTTAGGGTTAGGGTACGGGTTAGTGTTAGGGTTAGGGTTAGGTTTAGGGTACGGGTTAGGGTTAGGGTACGGGTTAGTGTTATGGTTAGGGTACGGGTTAGGGTTAGGTTTAGGGGTTAGGGTTAGGGTTAGGGTTAGGGTTAGTGTTAGGGATAGGGTTAGGGTACAGGTTAGGTTTAGGGTACGGGTTAGGGTTAGGGTGAGGTTTTGGGTTAGGGTTAGCATACGGGTTAGGGTTAGGATTAGGGTTAGGGTTAGTGTTAGAGTACGGGTTAGGGTTATGGTACGGGTTAGGGTTAGGGTTAGGGTTAGGGTTAGGGTACGGGTTAAGGTTAGGGTTAGGGTGCGGGTTAGGGTTAGGGTTAGTGTTAGGGTAGGGTTAAGGTACGGGTTAGGGTTAAGGTTAGGGTACGGGTTAGGGTTAGGTTTAGGGGTTAGGGTTAGGATTAGGGTTAGGGTTAGGGTTAGGGTACGGGTTAGGGTTAGGGTTAGGGTTAGGGTTAGGGTACGGGTTAGGGTTAGGGTTAGGGTTAGTGTTAGGGTTAGGGTTAGGGTACGGGTTAGGGTTAGGGTTACGGTTAGGGTTAGGTTTAGGGTACGGTTTAGGGTTAGGGTTAGGGTTAGGTTTAGGGTATGGGTTAGGGTTAGGGTACGGGTTAGGGTTAGGTTTAGGGTACGGGTTAGGGTTAGGGTTAGGGTTAGGGTTAGGGTACGGGTTAGTTTTAGGGTTACGGTTAGGGTTAGTGTTAGGGTTAGCGTACGGGTTAGGGTTAGGTTTAGGGTAAGGGTTAGGGTACGGGTTAGGGTTAGGGTTAGGGTTAGGGTACGGGTTAGGGTTAGGGTTAGGGTTAGGGTTAGTGTTACGGTACGGGTTAGGGTACGTGTTAGGATTAGGGTACCGGTTAGGGTGAGGGTACGGGTTAGGGTTAGGTTTAGGGTACGGGTTAGGGTTAGGGTTAAAGGTTAGGGTTAGGGTTATGGTTAGTGTACGGGTTAGGGTTAGGGTACAGGTTAGGGTTAGGGTTAGGATTAGGTTTAGGGTACGGGTTAGGGTTAGGGTACGGATTAGGTTTAGTGTTAGGGTATGGGTTAGGGTTAGGGTTAGGGGTTAGGTTTAGGATTAGGGTTAGGGTTATGCTTAGGGTACGGGTAGGGTTAGGTTACGGGTTAGGGTTAGGGTTAGGGTTAGGGTTAGGGTTAGTGTTAGCGTACGGGTTAGGGTTAGGGTTAGGTTTAGGGTTAGGTTTAGGGTTAGGGTTAGGGTACGGTTTAGGGTTAGGTTACGGGTTAGGGTTAGGATTAGGGTTAGGGTTAGGGTTAGGAAAGGGTTAGGGTTAGGGTTAGGGTTAGGGTACGGGTTAAGTGTAGGGTTAGGGTACGGGTTAGGGTTAGAATTAGATTTAGGGTTAGGGTTAGGGTACGGGTTAGGGTACGGGTTTGGGTACGGGTTAGGGTTAGGGTACGAGTTAGGGTTTGGGTTAGGGTTAGGGTTAGGGTTAGGTTTAGGGTACGGGTTAGGGTTAGGGTTAGGGTTAGGGTTTGGTTTAGGGTACGCATTAGGGTTAGGGTTAGGGTTAGGGTTAGGGTTAGTGTTAGCGTTAGCGTACGGGTTAGGGTTAGGGTTAGGGTTAGGGTACGGGTTAGGGTTAGGTTTAGGGTTAGGGTTAGGGTTAGGAAAGGGTTAGGGTTAGGGTTAGGGTTAGGGTACGGGTTAGAGTTTGGGTTAGGGTTAGGGTTAGGGTACGGGTTAGGGTTAGGGTTAGGGTACGGGTTAGGATTAGGGTTAGGGTACGGGTTAGGGTTAGGGTAAGGGTTAGGTTTAGGTTTAGGGTACGGGTTAGCGTTACGGTGAGGGTGAGGGTTAGGGTTAGGGTTAGCAAAGGGTTAGGGTTAGGGTTAGTGTTAGGGTTGGGGTACGGTTTATAGTTAGGTTTAGGGTACGGGTTAGGGTTAGGGTTAGGGTTAGGGTTAGGCTACGGGTTAGGGTTAGGGTTAGTGTTAGGTTTTAGGGGTTAGGGTTAGGGTTAGGGTTAGGGTTAGGGTACGTGTTAGGGTATGGGTTAGGGTTAGCGTACGGGTTAGTGTTAGGGTTAGGGTTAGGGTTAGGGTACGTGTTAGGGTTAGCGTTAGGGTTAGGGTACGGGTTAGGGTACGGGTTACGGTTAGGGTAAGTTTGGGTAAGGGTTAGGGTTAGGGTTAGGTTTAGGAAAGGGTTAGGGTTAGGGTTAGGGTATGGGTTAGGGTTAGGGTTAGGGTTAGGGTACGGGTTAGGGTTAGGGTTAGGGTTAGGGTACGGTTTAGGGTACAGGTTAGGGTTAGAGTTAGTTTTAGGGTTAGGGTTAGGGTTCGGGTTAGGGTTAGGGTTAGGGGTTAGCGTTAGGGTTAGGGTTAGGGTACGGGTTAGGGTTAGGGTTAGGCGATAGGGTTAGGTTTAGGGTTAGGTTACGGGGTGGGTTAGGGTACGGGTTAGTGTTAGGGTTAGGGTTAGGTTTAGGGTACGGGTTAGGGTTAGGGTACGGGTTAGGGTTATGGTTAGGTAACGGGTTAAGGTTAGGGTTAGGGGTTAGGGTTAGGGTTAGGGTTAGTGTTAGGGTTAGGTTTAGGGTACGGGTTAGGTTTAGGATACGGGTTAGGGTTAGGGTACGGGTTAGGGTTAGGTTTAGGGTACGGGTTAAGGTTAGGGTTAGGGTACGGGTTAGGGTTATGGTTAGGATTAGGGTTAGGTTTAGGGTACGGGTTAGGGTACGGGTTAGGGTTAGGGTTAGGGTTAGGGGTTAGGGTTAGGGTTAGGGTTAGGGTACGGGTTTGGGTTAGGTTTAGGGTTAGGGTTAGGGTTAGTGTACGGGTTAGATTTAGTGTTAGGGTTAGGGTTAGGGTACGGGTTAGGGTTAGGGTTAGGGTACGGGTTAGGATTAGGGTTAGGGTACGGGTTAGGGTTAGGGTTAGGGTTAGGGTTAGGTTTAGGGTACGGGTTAGCGTTATGGTGAGGGTGAGGGTTAGGGTTAGGGTTAGCAAAGGGTTAGGGTTAGGGTTAGTGTTAGGTTTAGGGTACGGTTTATAGTTAGGTTTAGGGTACGGGTTAGGGTTAGGGTTAGGGTTAGGGTTAGGCTACGGGTTAGGGTTAGGGTTAGTGTTAGGGTTTAGGGGTTAGGGTTAGGGTTAGGGTTAGGGTACGTGTTAGGGTATGGGTTAGGGTTAGGGTACGGGTTAGTGTTAGGGTTATGGTTAGGGTTAGGGTACGTGTTAGGGTTAGCGTTAGGGTTAGGGTACGGGTTAGGGTACGGGTTACGGTTAGGGTAAGTTTGGGTTAGGGTTAGGGTTAGGTTTAGGAAAGGGTTAGGGTTAGGGTTAGGGTATGGGTTAGGGTTAGGGTTAGGGTTAGGGTACGGGTTAGGGTTAGGGTTAGGGTTAGGGTACGGTTTAGGGTACGGGTTAGGGTTAGGGTTAGGTTTAGGGTTAGGGTTAGGGTACGGGTTAGGGTTAGGGTTAGGGGTTAGCGTTAGGGTTAGGGTTAGGGTACGGGTTAGGTTTAGGGTTAGGCGATAGGGTTAGGTGTAGGGTTAGGTTACGGGGTGGGTTAGGGTACGGGTTAGTGTTAGGGTTAGGGTTAGGTTTAGGGTACGGGTTAGGGTTAGGGTACGGGTTAGGGTTATGGTTAGGTAACGGGTTAGGGTTAGGGTTGGGGGTTAGGGTTAGGGTTAGGGTTAGTGTTAGGGTTAGGTTTAGGGTACGGGTTAGGTTTAGGATACGGGTTAGGGTTAGGGTGAGTGTTAGGGTTAGGGTTAGCATACGGGTTAGTGTTAGGATTAGGGTTAGGGTTAGTGTTAGGGTACGGGTTAGGGTTAGGGTACGGGTTAGGGTTAGGGTTAGCGTTAGGGTTAGGGTTAGGGTTAGGAAAGGGTTAGGGTTAGGATTAGGGTTAGGGTTAGGGTACGGGTTAAGGTTAGGGTTAGGGTACGGGTTAGGGTTATGGTTGGATTAGGGTTAGGTTTAGGGTACGGGTTAGGGTACGGGTTAGGGTTAGGGTTAGGGTTAGGGGTTAGGGTTAGGGTTAGGGTTAGGGTTAGGTTACGGGTTAGGGTTAGGGTTTGGGTTAGGGTTAGGGTTAGGGTACGGGTTAGGGTTAGGTTTAGCGTTAGGGTTAGGGTACGGGTTAGGGTTAGGATACGGGTTAGGGTTAGGGTGAGTGTTAGGGTTAGGGTTAGCATACGGGTTAGGTTTAGGATTAGGGTTAGGGTTAGTGTTAGGGTACGGGTTAGGGTTAGGGTACGGGTTAGGGTTAGGGTTAGCGTTAGGGTTAGGGTTAGGGATAGGAAAGGGTTAGGGTTAGGATTAGGGTTAGGGTTAGGTTACGGGTTAAGGTTAGGGTTAGGGTACGGGTTAGGGTTAGGGTTAGGGTTAGGGTTAGGGTTAGGGTTAGGTTACGGGTTAGGGTACGGGTTAGGTTTAGGGTTAGGGTTAGGGGTTAGGGTTAGGTTTAGGGTTAGGGTTAGGTTACGGTTTAGGGTACGGGTTAGGGTTAGGGTTAGGGTTAGGGTTAGGGTACGGGTTAGGGTTAGGGTTAGGGTTAGGGTTAGGGTTAGGGTACGGGTTAGGGTTAGGGTTTGGGTTAGGGTTAGGGTACGGGTTAGGGTTAGGTTTAGGTTTAGGTTTAGGGTTAGGGTACGGGTTAGTGTTAGGGTTAGGGTTAGTGTTAGGGTTAGGTTACGGGTTAGGGTACGGGTTAGGTTTAGGGTTAGGTTTAGGGGTTAGGGTTAGGTTTAGGGGTAGGGTTAGGGTACGGATTAGGGTTAGGGTTAGGGTTAGGGTTAGGGTTATGGTACGGGTTAGGTTTAGTGTTAGGGTTAGTGTTAGGGTTAGCGTTAGCGTACTGGTTAGGGTTAGGTTTAGGGTTAGGGTTAGGGTTAGGAAAGGGTTAGGGTTAGGTTTAGGGTTAGGCTTAGGGTACGGGTTAAGTTTAGGTTTAGGGTACGGGTTAGGGTTAGGGTAAGGGTTAGGGTTAGGTTTAGGGTACGGGTTAGGGTTAGGGGTAGGGTTAGAGTTTAGGGGATAGGGTTAGGGTTAGGGTTAGGGTACGTGTTAGGGTACGGGTTAGGGTTAGGGTACGGGTTAGTGTTAGGGTTAGGGTTAGGGTTAGGGTACGGGTTAGGGTTAGCGTTAGGGTTAGGGTACGGGTTAGGGTACGGGTTACGGTTAGGGTAAGTTTGGGTTAGGGTTAGGGTTAGGGTCAGGTTTAGGAAAGGGTTAGGGTTAGGGTTAGGGTACGGGTTAGGGTTAGGGTTAGGGTTAGGGTACGGGTTAGGGTTATGGTTAGGGTTAGGGTACGGTTTAGGGTACGGGTTAGGGTTAGGGTAGGTTTAGGGTTAGGGTTAGGGTACGGGTTAGGGTTAGGGTTAGGGGTTAGCGTTAGGGTTAGGTTTAGGGTACGGGTTAGGGTTAGGGTTAGGGGATAGGGTTAGGTTTAGGGTTAGGTTACGGGGTGGGTTAGGGTACGGGTTAGTGTTAGGGTTAGGGTTAGGTTTAGGGTACGTGTTAGGGTTAGGGTACGGGTTAGGGTTATGGTTAGGTAACGGGTTAGGGTTAGGGTTAGGGGTTATGGTTAGGGTTAGGGTTAGTGTTAGGGTTAGGTTTAGGGTACGGGTTAGGTTTAGGATACGGGTTAGGGTTAGGGTGAGTGTTAGGGTTAGGGTTAGTATACGGGTTAGGGTTAGGATTAGGGTGAGGGTTAGTGTTAGTGTACGGGTTAGGGTTAGGGTACGGGTTAGGGTTAGGGTTAGCGTTAGGGTTAGGGTTAGGGTTAGGAAAGGTTTAGGGTTAGGATTAGGGTTAAGTTTAGGGTACAGGTTAAGGTTAGGGTTAGGGTACGTGTTAGGGTTAGGGTTAGGATTAGGGTTAGGTTTAGGGTACGGGTTAGGGTACGGGTTAGGGTTAGGGTTAGGGTTAGGTTTTAGGGTTAGGGTTAGGGTTAGGGTTAGGGTTAGGGTACAGGTTAGGGTTAGGGTTTGGGTTAGGGTTAGGGTTAGGGTACGGGTTAGTGTTAGGTTTAGGGTTAGGGTTAGGGTACGGGTTAGGGTTAGGGTTAGGGTTAGTGTTAGGGTACGGGTTAAGTTTAGGGGTAGGGTTAGGGTTAGGGTTAGGGTACGGGTTAGGGGTAGGGTTAGGGTACGGATTAGGGTTAGGGTTAGGGTTAGGGTTAGGGTTAGGGTTATGGTACGGGTTAGGGTTAGGGTTAGGGTTAGTGTTAGGGTTAGCTTTAGCGTACTGGTTAGGGTTAGGGTTAGGGTTAGGGTTAGGGTACGGGATAGGTTTAGGGTACGGGTTAGGGTTAGAGTTAGGGTTAGGGTTAGGGTTAGTAAAGGGTTAGGGTTAGGGTTACGGTTAGGGTTAGGGTACGGGTTAGGGTTAGGTTTAGTGTATGGTTTAGGGTTATGGTTAGGGAACGGGTTAGGGTTAGGGTTAGGGTTTAGGGTTAGGGTTAGGGTTAGTGTTAGGGTTAGGGTTAGGGTACGGGTTAGGGTTAGGATACGGGTTAGGGTTAGGGTGAGTGTTAGGGTTAGGGTTAGCATACGGGTTAGGGTTAGGATTAGGGTTAGGGTTAGTGTTAGGGTACTGGTTAGGGTTAGGGTACGGGTTAGGGTTAGGATACGGGTTAGGGTTAGGGTGAGTGTTAGGGTTAGGGTTAGCATACGGGTTAGGTTTAGGATTAGGGTTAGGGTTAGTGTTAGGGTACGGGTTAGGGTTAGGGTATGCGTTAGGGTTAGCGTTAGGGTTAGGGTTAGGGTTAGGAAAGGGTTAGGGTTAGGATTAGGGTTAGGGTTAGTGTACGGGTTAAGGTTAGGGTTAGAGTACGGGTTAGGGTTAGGGTTAGGTTTAGGGTTAGGTTTAGGGTACGGGTTAGGGTACGGGTTAGGGTTAGGGTTAGGGTTAGGGGTTAGGGTTAGGGTTAGGTTTAGGGTACGGTTTAGGGTATGGGTTAGGGTTAGGGTTAGGGTTAGGGTTAGGGTACGGGTTAGGGTTAGGGTTAGGGTTAGGGTTAGGGTTAGGGTACGGGTTAGGGTTAGGGTTTGGGTTAGGGTTAGGGTTAGGGTACGGGTTAGGGTTAGGTTTAGGTTTAGGGTTAGGGTACGGGTTAGGGTTAGGGTTAGGGGTAGTGTTAGGGTACGGGTTAAGTTTAGGGTTAGGGTTAGGGTTAGGGTACGGGTTAGGGGTAGGGTTAGGGTACGGATTAGGGTTAGGGTTAGGGTTAGGGTTAGTGTTAGGGTACGGGTTAGGGTTAGGGTACGGGTTAGGGTTAGGGTTAGCGTTAGGGTTAGGGTTAGGGTTAGGAAAGGGTTAGGGTTAGGATTAGGGTTAGGGTTAGGGTACGGGTTAAGGTTAGGGTTAGGGTACGGGTTAGGGTTATGGTTGGATTAGGGTTAGGTTTAGGGTACGGGTTAGGGTACGGGTTAGGGTTAGGGTTAGGGTTAGGGGTTAGGGTTAGGGTTAGGGTTAGGGTTAGGTTACGGGTTAGGGTTAGGGTTTGGGTTAGGGTTAGGGTTAGGGTACGGGTTAGGGTTAGGTTTAGCGTTAGGGTTAGGGTACGGGTTAGGGTTAGGATACGGGTTAGGGTTAGGGTGAGTGTTAGGGTTAGGGTTAGCATACGGGTTAGGTTTAGGATTAGGGTTAGGGTTAGTGTTAGGGTACGGGTTAGGGTTAGGGTACGGGTTAGGGTTAGGGTTAGCGTTAGGGTTAGGGTTAGGGATAGGAAAGGGTTAGGGTTAGGATTAGGGTTAGGGTTAGGTTACGGGTTAAGGTTAGGGTTAGGGTACGGGTTAGGGTTAGGGTTAGGGTTAGGGTTAGGGTTAGGGTTAGGTTACGGGTTAGGGTACGGGTTAGGTTTAGGGTTAGGGTTAGGGGTTAGGGTTAGGTTTAGGGTTAGGGTTAGGTTACGGTTTAGGGTACGGGTTAGGGTTAGGGTTAGGGTTAGGGTTAGGGTACGGGTTAGGGTTAGGGTTAGGGTTAGGGTTAGGGTTAGGGTTAGGGTACGGGTTAGGGTTAGGGTTTGGGTTAGGGTTAGGGTACGGGTTAGGGTTAGGTTTAGGTTTAGGTTTAGGGTTAGGGTACGGGTTAGTGTTAGGGTTAGGGTTAGTGTTAGGGTTAGGTTACGGGTTAGGGTACGGGTTAGGTTTAGGGTTAGGTTTAGGGGTTAGGGTTAGGTTTAGGGGTAGGGTTAGGGTACGGATTAGGGTTAGGGTTAGGGTTAGGGTTAGGGTTATGGTACGGGTTAGGTTTAGTGTTAGGGTTAGTGTTAGGGTTAGCGTTAGCGTACTGGTTAGGGTTAGGTTTAGGGTTAGGGTTAGGGTTAGGAAAGGGTTAGGGTTAGGTTTAGGGTTAGGCTTAGGGTACGGGTTAAGTTTAGGTTTAGGGTACGGGTTAGGGTTAGGGTAAGGGTTAGGGTTAGGTTTAGGGTACGGGTTAGGGTTAGGGGTAGGGTTAGAGTTTAGGGGATAGGGTTAGGGTTAGGGTTAGGGTACGTGTTAGGGTACGGGTTAGGGTTAGGGTACGGGTTAGTGTTAGGGTTAGGGTTAGGGTTAGGGTACGGGTTAGGGTTAGCGTTAGGGTTAGGGTACGGGTTAGGGTACGGGTTACGGTTAGGGTAAGTTTGGGTTAGGGTTAGGGTTAGGGTCAGGTTTAGGAAAGGGTTAGGGTTAGGGTTAGGGTACGGGTTAGGGTTAGGGTTAGGGTTAGGGTACGGGTTAGGGTTATGGTTAGGGTTAGGGTACGGTTTAGGGTACGGGTTAGGGTTAGGGTAGGTTTAGGGTTAGGGTTAGGGTACGGGTTAGGGTTAGGGTTAGGGGTTAGCGTTAGGGTTAGGTTTAGGGTACGGGTTAGGGTTAGGGTTAGGGGATAGGGTTAGGTTTAGGGTTAGGTTACGGGGTGGGTTAGGGTACGGGTTAGTGTTAGGGTTAGGGTTAGGTTTAGGGTACGTGTTAGGGTTAGGGTACGGGTTAGGGTTATGGTTAGGTAACGGGTTAGGGTTAGGGTTAGGGGTTATGGTTAGGGTTAGGGTTAGTGTTAGGGTTAGGTTTAGGGTACGGGTTAGGTTTAGGATACGGGTTAGGGTTAGGGTGAGTGTTAGGGTTAGGGTTAGTATACGGGTTAGGGTTAGGATTAGGGTGAGGGTTAGTGTTAGTGTACGGGTTAGGGTTAGGGTACGGGTTAGGGTTAGGGTTAGCGTTAGGGTTAGGGTTAGGGTTAGGAAAGGTTTAGGGTTAGGATTAGGGTTAAGTTTAGGGTACAGGTTAAGGTTAGGGTTAGGGTACGTGTTAGGGTTAGGGTTAGGATTAGGGTTAGGTTTAGGGTACGGGTTAGGGTACGGGTTAGGGTTAGGGTTAGGGTTAGGTTTTAGGGTTAGGGTTAGGGTTAGGGTTAGGGTTAGGGTACAGGTTAGGGTTAGGGTTTGGGTTAGGGTTAGGGTTAGGGTACGGGTTAGTGTTAGGTTTAGGGTTAGGGTTAGGGTACGGGTTAGGGTTAGGGTTAGGGTTAGTGTTAGGGTACGGGTTAAGTTTAGGGGTAGGGTTAGGGTTAGGGTTAGGGTACGGGTTAGGGGTAGGGTTAGGGTACGGATTAGGGTTAGGGTTAGGGTTAGGGTTAGGGTTAGGGTTATGGTACGGGTTAGGGTTAGGGTTAGGGTTAGTGTTAGGGTTAGCTTTAGCGTACTGGTTAGGGTTAGGGTTAGGGTTAGGGTTAGGGTACGGGATAGGTTTAGGGTACGGGTTAGGGTTAGAGTTAGGGTTAGGGTTAGGGTTAGTAAAGGGTTAGGGTTAGGGTTACGGTTAGGGTTAGGGTACGGGTTAGGGTTAGGTTTAGTGTATGGTTTAGGGTTATGGTTAGGGAACGGGTTAGGGTTAGGGTTAGGGTTTAGGGTTAGGGTTAGGGTTAGTGTTAGGGTTAGGGTTAGGGTACGGGTTAGGGTTAGGATACGGGTTAGGGTTAGGGTGAGTGTTAGGGTTAGGGTTAGCATACGGGTTAGGGTTAGGATTAGGGTTAGGGTTAGTGTTAGGGTACTGGTTAGGGTTAGGGTACGGGTTAGGGTTAGGATACGGGTTAGGGTTAGGGTGAGTGTTAGGGTTAGGGTTAGCATACGGGTTAGGTTTAGGATTAGGGTTAGGGTTAGTGTTAGGGTACGGGTTAGGGTTAGGGTATGCGTTAGGGTTAGCGTTAGGGTTAGGGTTAGGGTTAGGAAAGGGTTAGGGTTAGGATTAGGGTTAGGGTTAGTGTACGGGTTAAGGTTAGGGTTAGAGTACGGGTTAGGGTTAGGGTTAGGTTTAGGGTTAGGTTTAGGGTACGGGTTAGGGTACGGGTTAGGGTTAGGGTTAGGGTTAGGGGTTAGGGTTAGGGTTAGGTTTAGGGTACGGTTTAGGGTATGGGTTAGGGTTAGGGTTAGGGTTAGGGTTAGGGTACGGGTTAGGGTTAGGGTTAGGGTTAGGGTTAGGGTTAGGGTACGGGTTAGGGTTAGGGTTTGGGTTAGGGTTAGGGTTAGGGTACGGGTTAGGGTTAGGTTTAGGTTTAGGGTTAGGGTACGGGTTAGGGTTAGGGTTAGGGGTAGTGTTAGGGTACGGGTTAAGTTTAGGGTTAGGGTTAGGGTTAGGGTACGGGTTAGGGGTAGGGTTAGGGTACGGATTAGGGTTAGGGTTAGGGTTAGGGTTAGGGTTATGGTACGGGTTAGTGTTAGGGTACGGGTTAGTGTTAGGGTTAGGGTTAGGGTTAGGGTACGGGTTAGGGTTAGGGTTAGGGTTAGGGTACGGTTTAGGGTTAGGGTACGGGTTAGGGTAAGGGTTAGTGTGAGGGTAAGGTTTAGGGTATGGTTTAGGGTTAGGGTACTGGTTAGGGTTAGGGTTAGGGTACTGGTTAGGGTTAGGTTTAGGGTACGGGTTAGGGTCAGGTTTAGGGTTAGGGTTAGGGTACGGGTTAGGGTTAGGGTTAGGGTTAGGGTTAGGGTACGGGTTAAGTTTAGGGTTAGGGTTAGGGTTAGGGTTAGGGCACGGGTTAGGGTTAGGCTAGGGTACGGATTAGGGTTAGGGTTAGGGTTAGGGTTAGGTTTAGGGTATGGGTTAGGGTTAGGGTTAGGGTTAGGGTTAGTGTTAGGGTTAGGGTTAGCGTACGGGTTAGGTTTAGGGTTAGGGTTAGGGTACGGGTTAGGTTTAGGGTCCGGGTTAGGGTTAGGGTTAGGGTTATGGTTAGGGTTAGGGTTAGGAAAGGGTTAGGGTTAGGGTTAGGGTTAGGGTACGGGTTAGGGTTAGGTTTAGGGTACAGGTTAGGGTTAGGATTAGGGTTAGGTTTAGGATACGGGTTAGGGTTAGGATAGGGTTAGGGGTTAGGGGTTAGGGTACGGGTTAGGGTTAGGGTACGGGTTAGTGTTAGGGTTAGGGTTAGGGTTAGGGTACGGGTTAGGGTTAGGGTACGGGTTAGGGTTAGGGTTAGGGTTAGGGTACGGAGTATGGTTAGGGTACGGGGTAGGGTTAGGGTACGGGTTAGGGTTAGGGTTAGGGTTAGGGTTAGGTTTAGGGTACGGTTTAGGGTTAGGGTCCTGGTTCGGGTTAGTGTTAGGGTACTGGTTAGTTTTAGGGTTAGGGTACGGGTTAGGGTTAGGCTTAGGGTTAGGGTACGGGTTAGGGTTACGGTTGGGTTAGGGTTAGGGTTAGGGTTAGGGTACGGATTAGGGTTAGGGTACGGGTTAGGGTACGAATTAGGGTTAGGGTTAGGGTTAGGGTTAGGGTACGGGTTAGGGTTAGGGTACGGGTTATGGTTAGGTTTAGGGTACTGGTTAGGGTTAGGGTTAGGGTTAGGGTTAGGGTTAGGGTACGGGTTAGGGTTAGGGTTAGGTTTAGGGTACGGGTTAGGGTTAGGGTACGGGTTAGGGTTAGGTTTAGGGTACGGGTTAGAGTTAGGGTTAGGGTTAGGGTAAGGGTACGGGTTAGGGTTAGGGTTAGGGTTAGGATTAGGGTTAGGATTAGGCTACGGTTTAGGGTACGGGTTAGGGTTAGGGTTAGGGTTAGGGTTAGGGTACGGGTTAGGTTTAGGGTTAGGGGTTAGCGTTAGGGTTAGGGTTAGGGTACGGGTTAGGGTTAGGGTTAGGGGTACGGTTAGGGTTAGTGTTAGGGTACGGGTTAGGGTTAGGGTACGGGTTAGGGTTAGGGTTAGGGTTAGTGTTAGGGATAGGGTTAGGGTACAGGTTAGGGTTAGGGTACGGGTTAGGGTTAGGGTGAGGTTTAGGGTTAGGGTTAGCATACGGGTTAGGGTTAGGATTAGGGTTAGGGTTAGTGTTAGCATACGGGTTAGGGTTATGATACGGGTTAGGGTTAGGGTTAGGGTTAGGGTTAGGGTTAGGGTTAGGGTTAGGAAAGGCTTAGGGTTAGGATTAGGGTTAGGGTTAGGGTACGGGTTAAGGTTAGGGTTAGGGGACGGGTTAGGGTTAGGTTAGGGTTAGGTTACGGGTTAGGGTTAGGGTTAGGGTTAGGGTTAGGGTTAGCGGTTAGGGTTAGGGTTAGGGTTAGTGTACGGTTTAGGGTACGGTTTAGGGTTAGGGTTAGGGTTAGGGTTAGGGTACGGGTTAGGGTTAGGGTTAGGTTTAGGGTTAGGGTTAGGGTACGGGTTAGGGTTAGGGTTTGGGTTAGGGTTAGGGTAAGGGTACGGGTAAGGGTTAGGTTTAGGGTTAGGGTTAGGGTACGGGTTAGGGTTAGGGTTAGTGTTAGGGTTAGGGTATGGGTTAAGTTTAGGGTTAGGGTTAGGTTTAGTGTTAGGGTACGTGTTAGGGTTAGGGTTAGGGTACGGATTAGGGTTAGGGTTAGGGTTAGGGTTAGGGTTAGGGTACGGGTTAGGTTTAGGGTTAGGGTTAGTGTTAGGGTTAGGGTTAGCGTACGGGTTAGGATTAGGGTTAGGTTTAGGGTTAGGTTACGGGTTAGGTTTAGGGTACGGGTTAGTGTTAGGGTTAGTGTTAGGGTTAGGGTTAGGGTTAGGGTTAGGAAAGGGTTAGGGTTAGAGTTAGGGTTAGGGTTAGGGTTAGGGTTAGTGTTAGGGTTAGGGTTAAGGTACGGGTTAGGGTTCGGTTTAGGGTACGGGTTAGGTTTAGGGTTAGGGGTTAGGGTTAGGATTAGGGTTAGGGTTAGGGTTAGGGTTAGGGTACGGGTTAGGGTTAGGGTTAGGGTTACGGTTAGGGTACGGGTTAGTGTTAGGGTTAAGGTTAGGTTTAGGGTTAGGGTTAGGGTACGGGTTAGGGTTAGGGTTACGGTTAGGGTTAGGTTTAGGGTACGGTTTAGGGTTAGGGTTAGGTTTAGGGTATGGGTTAGGGTTAGGGTACGGGTTAGGGTTAGGTTTAGGGTACGGGTTAGGGTTAGGGTTAGGGTTAGGGTTAGGGTTAGGGTTAGGGTACGGGTTAGGGTTAGGGTTAGGGTTAGGGTTAGGGTTAGGGTTAGCGTACGGTTTAGGGTTAGGTTTAGGGTAATGTTTAGGGTACGGGTTAGGGTTAGTGTTAGGGTACGGGTTAGGGTTAGGGTTAGTGTTACGGTACGGGTTAGGGTACGTGTTAGGGTTAGGGTACCGGTTAGGATTAGGGTACGGGTTAGGGTTAGGGTTAGGGTACGGGTTAGGGTTAGGGTTAGGGTTAGGGTTAGGGTACGGGTTAGGGTACGGGTTAGGGTACGGGTTAAGGTACGGGTTAGGGTTAGGGTTAGGGTTAGGGTACGGGTTAGGGTTAGGGTTAGGGTTAGGGTTAGGTTTAGGGTACGCGTTAGGGTTAGGGTTAGGGTTAGGGTTAGGGTTAGGGTTAGTGTTAGCTTTAGCGTACGGGTTAGGGTTAGGTTTAGGGTAGGGTACGGGTTAGGGTTAGGTTACGGGTTAGGGTTAGGTTTAGGTTTAGGGTTAGGGTTAGGAAAGGGTTAGGGTTAGGGTTAGGGTTAGGGTTATGGTATGGGTTAGAGTTAGGGTTAGGGTTAGGGTTAGAGTACGGGTTAGGGTTAGGGTTAGGGTACGGGTTAGGATTAGGGTTATGGTACGGTTTAGGGTTAGGGTTAGGGTTAGGGTTAGGGTTAGGTTTAGGTTTAGTGTACGGGTTAGCGTTAGGTTGAGGGTGAGGGTTAGGTTTAGGGTTAGCAAAGGGTTAGGGTTAGGGTTAGTGTTAGGGTTAGGGTACGGTTTATAGTTAGGCTTAGGGTACGGGTTAGGGTTAGGATTAGGGTTAGGGTTAGGCTACGGGTTAGGGTTAGGGTTAGTGTTAGGGTTAAGGGGTTAGGGTTAGGATTAGGGTTAGGGTTAGGGTACGTGTTAGGGTACGGATTAGGGTTAGGGTAAGTTTGGGTTAGGGTTAGGGTTAGGGTTAGGTTTAGGAAAGTGTTAGGGTTAGGGTAGGGTACGGGTTAGGGTTAGGGTTAGGGTTAGGGTACGGGTTAGGGTTAGGGTTAGGGTTAGGGTACGGTTTAGGGTACGGGTTAGGGTTAGGGTTAGGTTTAGGGTTAGGGTTAGGGTACGGGTTAGGGTTAGGGTTAGGGGTTAGCGTTAGGGTTAGGGTTAGGTACGGGTTAGGGTTAGGGTTAGGGGATAGGGTTAGGTTTAGGGTTAGGTTACGGGGTGGGTTAGGGTACGGGTTAGTGTTAGGGTTAGGGTTAGGTTTAGGGTACGGATTAGGGTTAGGGAACGGGTTAGGGTTATGGTTAGGTAACGGGTTAGGGATAGGGTTAGGGGTTAGTTTTAGGGTTAGGGTTAGTGTTAGGGTTAGGGTTAGGGTACGGGTTAGGGTTAGGATACGGGTTAGGGTTAGGGTGAGTTTTAGGGTTCGGGTTAGCATACGGGTTAGGGTTAGGATTAGGGTTAGGGTTAGTGTTAGGGTACGGGTTAGGGTTAGGGTACGGGTTAGGGTTAGGGTTAGCGTTAGGGTTAGGGTTAGGGTTAGGAAAGGGTTAGGGTTAGGATTAGGGTTAGGGTTAGGGTACGGGTTAAGGTTAGGGTTAGGGTACGGGTTAGGGTTAGGGTTAGGATTAGGGTTAGGGTTTTGGTACGGGTTAAGGTTAGGGTTAGGGTACGGGTTAGGTTTAGGGTTAGGGTTAGGGTTAGGGTTAGTGTACGGGTTAGGGTACGGGTTAGGGTTAGGGTTAGGGTTAGGGTTAGGGTACGGGTTAGGGTTAGGGTTAGGGTTAGGTTTAGGGTTAGCGTTAGGAAAGGGTTAGGGTTAGGATTAGGGTTAGGGTTAGTGGTTAGGGTTAGGGTTAGGGTTAGGGTACGCTTTAGGGTATGGGTTAGGGTTAGGGTTAGGGTTAGGTTTAGGGTACGTGTTAGGGTTAGGGTTAGGGTTAGGTTTAGTGTTAGGGTTAGGGTACGGGTTAGTGTTAGGGTTTGGGTTAGGTTTAGGGTTAGAGTACGGGTTAAGGTTAGGTTTAGGTTTAGGGTTAAGGTACGGGTTAGGGTTAGGGTTAGGGTTAGTGTTAGGGTATGGGTTAAGTTTAGGGTTAGGGTTAGGTTTAGGGTACGGGTTAGGGGTAGAGTTAGGGTACGTGTTAGGGTTAGGTTTAGGGTTAGGGTTAGAGTTAAGGTACGGGTTAGGGTTAGGGTTAGGGTTAGGGGTTAGGGTTAGGATTAGGGTTAGGGTTAGGGTACGGGTTAGGGTACGGGTTATGGTTAGGGTACGGGTTAGTGTTAGGGTTAGGGTTAGGGTTAGCAAAGGGTTAGGGTTAGGATAAGGGTTAGGGTACGGGTTAGGGTTAGGTTTAGGGTACGGGTTAGGGTTAGGGATAGGGTTAGGGTTAGGGTTAGGGTACGGGTTAGAGTTAGGGTTAGGGTTAGGGTTAGGGTTAGGGTACGGGTTAGGGTTAGGGTTAGGGTTAGGGTTAGGTTTAGGAAAGGGTTAGGGTTAGGGTTAGGGTACCGGTTAGGGTTAGGGTTAGGGATAGGGTTAGGGATAGGGTTAGGGTTAAGGTGCGGTTTAGGGTTAGGGTATGTGTTAGGGTACGTGTTAGGGTTAGGGTTAGGGTACGGGTTAGGGTTAGGGTACAGGTTAGGGTTAGGGTTAGGGTTTGGGTACGGGTTAGGGTTAGGGTACGGCTTAGGGTTAAGGTTAGGGTTAGGGTTAGTGTTAGTGTTAAAGTACGGGTTAGGTTTAGGGTTAGGGTTAGGCTTAGGGTTAGGGTTAGGGTTTGGGATTCGGGGTTAGGGTTAGGGTTAGGATTAGGGTTAGGGTACGGGTTAGGGTACGAGTTAGGGTTAGGGTTAGGGTAAGGGTACGGGTTAGGGTAAGGGTTAGGTTTAGTGTTAGGATTAGGGTAGGGTAGAGGTTAGGGTTAGGTTTAGGGTAAGGTTTAGGGTACGGGTTAGGGTTAGGGTTAGGGTTAGGGTACGGGTTAGGGTACGGGTTAGGGTACGGGTTAGGGTACGGTTTAGGGTTAGGTTACGGGTTAGGGTACGTGTTAGGGTTAGGGTACCGGTTAGGGTTAGGTTACGGGTTAGGGTTAGGGTTAGGGTATGGGTTAGGGTTAGGGTTAGGGGTAAGGGTTAGGGTTAGGGTTAGGGTACGGGTTAGGGTTAGGGTACAGGTTAGGGTTAGGGTTAGGATTAGGTTTAGCGTATGGGTTAGGGTTAGGGTACGGATTAGGGTTAGGGTTAGTGTACGGGTTAGGGTACGGGTTAGGGTTAGGGTTAGGTTTAGGGTTAGGGTTAGGGTTAGGGTACGGGTTAGGGTTAGGGTACGGCTTAGGGTTAGGGTTAGTGTTAGGGTTAGGGTTAGGGTTAGGGTTAAGAAAGGGTTAGGGTTAGGGTTAGGGTTAGGGTAAGGGTTAAGGGTAGGTTTAGGGTACGGGTTAGGGTTATGGTTAGTGTTAAGTTTAGGGTTAGGGTACGGGTTAGGGTTAGGGTTAGGGTACGGGTTAGGGTACGGGTTAGGTTTAGGGTTAGGGTGCGGGTTAGGGTTAGGTTTAGGGTTAGGGTACGGGTTAGGGTACGGGTTAGGATACGGGTTAGGGTTAGGGTTAGGTTACGGGTTAGGGTTAGGGTTAGGGTTAGGTTTAGTGTTAGGGTTAGGGTTAGGCTTAGGGTTAGGGTTAGGGTACGGGTTAGGGTTAGGGTACGGGTTAGGTTTAGGGTTAGGGTATGGGTTAGGGTTAGGGTTACGGTAAGGGTTAGGGTTAGGTTTAGGTTACGGTTTAGTGTTAGGGTTAGGGTTAGTGTTAGGGTTAGAGTACGGGTTAGGGTTAGAGTTAGGGTTAGGGTTAAGGTACGGGTTAGGGTTAGGGTACGGGTTAGGGTTAGGGTTAGGGTTATGGTTAGGGTTAGGAAAGGGTTAGGGTTAGGGTTAGGTTTAGGGTACGGGTTAGGGTACGGGTTAGGGTTAGGGTTAGGTTTACGGTTAGGGTACGGGTAAGGTTATGGTTAGAGTACGGGTTAGGTTTAGGGTTAGGGTACGGGTTAGGGTTAGGGTTAGGGTTAGGGTTATGGTTAGGGTACGGGTTAGGGTTAGGGAGAGGGTTAGGGTTAGGGTTAGCAAAGGGTTAGGGTTAGTGTTAGGTTTAGGGTTAGGTTTAGGGTTAGGGTACGGGTTAGGGTTAGGGTTAGGGTTAGGGATAAGGTAGGGGTTAGGGTTAGGGTTAGGGTTATGGTTAGAGTTAGGGTACGGGTTAGGGTTAGGGTTAGGTTTAGGGTTAGGGTTAGGGTACGGGTTAGGTTTAGAGTTAGGGTTAGGGGTAGGGGTAGGGTACGGGTTAGGGTACGGGTTAGGGTACGGGTTAGGTTTAGGTTACGGGTTAGGGTACGTGTTAGGGTTAGGGTACCGGTTAGGGTTAGGGTACGGGTTAGGGTTAGGGTTAGGGTATGGGTTAGGGTTAGGGTTAGGGGTAAGGGTTAGGGTTAGTGTTAGGGTACGGGTTAGGGTTAGGGTACAGGTTAGGGTTAGGGTTAGGATTAGGTTTAGGGTATGGGTTAGGGTTAGGGTACGGATAAGGGTTAGGGTTAGTGTACGGGTTAGGGTACGTGTTAGGGTTAGGGTTAGGTTTAGGGTTAGGGTTGGGGTTAGGGTACGGGTTAGGGTTAGGGTACGGCTTAGGGTTAGGGTTAGGGTTAGGGTTAGGGTTAGGGTTAGGGTTAGGAAAGGGTTACGGTTAGGGTTAGGGTTAGGGTACGGGTTAAGGGTAGGTTTAGGGTACGGGTTAGGGTTATGGTTAGTGTTAAGTTTAGGGTTAGGGTACGGGTTAGGGTTAGGGTTAGGGTACAGGTTAGGGTACGGGTTAGGGTACGGGTTAGGTTTAGGGTTAGGGTACGGGTTAGGGTTAGGTTTAGGGTTAGGGTACGGGTTAGGGTACGGGTTAGGATACGGGTTAGGGTTAGGTTTAGGTTACGGGTTAGGGTTAGGGTTAGGGTTAGGTTAGGGTTAGGGTTAGGGTTAGGCTTAGGGTTAGGGTTAGGGTACGGGTTAGGGTTAGGGTACGGGTTAGGGTTAGGGTTAGGGTATGGGTTAGGGTTAGGGTTACGGTAAGGGTTAGGGTTAGGGTTAGGTTACGGTTTAGGGTTAGGGTTAGGGTTAGTGTTAGGGTTAGAGTACGGGTTAGGTTTAGAGTTAGGGTTAGGGTTAAGGTACGGGTTAGGGTTAGGGTACGGGTTAGGGTTAGGGTTAGGGTTAGGGTTAGGAAAGGGTTAGGGTTAGGGTTAGGTTTAGGGTACGGGTTAGGGTACGGGTTAGGATTAGGGTTAGGGTTACGGTTAGGGTACGGGTTAGGTTAGGGTTAGGGTACGGGTTAGGTTTAGGGTTAGGGTACGGGTTAGGGTTAGGGTTAGGGTTAGGGTTATGGTTAGGGTACGGGTTAGGGTTAGGGTGAGGGTTAGGGTTAGGGTTAGCAAAGGGTTAGGGTTAGTGTTAGGTTTAGGGTTAGGGTTAGGGTTAGAGTTAGGGTTAGGGTACGGGTTAGGGTTAGGGTTAGGGTACGGGTTAGGGTTAGGGTTAGGGTAAGGGTTAGGGTTAGGGTTAGGGTTAAAGTTAGGTTTAGGCTACTGGTTAGGGTTAGGGTTAGGGTTAGTGGTAGGTTTAGCGTACGGGTTAGGGTTAGGGTTCGGGTTAGGGTTAGGGTACGGTTTAGGGTTAGGGTACGGGCTAGTGTTAGGTTTAGGGTTAGGGTTAGGGTTAGGGTTAGTGTTAGGGTTAGCAAAGGGTTAGGGTTAGGGTTAGGGTTAGGGTACGGGTTAGGGTTAGGTTTAGGGTACGGGTTAGGTTTACGGTTCGGGTTAGGATACGTGTTAGGGTTAGGGTACGGGTTAGGGTTAGGGTCAGGGGTTAGGGTTAGGGTTAGTGTTAGGGTTAGGGTTAGGGATTCGGGGTTAGGGTTAGGGTTAGGATTAGGGTTAGGGTACGGGTTAGGGTACGAGTTAGGGTTAGGGTTAGGGTTAGGGTACGGGTTAGGGTAAGGGTTATGGTTAGTGTTAGGATTAGGGTAGGGTAGAGGTTAGGGTAAGGTTTAGGGTACGGTTTAGGGTACGGGTTAGGGTTAGGGTTAGGGTTAGGGTTAGGGTACGGGTTAGGGTACGGGTTAGGGTACGGGTTAGGGTTAGGTTACGGGTTAGGGTACGTGTTAGGGTTAGGGTACCGGTTAGGGTTAGGGTACGGGTTAGGGTTAGGGTTAGGGTATGGGTTAGGGTTAGGGTTAGGGGTAAGGGTTAGGGTTAGTGTTAGGGTACGGGTTAGGGTTAGGGTACAGGTTAGGGTTAGGTTTAGGATTAGGTTTAGGGTATGGGTTAGGGTTAGGGTACGGATTAGGGTTAGGGTTAGTGTACGGGTTAGGGTACGGGTTAGGGTTAGGGTTAGGTTTAGGGTTAGGGTTAGGGTTAGGGTACGGGTTAGGGTTAGGGTACGGCTTAGGGTTAGGGTTAGGGTTAGGGTTAGGGTTAGGGTTAGGAAAGGGTTACGGTTAGGGTTAGGGTTAGGGTACGGGTTAAGGGTAGGTTTAGGGTACGGGTTACAGTTATGGTTACTGTTAAGTTTAGGGTTAGGGTACGGGTTAGGGTTAGGGTTAGGGTACGGGTTAGTGTACGGGTTAGGTTTAGGGTTAGGGTACGGGTTAGGGTTAGGTTTAGGGTTAGGGTACGGGTTAGGGTACGGGTTAGGATAAGGGTTAGGGTTAGGTTTAGGTTACGGGTTAGGGTTAAGGTTAGGGTTAGGTTACGGTTAGGGTTAGGGTTAGGCTTAGGGTTAGGGTTAGGGTACGGGTTAGGGTTAGGGTACGGGTTAGGGTTAGGGTTAGGGTATGGGTTAAGGTTAGGGTTACGGTAAGGGTTAGGGTTAGGGTTAGGTTACGGTTTAGGGTTAGGGTTAGGGTTAGTGTTAGGGTTAGAGTACGGGTTAGGGTTAGAGTTAGGGTTAGGGTTAAGGTACGGGTTAGGGTTAGGGTTAGGGTTAGGGTTAGGGTACGGGTTAGTGTTAGGGTTAAGGTTAGGTTTAGGGTTAGGGTTAGGGTACGGCTTAGGGTTAGGGTTACGGTTAGGGTTAGGTTTAGGGTACGGTTTAGGGTTAGGGTTAGGTTTAGGGTATGGGTTAGGGTTAGGGTACGGGTTAGGGTTAGGTTTAAGGTACGGGTTAGGGTTAGGGTTAGGGTTAGGGTTAGGGTTAGGGTACGGGTTAGGGTTAGGGTTAGGGTTAGGGTTAGCGTACGGTTTAGGGTTAGGTTTAGGGTAATGTTTAGGGTACGGGTTAGGGTTAGTGTTAGGGTACGGGTTAGGGTTAGGGTTAGTGTTACGGTACGGGTTAGGGTACGTGTTAGGGTTAGGGTACCGGTTAGGATTAGGGTACGGGTTAGGGTTAGGGTTAGGGTACGGGTTAGGGTTAGGGTTAGGGTTAGGGTTAGGGTACGGGTTAGGGTACGGGTTAGGGTACGGGTTAAGGTACGGGTTAGGGTTAGGGTTAGGGTTAGGGTACGGGTTAGGGTTAGGGTTAGGGTTAGGGTTAGGTTTAGGGTACGCGTTAGGGTTAGGGTTAGGGTTAGGGTTAGGGTTAGGGTTAGGGTTAGTGTTAGCTTTAGCGTACGGGTTAGGGTTAGGTTTAGGGTAGGGTACGGGTTAGGGTTAGGTTACGGGTTAGGGTTAGGTTTAGGTTTAGGGTTAGGGTTAGGAAAGGGTTAGGGTTAGGGTTAGGGTTAGGGTTATGGTATGGGTTAGAGTTAGGGTTAGGGTTAGGGTTAGAGTACGGGTTAGGGTTAGGGTTAGGGTACGGGTTAGGATTAGGGTTATGGTACGGTTTAGGGTTAGGGTTAGGGTTAGGGTTAGGGTTAGGTTTAGGTTTAGTGTACGGGTTAGCGTTAGGTTGAGGGTGAGGGTTAGGTTTAGGGTTAGCAAAGGGTTAGGGTTAGGGTTAGTGTTAGGGTTAGGGTACGGTTTATAGTTAGGCTTAGGGTACGGGTTAGGGTTAGGATTAGGGTTAGGGTTAGGCTACGGGTTAGGGTTAGGGTTAGTGTTAGGGTTAAGGGGTTAGGGTTAGGATTAGGGTTAGGGTTAGGGTACGTGTTAGGGTACGGATTAGGGTTAGGGTAAGTTTGGGTTAGGGTTAGGGTTAGGGTTAGGTTTAGGAAAGTGTTAGGGTTAGGGTAGGGTACGGGTTAGGGTTAGGGTTAGGGTTAGGGTACGGGTTAGGGTTAGGGTTAGGGTTAGGGTACGGTTTAGGGTACGGGTTAGGGTTAGGGTTAGGTTTAGGGTTAGGGTTAGGGTACGGGTTAGGGTTAGGGTTAGGGGTTAGCGTTAGGGTTAGGGTTAGGTACGGGTTAGGGTTAGGGTTAGGGGATAGGGTTAGGTTTAGGGTTAGGTTACGGGGTGGGTTAGGGTACGGGTTAGTGTTAGGGTTAGGGTTAGGTTTAGGGTACGGATTAGGGTTAGGGTTAGGGTTAGGGGTTAGTTTTAGGGTTAGGGTTAGTGTTAGGGTTAGGGTTAGGGTACGGGTTAGGGTTAGGATACGGGTTAGGGTTAGGGTGAGTTTTAGGGTTCGGGTTAGCATACGGGTTAGGGTTAGGATTAGGGTTAGGGTTAGTGTTAGGGTACGGGTTAGGGTTAGGATACGGGTTAGGGTTAGGGTTAGCGTTAGGGTTAGGGTTAGGGTTAGGAAAGGGTTAGGGTTAGGATTAGGGTTAGGGTTAGGGTACGGGTTAAGGTTAGGGTTAGGGTACGGGTTAGGGTTAGGGTTAGGATTAGGGTTAGGGTTTTGGTACGGGTTAAGGTTAGGGTTAGGGTACGGGTTAGGTTTAGGGTTAGGGTTAGGGTTAGGGTTAGGGTTAGTGTACGGGTTAGGGTACGGGTTAGGGTTAGGGTTAGGGTTAGGGTTAGGGTACGGGTTAGGGTTAGGGTTAGGTTTAGGGTTAGCGTTAGGAAAGGGTTAGGGTTAGGATTAGGGTTAGGGTTAGTGGTTAGGGTTAGGGTTAGGGTTAGGGTACGCTTTAGGGTATGGGTTAGGGTTAGGGTTAGGGTTAGGTTTAGGGTACGTGTTAGGGTTAGGGTTAGGGTTAGGTTTAGGGTTAGGGTTAGGGTACGGGTTAGTGTTAGGGTTTGGGTTAGGTTTAGGGTTAGAGTACGGGTTAAGGTTAGGTTTAGGTTTAGGGTTAAGGTACGGGTTAGGGTTAGGGTTAGGGTTAGTGTTAGGGTATGGGTTAAGTTTAGGGTTAGGGTTAGGTTTAGGGTACGGGTTAGGGGTAGAGTTAGGGTACGTGTTAGGGTTAGGTTTAGGGTTAGGGTTAGAGTTAAGGTACGGGTTAGGGTTAGGGTTAGGGTTAGGGGTTAGGGTTAGGATTAGGGTTAGGGTTAGGGTACGGGTTAGGGTACGGGTTATGGTTAGGGTACGGGTTAGTGTTAGGGTTAGGGTTAGGGTTAGCAAAGGGTTAGGGTTAGGGTAAGGGTTAGGGTACGGGTTAGGGTTAGGTTTAGGGTACGGGTTAGGGTTAGGGATAGGGTTAGGGTTAGGGTTAGGGTACGGGTTAGAGTTAGGGTTAGGGTTAGGGTTAGGGTTAGGGTACGGGTTAGGGTTAGGGTTAGGGTTAGGTTTAGGAAAGGGTTAGGGTTAGGGTTAGGGTACCGGTTAGGGTTAGGGTTAGGGATAGGGTTAGGGATAGGGTTAGGGTTAAGGTGCGGTTTAGGGTTAGGGTATGTGTTAGGGTACGTGTTAGGGTTAGGGTTAGGGTACGGGTTAGGGTTAGGGTACAGGTTAGGGTTAGGGTTAGGGTTTGGGTACGGGTTAGGGTTAGGGTACGGCTTAGGGTTAAGGTTAGGGTTAGGGTTAGTGTTAGTGTTAAAGTACGGGTTAGGTTTAGGGTTAGGGTTAGGCTTAGGGTTAGGGTTAGGGTTTGGGATTCGGGGTTAGGGTTAGGGTTAGGATTAGGGTTAGGGTACGGGTTAGGGTACGAGTTAGGGTTAGGGTTAGGGTAAGGGTACGGGTTAGGGTAAGGGTTAGGTTTAGTGTTAGGATTAGGGTAGGGTAGAGGTTAGGGTTAGGTTTAGGGTAAGGTTTAGGGTACGGGTTAGGGTTAGGGTTAGGGTTAGGGTACGGGTTAGGGTACGGGTTAGGGTACGGGTTAGGGTACGGGTTAGGGTTAGGTTACGGGTTAGGGTACGTGTTAGGGTTAGGGTACCGGTTAGGGTTAGGGTACGGGTTAGGGTTAGGGTTAGGGTATGGGTTAGGGTTAGGGTTAGGGGTAAGGGTTAGGGTTAGGGTTAGGGTACGGTTTAGGGTTAGGGTACAGGTTAGGGTTAGGGTTAGGATTAGGTTTAGCGTATGGGTTAGGGTTAGGGTACGGATTAGGGTTAGGGTTAGTGTACGGGTTAGGGTACGGGTTAGGGTTAGGGTTAGGTTTAGGGTTAGGGTTAGGGTTAGGGTACGGGTTAGGGTTAGGGTACGGCTTAGGGTTAGGGTTAGTGTTAGGGTTAGGGTTAGGGTTAGGGTTAAGAAAGGGTTAGGGTTAGGGTTAGGGTTAGGGTAAGGGTTAAGGGTAGGTTTAGGGTACGGGTTAGGGTTATGGTTAGTGTTAAGTTTAGGGTTAGGGTACGGGTTAGGGTTAGGGTTAGGGTACGGGTTAGGGTACGGGTTAGGTTTAGGGTTAGGGTGCGGGTTAGGGTTAGGTTTAGGGTTAGGGTACGGGTTAGGGTACGGGTTAGGATACGGGTTAGGGTTAGGGTTAGGTTACGGGTTAGGGTTAGGGTTAGGGTTAGGTTTAGTGTTAGGGTTAGGGTTAGGCTTAGGGTTAGGGTTAGGGTACGGGTTAGGGTTAGGGTACGGGTTAGGTTTAGGGTTAGGGTATGGGTTAGGGTTAGGGTTACGGTAAGGGTTAGGGTTAGGTTTAGGTTACGGTTTAGTGTTAGGGTTAGGGTTAGTGTTAGGGTTAGAGTACGGGTTAGGGTTAGAGTTAGGGTTAGGGTTAAGGTACGGGTTAGGGTTAGGGTACGGGTTAGGGTTAGGGTTAGGGTTATGGTTAGGGTTAGGAAAGGGTTAGGGTTAGGGTTAGGTTTAGGGTACGGGTTAGGGTACGGGTTAGGGTTAGGGTTAGGTTTACGGTTAGGGTACGGGTAAGGTTAGGGTTAGAGTACGGGTTAGGTTTAGGGTTAGGGTACGGGTTAGGGTTAGGGTTAGGGTTAGGGTTATGGTTAGGGTACGGGTTAGGGTTAGGGAGAGGGTTAGGGTTAGGGTTAGCAAAGGGTTAGGGTTAGTGTTAGGTTTAGGGTTAGGGTTAGGGTTAGGGTACGGGTTAGGGTTAGGGTTAGGGTTAGGGATAAGGTAGGGGTTAGGGTTAGGGTTAGGGTTATGGTTAGAGTTAGGGTACGGGTTAGGGTTAGGGTTAGGTTTAGGGTTAGGGTTAGGGTACGGGTTAGGTTTAGAGTTAGGGTTAGGGGTAGGGGTAGGGTACGGGTTAGGGTACGGGTTAGGGTACGGGTTAGGGTTAGGTTACGGGTTAGGGTACGTGTTAGGGTTAGGGTACCGGTTAGGGTTAGGGTACGGGTTAGGGTTAGGGTTAGGGTATGGGTTAGGGTTAGGGTTAGGGGTAAGGGTTAGGGTTAGTGTTAGGGTACGGGTTAGGGTTAGGGTACAGGTTAGGGTTAGGGTTAGGATTAGGTTTAGGGTATGGGTTAGGGTTAGGGTACGGATAAGGGTTAGGGTTAGTGTACGGGTTAGGGTACGGGTTAGGGTTAGGGTTAGGTTTAGGGTTAGGGTTAGGGTTAGGGTACGGGTTAGGGTTAGGGTACGGCTTAGGGTTAGGGTTAGGGTTAGGGTTAGGGTTAGGGTTAGGGTTAGGAAAGGGTTACGGTTAGGGTTAGGGTTAGGGTACGGGTTAAGGGTAGGTTTAGGGTACGGGTTAGGGTTATGGTTAGTGTTAAGTTTAGGGTTAGGGTACGGGTTAGGGTTAGGGTTAGGGTACAGGTTAGGGTACGGGTTAGGGTACGGGTTAGGTTTAGGGTTAGGGTACGGGTTAGGGTTAGGTTTAGGGTTAGGGTACGGGTTAGGGTACGGGTTAGGATACGGGTTAGGGTTAGGTTTAGGTTACGGGTTAGGGTTAGGGTTAGGGTTAGGTTAGGGTTAGGGTTAGGGTTAGGCTTAGGGTTAGGGTTAGGGTACGGGTTAGGGTTAGGGTACGGGTTAGGGTTAGGGTTAGGGTATGGGTTAGGGTTAGGGTTACGGTAAGGGTTAGGGTTAGGGTTAGGTTACGGTTTAGGGTTAGGGTTAGGGTTAGTGTTAGGGTTAGAGTACGGGTTAGGTTTAGAGTTAGGGTTAGGGTTAAGGTACGGGTTAGGGTTAGGGTACGGGTTAGGGTTAGGGTTAGGGTTAGGGTTAGGAAAGGGTTAGGGTTAGGGTTAGGTTTAGGGTACGGGTTAGGGTACGGGTTAGGATTAGGGTTAGGGTTACGGTTAGGGTACGGGTTAGGTTAGGGTTAGGGTACGGGTTAGGTTTAGGGTTAGGGTACGGGTTAGGGTTAGGGTTAGGGTTAGGGTTATGGTTAGGGTACGGGTTAGGGTTAGGGTGAGGGTTAGGGTTAGGGTTAGCAAAGGGTTAGGGTTAGTGTTAGGTTTAGGGTTAGGGTTAGGGTTAGAGTTAGGGTTAGGGTACGGGTTAGGGTTAGGGTTAGGGTACGGGTTAGGGTTAGGGTTAGGGTAAGGGTTAGGGTTAGGGTTAGGGTTAAAGTTAGGTTTAGGCTACTGGTTAGGGTTAGGGTTAGGGTTAGTGGTAGGTTTAGCGTACGGGTTAGGGTTAGGGTTCGGGTTAGGGTTAGGGTACGGTTTAGGGTTAGGGTACGGGCTAGTGTTAGGTTTAGGGTTAGGGTTAGGGTTAGGGTTAGTGTTAGGGTTAGCAAAGGGTTAGGGTTAGGGTTTGGTTAGGGTACGGGTTAGGGTTAGGTTTAGGGTACGGGTTAGGTTTACGGTTCGGGTTAGGATACGTGTTAGGGTTAGGGTACGGGTTAGGGTTAGGGTCAGGGGTTAGGGTTAGGGTTAGTGTTAGGGTTAGGGTTAGGGATTCGGGGTTAGGGTTAGGGTTAGGATTAGGGTTAGGGTACGGGTTAGGGTACGAGTTAGGGTTAGGGTTAGGGTTAGGGTACGGGTTAGGGTAAGGGTTATGGTTAGTGTTAGGATTAGGGTAGGGTAGAGGTTAGGGTAAGGTTTAGGGTACGGTTTAGGGTACGGGTTAGGGTTAGGGTTAGGGTTAGGGTTAGGGTACGGGTTAGGGTACGGGTTAGGGTACGGGTTAGGGTTAGGTTACGGGTTAGGGTACGTGTTAGGGTTAGGGTACCGGTTAGGGTTAGGGTACGGGTTAGGGTTAGGGTTAGGGTATGGGTTAGGGTTAGGGTTAGGGGTAAGGGTTAGGGTTAGTGTTAGGGTACGGGTTAGGGTTAGGGTACAGGTTAGGGTTAGGTTTAGGATTAGGTTTAGGGTATGGGTTAGGGTTAGGGTACGGATTAGGGTTAGGGTTAGTGTACGGGTTAGGGTACAGGTTAGGGTTAGGGTTAGGTTTAGGGTTAGGGTTAGGGTTAGGGTACGGGTTAGGGTTAGGGTACGGCTTAGGGTTAGGGTTAGGGTTAGGGTTAGGGTTAGGGTTAGGGTTAGGAAAGGGTTACGGTTAGGGTTAGGGTTAGGGTACGGGTTAAGGGTAGGTTTAGGGTACGGGTTACAGTTATGGTTACTGTTAAGTTTAGGGTTAGGGTACGGGTTAGGGTTAGGGTTAGGGTACGGGTTAGTGTACGGGTTAGGTTTAGGGTTAGGGTACGGGTTAGGGTTAGGTTTAGGGTTAGGGTACGGGTTAGGGTACGGGTTAGGATAAGGGTTAGGGTTAGGTTTAGGTTACGGGTTAGGGTTAAGGTTAGGGTTAGGTTACGGTTAGAGTTAGGGTTAGGCTTAGGGTTAGGGTTAGGGTACGGGTTAGGGTTAGGGTACGGGTTAGGGTTAGGGTTAGGGTATGGGTTAAGGTTAGGGTTACGGTAAGGGTTAGGGTTAGGGTTAGGTTACGGTTTAGGGTTAGGGTTAGGGTTAGTGTTAGGGTTAGAGTACGGGTTAGGGTTAGAGTTAGGGTTAGGGTTAAGGTACGGGTTAGGGTTAGGGTACGGGTTAGGGTTAGGGTACGGGTTAGTGTTAGGGTTAAGGTTAGGTTTAGGGTTAGGGTTAGGGTACGGGTTAGGGTTAGGGTTACGGTTAGGGTTAGGTTTAGGGTACGGTTTAGGGTTAGGGTTAGGTTTAGGGTATGGGTTAGGGTTAGGGTACGGGTTAGGGTTAGGTTTAGGGTACGGGTTAGGGTTAGGGTACGGGTTAGGGTTAGGGTTAGGGTACAAGTTAGGTTTAGGGTTAGGGGTTAGGGTTAAGGTTAGGGTAGGGTTAGGGTACGGGTTAGGGTTAGGGTACGGGTTAGGGTTAGGATTAGTGTACGGGTTAGGGTTAGGGTTAGGGTTAGGTTTAGGGTACGGATTAGGGTTAGGGTTAGGGTTAGTGTTAGGGTTAAAGTACGGGTTAGGGTTAGGGTTAGGGTTAGGGTTAGGGGTTAGGGGTTAGTGTTAGGGTAAGTGTTAGGGTTAGGGTTAGGGTACGGGTTAGGGTACGATTTAGGGTTAGGTTTAGGGTTGGGTACGGTTTAGGGTTAGGGTTAGGTTTAGGGTAAGGTTTAGGGTACGGGTTAGGGTTAGGGTTAGGGTAAGGGTTAGGGTACGGGTTAGGGTTAGGGTTAGGGTACGGGTTAGGGTTAGAGTTAGGGTTAGGGTAAGGGTTAGGGTACGGGTTAGGGTTAGGGTACGGGTTAGGTTTAGGGTACGGGTTAGGTTTAGGGTTAGGGTAAGTGTTAGGGTTCGGGTTAGGGTTAGGGTTAGGTTTAGGGCACGGGTTAGGGTTAGGGTACCTGTTAGGGTTAGGGTACGGGTTTGGGTTAGGCTTAGCGTACGTGTTAGTGTTAGGGTTAGGGATTAGGGTTAGGGTTAGGGTTAGGGTACGGGTTAGTGTTAGGGTACGGGTTTGGGTTAGGATTAGGGTTAGGGTACGGGTTACGGTTAGGGTTTGGTGTTAGTGTTAGGTTTAGGGTTTGGGTTAGGGTTAGGGTACGGGTTAGGGTTAGGGTACGGGTTAGGGTTAGGGTTAGAGTTACGGTTAGCGTACGGGTTAGGGTTAGGGTTAGGGTTATGGTTAGGGTACGGGTTAGGGTTAGGTTACAGGTTAGGCTTAGGTTTAGGAATGCATTAGGGATAGGGTTAGCGTACGGGTTAGGGTTAGGGTACTGGTTAGGGTTAGGGTTAGAGTTAGGTTTAGCGTACGGGTTAGGGTTAGGGTTAGGGTTAGGTTTAGGGTTGGGGTACAGGTTAGGGTTAGGGTACGGGTTAGGGTTAGGGTTAGGGTTAGGGTAAGGGTTAGGGTTAGGTTTAGGGTACGGGTTAGGTTTACGGTTCGGGTTAGGGTACGTGTTAGGGTTAGGGTACGGGTTAGGGTTAGGGTCAGGGGTTAGGGTTAGGGTTAGGGTTAGGGTACGGGTTAGGGTTAGGGTTAGGGTACGGGTTAGGGTTAGGAATAGGGTACGGGTTAGGGTGAGGGTACAGGTTAGAGTTAGCGTAAGGGTACCTGTTAGGGTTAGGGTTAGGGTTTATGGTTAGGGTTAGTGTTAGGGTACGGTTTAGGGTAAGGGTTAGGGTTAGGGTACGGGTTAGGTTTAGGGTACGGGTTAGGGTTAGGGTTAGGGTACAGGTTAGGTTTAGGGTTAGGGGTTAGGGTTAGGGTTAGGGTAGGGTTAGGGTACGTGTTAGGGTTAGGGTACGGGTTAGGGTTAGAATTAGTGTACGGGTTAGGGTTAGCGTTAGGGTTAGGTTTATGGTACGGATTAGGGTTAGGGTTAGGGTTAGTGTTAGGGTTAAAGTACGGGTTAGGGTTAGGGTTAGGGTTAGGGTTAGGGTTAGGGGTTAGGGGTTATTGTTAGGGTAAGGGTTAGGGTTAGGGTTAGGGTACGGGTTAGGGTACGTTTTATGGTTAGGGTTAGGGTTGTGTACGGTGTAGGGTTAGGGTTAGGGTTAGGGTAAGGGTTAGGGTACGGGTTAGGGTTAGGGTTAGGGTAAGGTTTAGGGTACGGGTTAGGGTTAGGGTTAGGGTACGGGTTAGGGTTAGAGTTAGGGTTAGGGTAAGGGTTAGGGTAAGGGTTAGGGTTAGGGTTAGGGTTAGGTTTAGGGTACGGGTTAGGGTTAGGGATAGGGTAAGGGTTAGGTTTAGGGTTCGGGTTAGGGTACGGGTTAGGGTTAGGGTACGGGTTAGGGTACGGGTTAGGGTTAGGGTTAGGGTTAGGGTTAGGGCACGGGTTAGGGTTAGGGTACCTATTAGGGTTAGGGTATGGTTTTGGGTTAGGCTTAGCGTACGTGTTAGGGTTAGGGTAAGGGGTTAGGGTTAGGGTTAGGGTTAGGGTACGGGTTAGTGTTAGGGTACGGGTTTGGGTTAGGATTAGGGTTAGGGTACGCGTTACGGTTAGGGTTTGGGGTTAGTGTTAGGTTTAGGGTTTGGGTTAGGGTTAGGGTACGGGTTAGGGTTAGGGTACGGGTTAGGGTTAGGGTTAGAGTTACGGTTAGCGTACGGGTTAGGGTTAGGGTTAGGGTTAGGGTTAGGGTTAGGATTAGGGTTAGGGTATGGGTTAGGGTTAGGTTACGGGTTAGGGTTAGGTTTAGGAAAGGGTTAGGGATAGGGTTAGCGTACGGGTTAGGGTTAGGGTACAGGTTAGGGTTAGGGTTAGAGTTAGGTTTAGCGTACGGGTTAGGGTTATGTTTAGGGTTAGGGTTAGGGTTAGGGTACAGGTTAGGGTTAGGGTACGGGTTAGTGTTAGGGTTAGGGTTAGGGTTAGGGTTAGGGTTAGGAAAGGGTTAGTGTTAGGGTTAGGGTACAGGTTACGGTTAGGGTACGGGTTAAGGTTAGTGTTAGGGTACGGTTAGGGTTAGGGTTAGGGTTAGGGTTAGGGTACGGGTTACGGTTAGGGTTAGGGTTAGGGTTAGGTTTAGGGGTTAGGGGTTACGGTTAGGGTTATGGTTAGGGTTAGGGTTAGGGTACGTGTTAGGGTACGGGTTAGGGTTACGGTTAGGTTTAGTGTCAGGGTACGGGTTAGGGTTAGGGTTAGGGTTAGGTTTAGGGTTAGGGTACGGGTTAGGGTTAGGGTTAGGGTTAGGGTTAAGGTACGGTTTAGGGTTAGGGTTAGGGTTAGTGTTAGGGTTAGGGTACGGGTTAGGATTAGGGTTAGGGTTAGGGGTAGGGGTAGGGTACGGGTTAGGTTTAGGGTACGGGTTACGGTTAGGGTTAGGGTACGGGTTAGGATTAGGGTTAGGGTTAAGGTTAGGGTCAGGGTTAGGGGTAGGGGTAGGGTTAGGGTTAGGGTTAGGGAACGAGTTAGAGTTAGGGTTAGGGTACGGGTTAGGATTTGGGTTAGGGTTAAGGTTAGGGTTAGGGTACGGGTTAGGGTTAGGGTAAGGGTTAGTGGTAGGGTTAGCGTACGGTTTAGGGTTAGGGTTCGGGTTAGGGTTAGGGTACGGTATAGGGTTAGGGTACGGGTTAAGGTTAGGGTTAGTGTTAGGGTTAGTGGTTAGGGGTTAGGGTAAGGGTTATGGTTAGGGTTAGGGTATGGGTTAGGGTACGGGTTATGGTTAGGGTACGGGTTAGTGTTAGGGTTAGGGTTAGGGTTAGGGTTAGGGTTAGGGTTAGCAAAGGGTTAGGGTTAGGGTTAGGTTTAGGGTACGGGTTAGGGTTAGGTTTAGGGTACGGGTTAGGGTTAGGGTTAGGGTAAGGGTTAGGGTTAGGGTTCGGGTTTGGGTACGGGTTAGGGTTAGGGTACGGGTTAGGGTCGGGTTAGGGTTAGGGTTAGGGTTAGGGTTAGGGCACGGGTTAGGGTTAGGGTACCTGTTAGGGTTAGGGTACGGGTTAGGGTTAGGCTTAGCGTACGTGTTAGGTTTAGGGTTAGGGGTTAGTGTTAGTGTTAGGGTTAGGGTATGGGTTAGTGTTAGGGTACGGGTTAGGGTTAGGGTTAGTGTTAGGGTACGGTTTACGGTTAGGGTTTGGGGTTAGAGTTAGGTTTAGGGTTTGGGTTAGGGTTAGGGTACGGGTTAGGTTAGGGTACGGGTTAGGGTTAGGTTTAGGGTTACGGTTAGCGTACGGGTTAGGGTTAGGGTTAGGGTTAGGGTTAGGGTTAGGGTACGGGTTAGGGTTAGGGTACGGGTTAGGGTTAGGGTTAGGAAAGGGTTAGGGTAAGGGTTAGCGTACGGGTTAGGGTTAGGGTACTGGTTAGGGTTAGGGTTAGAGTTAGGTTTAGCGTACGGGTTAGGGTTAGGGTTAGGGTTAGGGTTAGGGTACAGGTTAGGGATAGGGTACGGGTTAGGGTTAGGGTTAGGTTTAGGGTTAGGAAAGGGTTAGTGTTAGGGTTAGGGTTAGGGTACGGGTTAAGGTTAGGGTTAGGGTACGGGTTAGGGTTAGGGTTAGGGTTAGGGTTAGGGTACGGGTTAGGGTTAGGGTTAGGGTTAGGGTTAGGGTTAGGGGTTAGTGGTTACGGTTAGGGTTCTGGTTAGGGTTAGGGTTAGGGTACAGATTAGGGTACGGGTTAGGGTTAGGTTTAGTGTTAGGGTACGGGTTAGGGTTAGGGTTAGGGTTAGGTTTAGGGTTAGGGTACGGGTTAGGGTTAGGGTTAGGTTTAGGGTTAGGGTACGGGTTAGGGTTAGGGTTAGGGTTAGGGGTTACGGTTAGGGTTATGGTTAGGGTTAGGGTTAAGGTACGGATTAGGGTACGGGTTAGGGTTAGGGTTAGGTTTAGTGTTAGGGTACGGGTTAGGGTTAGGGTTAGGGTTAGGTTTAGGGTTAGGGTTAGGTTCAGGCAAGGGTTAGGGTTAGGGTTAGGGTACAGGTTAGGGTTAGGTTTAGGGTTAGGGTTAGGGTACCGGTTAGGGTTAAGGTACGGGTTAGGGTTAGGGTACGGGTTAGGGTACGGGTTAGGTTTAGGGTTAGGGTTAGGGTACGGGTTAGGGTTAGTGTTGGGTTAGGGTTAGTGTTAGGGTACGGGTTAGGGTTAGGGTACGGGTTAGGGTACGGGTTAGGGTTAGGGTTAGGTTTAGGGTTAGGGTACGGGTTAGGGTTAGGGTACGGATTAGGTTTAGGGTTAGGGTTAGTTTTAGGGTTAAAGTACGGCTTAGGGTTAGGGTTAGGGTTAGGGTTAGGGGTTAGGGGTTAGTGTTAGGGTAAGGGTTAGGGTTAGGGTTAGGGTACGGGTTAGGGTACGAGTTAGTGTTAGGGTTAGGGTGGGTACGGGTTTGGTTAGGGTTAGGGTTCGGGTTGGGTTAGGGTTAGGGTACGGGTTAGGGTTAGAGTTAGGGTTAGGGTAAGGTTTAGGGTACGGTTTATGGTAGGGTTAAGGTTAGGGTTAGGTTTAGGGTATGGTGTAGGATAAGGGTTAGGGTAAGTGTTAGGGTTAGGGTACGGGTTAGGGTATGGGTTAGGTTTAGGGTACAGGTTAGGGTACGGGTGAGGGTTAGGGTTAGGGTTAGGGTTAGGGTTAGGGCACGGGTTAGGGTTAGGGTACCGGTTAGGGTTAGGGTACGGGTTAGGGCTAGGCTTAGCGTACGGGTTAGGGTTAGGGTTAGGGGTTAGGGTTAGGGTTAGGGTTAGGGTACGGGTTAGGGTTAGGGTACGGGTTAGGGTTAGGGTTAGGTTTAGGATACTGTTTAGGGTTATGGCACTGGTTAGGATTAGGGTTAGGGTACGGGTCAGGGTTAGGGTTGAGGGTTAGGGTTAGGGTTAGGGTTAGGGTTCGGGTTCGGGTTAGGGTTAGGGTACGGGTTAGGGTTAGGGTTAGGGTTAGCGTACGGGTTAGGGTTAGGGTTAGGGTTAGGGTACGGGTTAGGGTTAGGTTACGGGTTAGGGTTAGGGTTAGCAAAGTGTTAGGGTTAGGGTAAGGGTACGCGTTAGGGTTAGGGTACGGGTTAGGGTTAGGGTTAGGGTTAGGGTTAGCGTACGGGTTAGGGTTAGGGTTAGGGTACGGGTTAGGTTTAGGGTTAGGGTTAGGGTTAGGGTACGGGTTAGGGTACGGGTTAGGGTTAGGGTTAGGGTATGGGTTATGGTTAGGTTTAGGGTTAGGTTTAGGGTTAGGGTTAAGGTACGGGTTAGGGTTATGGTTAGAGTTAGGGTACGGGTTAGGGTTAGGGTTAGGGTTAGGGTAAGGGTACGGGTTAGGGTTAGGGTGAGGGTTAGGGTTAGGGTTAAGGTACGGGTTAGGGTTAGGGTTAGGGTTATGGTTAGAGTTAGGGTACGGGTTAGGGTTAGGGTTAGTTTTAGGGTTAGGGTTAGGGTACGGGTTAGGTTTAGGGTTAGGGTGAGGGGTAGGGGTAGGGTACGGGTTACGGTTAGGGTACGGGTTAGGGTTAGGGTTAGGGTACGGGTTAGGGTTAGGGTTAGGGTTAAGTTTAGGGTTAGGGTACGGGTTAGGGTTAGGGTTAGGGTTAGTGGTAGGGTTAGCGTACAGGTTAGGGTTAGGGTTCGGGTTAGGGTTAGGGTACGGTTTAGGGTTAGTGTACGGTTTAGGGTTAGGGTTAGGGTTAGTGTTAGGGTATGGGTTAGGGTTAGGGTACGGGTTAGGGTTAGGGTTAGGGTTAGGGTTAGGGTTAGGAAAGGGTTAGGGTTAGGGTTAGGGTTAGGGTACGGGTTAAGGGTAGGTTTAGGGTACGGGTTAGGGTAATGGTTAGTGTTAAGGTTAGGGTTAGGGTACGGGTTAGGGTTAGGGTTAGGTTACGGGTTAGGGTACTGGTTAGGGTTAGGGTTAGGGTACGGGTTAGGGTTAGGTTTAGGGTTAGGGTACGGGTTAGGGTACGGGTTAGGATATGGGTTAGGGTTAGGGTTAGGGTACGGTTTAGGGTTAGGGTTAGGGTTAGGTTTAGGGTTAGTGTTAGGGTTAGGCTTAGGGTTTGGGTTAGGGTACGGGTTAGGGTTAGGGTACGGGTTAGGGTTAGGGTTAGGGTACGGGTTAGGGTCAGGGTTACGGTTAGGGTTAGGGTTAGGGTTAGGTTACGGGTTAGGGTTAGGGTTAGGGTTAGGGTTAGTGTTAGGGTTAGCGTACGGGTTAGGGTTAGGGTTAGGGTTAGGGTTAAGGTACGCTTTAGGGTTAGGGTACGGGTTAGGGTTAGGGTTAGGGTTAGGGTTAGGAAAGGGTTAGGGTTAGGGTTAGGTTTAGGGTACGGGTTAGGGTACGGGTTAGGGTTAGTGTTAGGTTTAGGGTTAGGGTACAGGTTAGGTTAGGGTTAGGGTATGGGTTAGGTTTAGGGTTAGGGTACGGGTTAGGGTTAGGGTTAGGGTTAGGGTTAGGGTTATGGTTAGGGTACGGATTAGGGTTAGGGTGAGGGTTAGGGTTAGGGTTTGCAAAGGGTTAGGGTTAGTGTTAGGTTTAGGTTTATGTTTAGGGTTAGGGTTAGGGTTAGGGTTAGGGTTAGGGTTAGGGTTAGGGTACGGGTTAGGTTTAGGGTTAGGGTACGGGTTAGGGGCAGGGTTAGGGTTAAAGTTAGGGTTAGGTTACGGGTTAGGGTTAGGGTTAGGGTTAGGGTTAGTGGTAGGTTTAGCGTACGGGTTAGGGTTAGGGTTCGGGTTAGTGTTAGGGTACGGTTTAGGGTTAGGGTACGGGTTAGGGTTAGGTTTAGTGTTAGGGTTAGGGTTAGGGTTAGGGTTAGTGATAGGGTTAGCAAAGGGTTAGGGTTAGGCTTAGGGTTAGGGTTAGGGTTAGGGTACGGGGTAGGGTACGTGTTAGGGTTAGGGTACCGGTTAGGGTTATGGTACAGGTTAGGGTTAGGTTTAGGGTACGGGTTAGGGTTAGGGTTAGGGTTAGGGTTAGGGTATGGGTTAGGGTTAGGGTACAGGTTAGGGTTAGGGTTAGGGTTAGGGTTAGGGTTAGCGTACGGGTTAGGGTTAGGGTTAGGTTTAGGGTTAGGGTTAGGGTTAGGGTACGGGTTAGGGTTAGGTACGGGTTAGGGTTAGGTTTAGGGTTAGGGTTAGGGTTAGGGTTAGGAAAGGGTTAGGGTTAGGGTTAGGGTTAGGTTTAGGGTACTGGTTAAGGGTAGGGTTAGGGTACGGGTTAGGGTTATGGTTAGTGTTAGGGTTAGGGTTAGGGTACGGGTTTGAGTTAGGTTTAGGGTACGGGTTAGGGTTAGGGTTAGGGGTTAGGGTTAGGGTACGGGTTAGGGTACGGTTAAGGGTTAGGGTTAGGGTACGGGTTAGGGTTAGGGTTAGGTTTAGGGTTAGTGTTAGGGTTAAAGTACGGGTTAAGGTTAGTGTTAGGGTTAGGGTTAGGGTTAGGTGTTAGGGGTTAGGGTTAGGGTTAGGGTACGGGTTAGGTTACGAGTTAGGGTTAGGGTGAGGGTTAGGATACAGGTTAGGATTAGGGTTAGGGTTAGGGTTAGGGTACGGGTTAGGGTTAGGGTTAGGATAAGGGTTAGGGTACGGGTTAGGTTTAGGGTTAGGGTTAGGTTTAGGGTACGGGTTAGGTTTAGGGTTAGGATTAGGGTACGGGTTAGGGTACGGGTTAGGTTTAGGGTACGGTTTAGGGTACGGGTTAGGGTACGGGTTAGTGTTAGGGTTAGGGTTAGGGTTAGGGTACGGTTTAGGGTTAGGGTAAAGTTTAGGGTTAGGGTTAGGGTTAGGGTTAGGGTACGGGTTAAGTTTAGGGTACGGGTTAGGGTACGTGTTAGGGTTAGGGTACGGGTTAGGGTTAGGGTCAGGGTTTAGGGTTAAGGTTAGGGTTAGGGTTAGGGTACGGGTTAGGGTTAGGGTACGGGTTAGGGTTAGGGATAGGGTACGGGTTAGGGTGAGGGCACGGGTTAGTGTTAGCGTTAGGGTACGTGTTAGGGTTAGGGTTTAGGGTTAGTGTTAGTGTTAGGGTACGGTTTAGGGTTAGCGTTAGGGTTAGTGTACGGGTTAGGGTTAGGGTACGGGTTAGGGTTAGGGTTAGGGTACAGGTTAGGTGTAGGTTTAGGTGTTAGGGTTAGGGTTAGGGTAGGGTTAGGGTACGGGTTAGGGTTAGGGTACGGGTTAGGGTTAGGATTAGTGTACGGGTTAGGTTTAGGGTTAGGGTTAGGTTAAGGGTACGGATTAGGGTTAGGGTTAGGGTTAGTGTTAGGGTTAAAGTACGGGTTAGGGTTAGGGTTAGGGTTAGGGTTAGGGTTAGGGGTTAGGGGTTAGTGTTAGGTTAAGGGTTAGGGTTAGGGTTAGGGTACGGGTTAGGGTATGATTTAGGGTTAGGGTTAGGGTTGGGTACGGTTTAGGGTTAGGGTTAGGGTTCAGGTTGCGGTTAGGGTTAGGGTACGGGTTAGGGTTAGAGTTAGGGTTAGGGTAAGGTTTAGGGTACGGGTTAGGGTTAGGGTTAGAGTTAGGTTTAGGGTACGGGTTAGGGTTAGGGTTAGGGTAAGGGTTAGGGTTAGGGTTCGGGTTAGGGTACGGGTTAGGGTTAGGGTACGGGTTAGGGTACGGGTTAGGGTTAGGTTTAGGGTTAGGGTTAGGGCACGGGTTAGGGTTAGGGTACCTGTTAGGGTTAGGGTACGGGTTAGGGTTAGGCTTAGCGTACGTGTTAGGGTTAGGGTTAGGGGTTAGGGTTAGGGTTAGGGTTAGGGTACGGGTTAGTGTTAGGGTACGGGTTAGGGTTAGGATTAGTGTTAGGGTATGGGTTACAGTTAGGGTTTGGGGTTAGGGTTAGGTTTAGGGTTTGGGTTAGGGTTAGGGTACAGGTTAGGGTTAGGGTACGCGTTAGGGTTAGGGTTAGGGTTACGGTTAGCGTACGGGTTAGGGTTAGGTTTAGGGTACGGGTTAGGGTTAGGGTACGGGTTAGGTATAGGGTACGGGTTAGGGTTAGGGTTAGGAAAGGGTTAGGGTTAGGGTTAGCGTACGAGTTAGGGTTAGGGTACTGGTTAGGGTTAGGGTTAGAGTTAGGTTTAGCGTACGGGTTAGGGTTAGGGTTAGGGTTAGGGTTAGGGTACAGGTTAGGGTTAGGGTACGGGTTAGGGTTAGGGTTAGGTTTAGGGTTATGTTTAGGAAAGGTTTAGTGTTAGGGTTAGGGTTAGGGTTAGGGTACGGGTTAAGGATAGGGTTAGGGTACTGGTTAGGGTTAGGGTTAGGGTTACGGTTAGGGTACGGGTTAGGGTTAGCGTTAGGGTTAGGGTTAGGGGTTAGGGGTTACGGTTAGGGTTATGGTTAGGGTACGGGTTAGGGTACGGGTTAGGGTACGCGTTAGTGTTAGGGTTAGGTTTAGTGTTAGGGTACGGGTTATGGGTAGGGTTAGGGTTAGGTTTAGGGTTAGGGTACGGGTTAGGGTTAGGGTTAGGGTTAAGGTACGGTTTAGGGTTAGGGTTAGGTTTAGTGTTAGGGTTAGGGTACGGGTTAGGGTTAGGGTTAGGGTTAGGGGTAGGGGTAGGGGTAGGGTACAGGTTAGGGTTAGGGTACGGGTTAGGGTTATGGTTAGGGTACGGGTTAGGATTAGGGTTAGGGTTAAGGTTAGGGTCAGGGTTAGGGGTAGGGGTAGGGTACGGGTTAGGGTTAGGGTACGGGTTAGAGTTAGGGTTAGGGTACGGGTTAGGATTAGGGTTAGGGTTAAGGTTAGGGTTAGGGTACGGGTTAGGGTTAGGGATAGGGTTAGTGGTAGGGTTAGCGTACGGTTTAGGGTTAGGGTTCGGGTTAGGGTTAGGATACGGTTTAGGTTTAGGGTACGGGTTAGGGTTAGGGTTAGGGTTAGGGTTAGGGTTAGGGTTAGCAAAGGGTTAGGGTTAGGGTTAGGTTTAGGGTACGGGTTAGGGTTAGGTTTAGGGTACGGGTTAGGGTTAGGGTTAGGGTTAGGGTTAGGGTTAAGGTACGGGTTAGGGTTAGGGTTAGGGTTAGGGGTTAGGGGTTAGTGTAAGGGTTAGTGTTAGGGTTAGGGTACGCGTTAGGGTACGGGTTATGGTTAGGGTACGGGTTAGTGTTAGGGTTAGGGTTAGAGTTAGGGTTAGGGTAGCAAAGGCTTAGGGTTAGGGTTAGGTTTAGGGTACGGGTTAGGGTTAGGTTTAGGGTACGGATTAGGGTTAGGGTTAGGGTTAGGGTAAGGTTTAGGGTTAGAGTTCGGGTTAGGGTACGGGTTAGGGTTAGGGTACGGGTTAGGGTACGGGTTAGGGTTAGGGTTAGGGTTAGGGTTAGTGTTAGGGCACGGGTTAGGGTTACGGTACCTGTTAGGGTTAGGGTACAGGTTAGGGTTAGGCTTAGCGTACGTGTTAGGGTTAGGGTTAGGGGTTAGGTTTAGGGTTAGGGTTAGGGTATGGTTTAGTGTTAGGGTACGGGTTAGGGTTAGGATTAGGGTTAGGGTACGGGTTACGGTTAGGGTTTCGGGTTAGGGTTAGGTTTAGGGTTTGGGTTAGGGTTAGGGTACGGGTTAGGTTAGGGTACGGGTTAGGGTTATGGTTAGGGTTACGGTTAGCGTACGTGTTAGGGTTAGGGTTAGGGTTAGGGTTAGGGTTAGGGTACGGTTTAGGGTTAGGGTACGGGTTAGGGTTAGGGTTAGGAAAGGGTTAGGGTTAGGGTTAGCGTACGGGTTAGGGTTAGGGTACTGGTTAGGGTTATGTTTAGAGTTAGGTTTAGCGTACGGGTTAGGGTTAGGGTTAGGGTTAGGGTTAGCGTACAGTTTAGGGTTAGGGTACGGATTAGGGTTAGGGTTAGGTTTAGGGTTAGGGTTAGGGTTAGGGTTAGGAAAGGGTTAGTGTTAGGGTTAGGGTTAGGGTTAGGGTACGGGTTAAGGTTAGGGTTAGGGTACGGTTTAGGTTTAGGGTTAGGGTTAGGGCACGGGTTAGCGTTAGGGTTAGGGTTAGGGTTAGGGTTAGGGTTAGGGGTTAGGGGTTACGGTTAGGGTTATGGTTAGGGTTAGGGTAAGGGTTAGGGTACGGGTTAGGGTTAGGGTTAGGTTTAGTGTTGGGGTACGGGTTAGGGTTAGGGTTAGGGTTAGGGTTAAGGTACGGTTTAGGGTTAGGGTTAGGGTTAGTGTTAGGGTTAGGGTACGGGTTAGGTTTAGGGTTAGGCGTAGGGGTAGGTTAAGGGTTAGGGTTAGGGTACGGGTTAGGGTTAGGGTTAGGGTTAGGGTACGGGTTAGGATTAGGGTTAGGGTTAAGGTTAGGGTCAGGGTTAGGGGTAGGGGTAGGGTACGGGTTAGGGTTAGGGTAAGGGTTAGAGTTAGGGTTAGGGTACGGGTTAGGATTAGGGTTAGGGTTAAGGTTAGGGTTAGGGTACGGGTTAGGGTTAGGTTTAGGGTTAGGGTTAGCAAAGGGTTAGGGTTAGGGTTAGTTTTAGGGTACGGGTTAGGGTTAGGTTTAGGGTACGGGTTAGGGTTAGGGTTAGGGTAAGGGTTAGGGTTAGGGTTCGGGTTTGGGTACGGTTTAGGGTTAGGGTACGGGTTAGGGTACGGGTTAGGGTTAGGGTTAGGGTTAGGGTTAGGGTTAGGGTTAGGGCACGGGTTAGGTTTAGGGTATCTGTTAGGGTTAGGGTATGGGTTACGGTTAGGCTTAGCGTACGTGTTAGGATTAGGGTTAGGGGTTAGGGTTAGGGTTAGGGTTAGGGTATGGGTTAGTGTTAGGGTACGGGTTAGGGTTAGGATTAGTGTTAGGGTACGGGTTACGGTTAGGGTTTGGGGTTAGGGTTAGGTTTAGGGTTTGGGTTAGGGTTAGGGTACGGGTTAGGTTAGGGTACGGGTTAGGGTTAGGGTTAGGGTTACGGTTAGCGTACGGTTTAGTGTTAGGGTTAGGGTTAGAGTTAGGGTACGGGTTAGGGTTAGGGTACGGGTTAGGGTTAAGGTTAGGAAAGGGTTAGGGTTAGGGTTAGCGTACG
>JAVLSZ010000195.1:87500-97500 GCA_032313775.1 Urocyon cinereoargenteus
GGGTGAGGGTTAGGGTTAGGGTTACCAAAGGGTTAGCGTTAGTATTAGGTTTAGGGTTAGGGTTAGGGTTAGGGTACGGGTTAGGGTTAGGGTTAGGGTTAAGGTATGGGTTAGGGTTAGGGTTAGGGTTATGGTTAGAGTTAGGGTACGGGTTAGGGTTAGGGTTAGGTTTAGGGTTAGGGTTAGGGTACGGGTTAGGTTTAGATTTAGGGTTAGGGGTAGGGGTAGGGTACGGGTTAGGGTACGGGTTAGGGTACGGGTTAGGGTTAGGTTACGGGTTAGGGTACGTTTTAGGGTTAGGGTACCGGTTAGGGTTAGGGTACGGGTTAGGGTTAGGGTTAGGGTATGGGTTAGGGTTAGGGTTAGGGGTAAGGGTTAGGGTTAGTGTTAGGGTACGGGTAGGGTTAGGGTACAGGTTAGGGTTAGGGTTAGGATTAGGTTTAGGGTATGGGTTAGGGTTAGGGTACGGATTAGGGTTAGGGTTAGTGTACGGGTTAGGGTACGGGTTAGGGTTAGGGTTAGGTTTATGGTTAGGGTTAGGGTTAGGGTACGGGTTAGGGTTAGGGTACGGCTTAGGGTTAGGGTTAGGGTTAGGGTTAGGGTTTGGGTTAGGAAAGGGTTACGGTTAGGGTTAGGGTTAGGGTACGGGTTAAGGGTAGTTTTAGGGTACGGGTTAGGGTTATGGTTAGTGTTAAGTTTAGGGTTAGGGTATGGGTTAGGGTTAGGGTTAGGGTACGGGTTAGGGTACGGGTTAGGTTTAGGGTTAGGGTATGGGTTAGGGTTAGGTTTAGGGTTAGGGTACGGGTTAGGGTACGGGTTAGGATACGGGTTAGGGTTAGGTTTAGGTTATGGGTTAGGGTTAGGGTTAGGGTTAGGTTAGTGTTAGGGTTAGTGTTAGGCTTAGTGTTAGGGTTAGGGTACGGGTTAGGGTTAGGGTACGGGTTAGGGTTAGGGTTAGGGTATGGGTTAGGGTTAGGTTTACGGTAAGGGTTAGGGTTAGGGTTAGGTTACGGTTTAGGGTTAGGGTAGGTGTTAGGGTTAGAGTACGGGTTAGGTTTAGAGTTAGGGTTAGGGTTAAGGTACGGGTTAGGATTAGGGTACGGGTTAGGGTTAGGGTTAGGGTTAGGGTTAGGGTTAGGGTTAGGAAAGGGTTAGGGTTAGGGTTAGGTTTAGGGGACGGGTTAGGGTACGGGTTAGGATTAGGGTTAGGGTTACGGTTAGGGTACCGGTTAGGTTAGGGTTAGGGTACGGGTTAGGTTTAGGGTTAGGGTACGGGTTAGGTTTAGGGTTAGGGTTAGGGTTATGGTTAGGGTACGGGTTAGGGTTAGGGTGAGGGTTAGGGTTAGGGTTAGCAAATGGTTAGGGTTAGTGTTAGGTTTAGGGTTAGGGTTAGGGTTAGAGTTAGGGTTAGGGTACGGGTTAGGGTTAGGGTTAGGGTACGGGTTAGGGTTAGGGTTAGGGTACGGGTTAGGGTTAGGGTTATGGTTAAAGTTAGGTTTAGGCTACTGGTTAGGGTTAGGGTTAGGGTTAGTGGTAGGGTTAGCGTACGGGTTAGGGTTAGGTTTCGGGTTAGGGTTAGGGTACGGTTTAGGGTTAGGGTACGGGCTAGTGTTAGGTTTAGGGTTAGGGTTAGGGTTAGGGTTAGTGTTAGGGTTAGCAAAGGGTTAGTGTTAGGGTTAGGGTTAGGGTACGGGCTAGGGTTAGGTTTAGGGTACGGGTTAGGTTTACGGTTCGGGTTAGGATACGTGTTAGGGTTAGGGTACGGGTTAGGGTTAGGGTCAGGGTTTAGGGTTAGGGTTAGGGTTAGGGTTACGGATTCGGGGTTAGGGTTAGGGTTAGGATTAGGGTTAGGGTACGGGTTAGGGTACGAGTTAGGGTTAGGGTACGGGTTAGGGTACGGGTTAGGGTAAGGGTTATGGTTAGTGTTAGGATTAGGGTAGGGTAGAGGTTAGGGTTAGGTTTAGGGTAAGGTTTAGGGTACGGGTTAGGGTTAGGGTTAGGGTTAGGGTACCGGTTAGGGTACGGGTTAGGGTACGGGTTAGGGTTAGGTTACGGGTTAGTGTACGTGTTAGGGTTAGGGTACCGGTTAGGGTTAGGGTACGGGTTAGGGTTAGGGTTAGGGTATGGGTTAGGGTTAGGGTTAGGGGTAAGGGTTAGGGTTAGTGTTAGGGTACGGGTTAGGGTTAGGGTACAGGTTAGGGTTAGGGTTAGGATTAGGTTTAGGGTATGGGTTAGGGTTAGGGTACGGATTAGGGTTAGGGTTATTGTACGGGTTAGGGTACGGGTTAGGGTTAGGGTTAGGTTTAGGGTTAGGGTTAGGGTTAGGGTACGGGTTAGGGTTAGGGTACGGCTTAGGGTTAGGGTTAGGGTTAGGGTTAGGGTTAGGGTTAGGAAAGGGTTACGGTTAGGGTTAGGGTTAGGGTACGGGTTAAGTGTAGGTTTAGGGTACGGGTTACGGTTATGGTTACTGTTAAGTTTAGGATTAGGGTACGGGTTAGGGTTAGGGTTAGGGTACGGGTTAGTGTACGGGTTAGGTTTAGGGTTAGGGTACGGGTTAGGGTTAGGTTTAGGGTTAGGGTACGGGTTAGGGTACGGGATAGGATAAGGGTTAGGGTTAGGTTTAGGTTACGGGTTAGGGTTAGGGTTAGGTTACGGTTAGGGTTAGGGTTAGGCTTAGGGTTAGGGTTAGGGTACGGGTTAGGGTTAGGGTACGGGTTAGGGTTAGGGTTAGGGTATGGGTCAGGGTTAGGGTTACGGTAAGGGTTAGGGTTAGGGTTAGGTTACGGTTTAGGGTTAGGGTTAGGGTTAGTGTTAGGGTTAGAGTACGGGTTAGGGTTAGAGTTAGGGTTAGGGTTAAGGTACGGGTTAGGGTTAGGGTACGGGTTAGGGTTAGGTTTAGGGTTAGGGTTAGGGTTAGGAAAGGGTTTGGGATAGGGTTAGGTTTAGGGTACGGGTTAGGGTACGGGTTAGGATTAGGGTTAGGGTTACGGTTAGGGTACAGGTTAGGTTAGGGTTAGGGTACGGGTTAGGTTTAGGGTTAGGGTACGGGTTAGGGTTAGGGTTAGGGTTAGGGTTATGGTTAGGGTACGGGTTAGGGTTAGGGTGAGGGTTAGGGTTAGGGTTAGCAAAGGGTTAGGGTTAGTGTTAGGTTTAGGGTTAGGGTTAGGGTTAGAGTTAGGGTTAGGGTACGGGTTAGGGTTAGGGTTAGGGTACGGGTTAGGGTTAGGGTTAGGGTACGGGTTAGGGTTAGGTTTAGGGTTAAAGTTAGGTTTAGGCTACTGGTTAGGGTTAGGGTTAGGGTTAGTGGTAGGGTTAGCGTACGGGTTAGGGTTAGGGTTCGGGTTAGGGTTAGGGTACGGTTTAGGGTTAGGGTACGTGCTAGTGTTAGGTTTAGGGTTAGGGTTAGGGTTAGGGTTAGTGTTAGGGTTAGCAAAGGGTTAGGGTTAGGGTTAGGGTTAGGGTACGGGCTAGGGTTAGGTTTAGGGTACGGGTTAGGTTTACGTTTCGGGTTAGGATACGTGTTAGGGTTAGGGTACGGGTTAGGGTTAGGGTCAGGGTTTAGGGTTAGGGTTAGGGTTAGGGTTAGGGATTCGGGGTTAGGGTTAGGGTTAGGATTAGGGTTAGGGTACGGGTTAGGGTACGAGTTAGGGTTAGGGTACGGGTTAGGGTACGGGTTAGGGTAAGGGTTATGGTTAGTGTTAGGATTAGGGTAGGGTAGAGGTTAGGGTTAGGTTTAGGGTAAGGTTTAGGGTACGGGTTAGGGTTAGGGTTAGGGTTAGGGTACCGGTTAGGGTACGGGTTAGGGTACGGGTTAGGGTTAGGTTACGGGTTAGTGTACGTGTTAGGGTTAGGGTACCGGTTAGGGTTAGGGTACGGGTTAGGGTTAGGGTTAGGGTATGGGTTAGGGTTAGGGTTAGGGGTAAGGGTTAGGGTTAGTGTTAGGGTACGGGTTAGGGTTAGGGTACAGGTTAGGGTTAGGGTTAGGATTAGGTTTAGGGTATGGGTTAGGGTTAGGGTACGGATTAGGGTTAGGGTTAGTGTACGGGTTAGGGTACGGGTTAGGGTTAGGGTTAGGTTTAGGGTTAGGGTTAGGGTTAGGGTACGGGTTAGGGTTAGGGTACGGCTTAGGGTTAGGGTTAGGGTTAGGGTTAGGGTTAGGGTTAGGAAAGGGTTACGGTTAGGGTTAGGGTTAGGGTACGGGTTAAGTGTAGGTTTAGGGTACGGGTTACGGTTATGGTTACTGTTAAGTTTAGGATTAGGGTACGGTTTAGGGTTAGGGTTAGGGTACGGGTTAGTGTACGTGTTAGGTTTAGGGTTAGGGTACGGGTTAGGGTTAGGTTTAGGGTTAGGGTACGGGTTAGGGTACGGGTTAGGATAAGGGTTAGGGTTAGGTTTAGGTTACGGGTTAGGGTTAGGGTTAGTTTACGGTTAGGGTTAGGGTTAGGCTTAGGTTTAGGGTTAGGGTACGGGTTAGGGTTAGGGTACGGGTTAGGGTTAGGGTTAGGGTATGGGTCAGGGTTAGGGTTACGGTAAGGGTTAGGGTTAGGGTTAGGTTACGGTTTAGGGTTAGGGTTAGGGTTAGTGTTAGGGTTAGAGTACGGGTTAGGGTTAGAGTTAGGGTTAGGGTTAAGGTACGGGTTAGGGTTAGGGTACAGGTTAGGGTTAGGGTTAGGTTTAGGGTTAGGGTTAGGAAAGGGTTTGGGTTAGGGTTAGGTTTAGGGTACGGGTTAGGGTACGGGTTAGGATTAGGGTTAGGGTTACGGTTAGGGTACAGGTTAGGTTAGGGTTAGGGTACGGGTTAGGTTTAGGGTTAGGGTACGGGTTAGGTTTAGGGTTAGGGTTAGGGTTATGGTTAGGGTACGGGTTAGGGTTAGGGTGAGGGTTAGGGTTAGGTTTAGCAAAGGGTTAGGGTTAGTGTTAGGTTTAGGGTTAGGGTTAGGGTTAGGGTTAGGGTTAGGGTTAGGGTACGGGTAAGGGTTAGGGTTAGGGTACGGGTTAGGGTTAGGGTTAGGGTACGGGTTAGGGTTAGGGTTAGGGTTAAAGTTAGGGTTAGGCTACTGGTTAGGGTTAGGGTTAGGGTTAGTGGTAGGGTTAGCGTACGGGTTAGGGTTAGGGTTCGGGTTAGGGTTAGGGTACGGTTTAGGGTTAGGGTACGGGCTAGTGTTAGGTTTAGGGTTAGGGTTAGGGTTAGGGTTAGTGTTAGGGTTAGCAAAGGGTTAGGGTTAGGGTTAGGGTTAGGGTACGGGTTAGGGTTAGGTTTAGGGTACGGGTTAGGTTTACGGTTCGGGTTAGGATACGTGTTAGGGTTAGGGTACGGGTTAGGGTTAGGGTCAGGCGTTCGGGTTAGGGTTAGGGTTAGGGTTAGGGTTAGGGTACGGGTTAGGGTTAGGGTTAGGGTACGGGTTAGGTTTAGGCATAGGGTACGGGTTAGGGTGAGGGTACGGGTTAGGGTTAGCGTTAGGGTACGTGTTAGGGTTAGGGTTAGGGTTTGGGGTTAGGGTTAGTGTTAGGGTACGGTTTAGGGTTAGGGTTAGGGTTAGGGTACGGGTTAGGGTTAGGGTACGGGTTAGGGTTAGGGTTAGGGTACAAGTTAGGTTTAGGGTTAGGGGTTAGGGTTAAGGTTAGGGTAGGGTTAGGGTACGGGTTAGGGTTAGGATTAGTGTACGGGTTAGGGTTAGGGTTAGGGTTAGGTTTAGGGTACGGATTAGGGTTAGGGTTAGGGTTAGTGTTAGGGTTAAAGTACGGGTTAGGGTTAGGGTTAGGGTTAGGTTTAGGGTTAGGGGTTAGGGGTTAGTGTTAGGGTAAGTGTTAGGGTTAGGGTTAGGGTACGGTTTAGGGTACGATTTAGGGTTAGGTTTAGGGTTGGGTACGGTTTAGGGTTAGGGTTAGGTTTAGGGTAAGGTTTAGGGTACGGGTTAGGGTTAGGGTTAGGGTAAGTGTTAGGGTACGGGTTAGGGTTAGGGTTAGGGTACAGGTTAGGGTTAGAGTTAGGGTTAGGGTAAGGGTTAGGGTAAGGGTTAGGGTTAGGGTTAGGGTTAGGGTTAGGTTTAGGGTACGGGTTAGGTTTAGGTTTAGGGTAAGGGTTAGGGTTCGGGTTAGGGTATGGGTTAGGGTTAGGGTACGGGTTAGGGTACGGGTTAGGGTTAGGGTTAGGGTTAGGGTTAGGTTTAGGGCACGGGTTAGGGTTAGGGTACCTGTTAGGGTTAGGGTACGGGTTTGGGTTAGGCTTAGCGTACGTGTTAGGGTTAGGGTTAGGGATTAGGGATAGGGTTAGGGTTAGGCTACGGATTAGTGTTAGGGTACGGGTTTGGGTTAGGATTAGGGTTAGGGTACGGGTTACGGTTAGGGTTTGGTTGTAGTGTTAGGTTTAGGGTTTGGGTTAGGGTTAGGGTACGGGTTAGGGTTAGGGTACGGGTTAGGGTTAGGGTTAGAGTTACGGTTAGCGTACGGGTTAGGGTTAGGGTTAGGGTTAGGGTTAGGGTACGGGTTAGGGTTAGGTTACGGGTTAGGGTTAGGTTTAGGAAAGCGTTAGGGATAGGGTTAGCGTACGGGTTAGGGTTAGGGTAGTGGTTAGGGTTAGGGTTAGAGTTAGGTTTAGCGTACGGGTTAGGGTTAGGGTTAGGGTTAGGGTTAGGGTTAGGGTACAGGTTAGGGTACGGGTTAGGGTTAGGGTTAGGGTTAGGGTACGGGTTAGGGTTAGGTTTAGGGTACGGGTTAGGTTTACGGTTCGGGTTAGGGTACGTGTTAGTGTTAGGGTACGGGTTAGGGTTAGGGTCAGGGGTTAGGGTTAGGGTTAGGGTTAGGGTTAGGGTACGGGTTAGGGTTAGGGTTAGGGTACGGGTTAGGGCTAGGGATAGGGTACGGGTTAGGGTGAGGGTACGGGTTAGAGTTAGCGTTAGGGTACGTGTTAGGGTTAGGGTTAGGGTTTAGGGTTAGGGTTAGTGTTAGGGTACGGTTTAGGGTTAGGGTTAGGGTTAGGGTACGGGTTAGGGTTAGGGTACGGGTTAGGGTTAGGGTTAGGGTACAAGTTAGGTTTAGGGTTAGGGGTTAGGGTTAGGGTTAGGGTAGGGTTAGGGTACGTGTTAGGGTTAGGGTACGGGTTAGGCTTAGAATTAGTGTACGGGTTAGGGTTAGCGTTAGGGTTAGGTTTATGGTACGGATTAGGGTTAGGGTTAGGGTTAGTGTTAGGGTTAAAGTACGGGTTAGGGTTAGGGTTAGGGTTAGGGTTAGGGTTAGGGGTTAGGGGTTATTGTTAGGGTAAGGGTTAGGGTTAGGGTTAGGGTACGGGTTAGGGTACGATTTATGGTTAGGGTTAGGGTTGGGTACGGTTTAGGGTTAGGGTTAGGGTTAGGGTAAGGGTTAGGGTACGGGTTAGGGTTAGGGTTAGGGTAAGGGTTAGGGTACGGGTTAGGGTTAGGGTTAGGGTACGGGTTAGGGTTAGAGTTAGGGTTAGGGTAAGGGTTAGGGTAAGGGTTAGGGTTAGGGTTAGGGTTAGGTTTAGGGTACGGGTTAGGGTTAGGGATAGGGTAAGGGTTAGGTTTAGGGTTCGGGTTAGGGTACGGGTTAGGGTTAGGGTACGGGTTAGGGTACGGGTTAGGGTTAGGGTTAGGGTTAGGGTTAGGGCACGGGTTAGGGTTAGGGTACCTGTTAGGGTTAGGGTACGGGTTTGGGTTAGGCTTAGCGTACGTGTTAGGGTTAGGGTTAGGGGTTAGGGTTAGGGTTAGGGTTAGGGTACGGGTTAGTGTTAGGGTACGGGTTTGGGTTAGGATTAGGGTTAGGGTACGGTTTACGGTTAGAGTTTGGGGTTAGTGTTAGGTTTAGGGTTTGGGTTAGGGTTAGGGTACGGGTTAGGGTTAGGGTTAGGGTTAGGGTTAGGGTTAGAGTTACGGTTAGCGTACGGGTTAGGGTTAGGGTTAGGGTTAGGGTTAGGATTAGGGTTAGGGTATGGGTTAGGGTTAGGTTACGGGTTAGGGTTAGGTTTAGGAAAGGGTTAGGGATAGGGTTAGCGTACGGGTTAGGGTTAGGGTACTGGTTAGGGTTAGGGTTAGAGTTAGGTTTAGCGTACGGGTTAGGGTTATGGTTAGGGTTAGGGTTAGGGTTAGGGTACAGGTTAGGGTTAGGGTACGGGTTAGTGTTAGGGTTAGGGTTAGGGTTAGGGTTAGGAAAGGGTTAGTGTTAGGGTTAGGGTTAGGGTTAGGGTACGGGTTAAGGTTAGTGTTAGGGTACGGTTAGGGTTAGGGTTAGGGTTAGGGTTAGGGTACGGGTTACGGTTAGGGTTAGGGTTAGGGTTAGGGTTAGGGGTTAGGGGTTACGGTTAGGGTTATGGTTAGGGTTAGGGTTAGGGTACGTGTTAGGGTACGGGTTAGGGTTACGGTTAGGTTTAGTGTTAGGGTACGGGTTAGGGTTAGGGTTAGGGTTAGGTTTAGGGTTAGGGTACGGTTTAGGGTTAGGGTTAGGTTTAGGGTTAGGGTACGGGTTAGGGTTAGGGTTAGGGTTAGGGGTTACGGTTAGGGTTATGGTTAGGTTTAGGGTTAGGGTACGGATTAGGGTACGGGTTAGGGTTAGGGTTAGGTTTAGTGTTAGCGTACGGGTTAGGGTTAGGGTTAGGGTTAGGTTTAGGGTTAGGGTTAGGTTCAGGAAAGGGTTAGGGTTAGGGTTAGGGTACAGGTTAGGGTTAGGTTTAGGGTTAGGGTTAGGGTACGGGTTAGGGTTAAGGTACGGGTTAGGGTTAGGGTACGGGTTAGTGTACGGTTTAGGTTTAGGGTTAGGGTTAGGGTACGGGTTAGGGTTAGGGTTGGGTTAGGGTTAGTGTTAGTGTTAGGGTACGGGTTAGGGTTAGGGTACGGGTTAGGGTACGGGTTAGGGTTAGGGTTAGGTTTAGGGTTAGGGTATGGGTTAGGGTTAGGGTTAGGGTTAGGGGTTACGGTTAGGGTTATGGTTAGGGTTAGGGTTAGGGTACGGATTAGGGTACGGGTTAGGGTTAGGGTTAGGGTACGGGTTAGGGTTAGGGTACGGATTAGGTTTAGGGTTAGGGTTAGTGTTAGGGTTAAAGTACGGCTTAGGGTTAGGGTTAGGGTTAGGGTTAGGGGTTAGGGGTTAGTGTTAGGGTAAGGGTTAGGGTTAGGGTTAGGGTACGGGTTAGGGTACAAGTTAGGGTTAGGGTTAGGGTGGGTACGGGTTAGGGTTAGGGTTAGGGTTCGGGTTGGGTTAGGGTTAGGGTACGGGTTAGGGTTAGAGTTAGGGTTAGGGTAAGGTTTAGGGTACGGTTTATGGTAGGGTTAAGGTTAGGGTTAGGTTTAGGGTATGGTGTAGGGTAAGGGTTAGGGTAAGTGTTAGGGTTAGGGTACGGGTTAGGGTACGGGTTAGGTTTAGGGTACAGGTTAGGGTACGGGTGAGGGTTAGGGTTAGGGTTAGGGTTAGGGTTAGGGCACGGGTTAGGGTTAGGGTACCGGTTAGGGTTAGGGTACGGGTTAGGGCTAGGCTTAGCATACGGGTTAGGGTTAGGGTTAGGGGTTAGGGTTAGGGTTAGGGTTAGGGTACGGGTTAGGGTTAGGGTACGGGTTAGGGTTAGGTTTAGGTTTAGGGTACGGTATAGGGTTACGGTACGGGTTAGGATTAGGGTTAGGGTACGGGTCAGGGTTAGGGTTGAGTGTTAGGGTTAGGGTTAGGGTTAGGGTTCGGGTTCGGGTTAGGGTTAGGGTACGGCTTAGGGTTAGGGTTAGGGTTAGCGTACGGGTTAGGGTTAGGGTTAGGGTTAGGGTACGGGTTAGGGTTAGGTTACGGGTTAGGGTTAGGGTTAGCAAAGGGTTAGGGTTAGGGTAAGGGTACGCGTTAGGGTTAGGGTACGGGTTAGGGTTAGGGTTAGGGTTAGGGTTAGCGTACGGGTTAGGGTTAGGGTTAGGGTACGGGTTAGGTTTAGGGTTAGGGTTAGGGTTAGGGTACGGGTTAGGGTACGGGTTAGGGTTAGGGTTAGGGTATGGGTTATGGTTAGGTTTAGGGT
>JAVLSZ010000195.1:102500-127500 GCA_032313775.1 Urocyon cinereoargenteus
GTACAGGTTAGCATTAGGGCTAGGGTTAAGGTTAGGGTCAGGGTTAGGGGTAGGGGTAGGGTACGGGTTAGGGTTAGGGTACGGGTTAGAGTTAGGGTTAGGGTACGGGTTAGGATTAGGGTTAGGGTTAAGGTTAGGGTTAGGGTACGGGTTAGAGTTAGGGATGGGGTTTGTGGTAGGGTTAGCGTACGGGTTAGTGTTAGGGTTCGGGTTAGGGTTAGGGTACGGTTTAGGTTTAGGTTACGGGTTAGGGTTAGGGTTAGGGTTAGGGTTAGGGTTAGCAAAGGGTTAGGGTTAGGGTTAGGTTTAGGGTACGGGTTAGGGTTAGGTTTAGGGTACGGGTTAGGGTACGGGTTAGGGTTAGGGTTAGGGTTAGGGTTAGGGTTAAGGTACGGGTTAGGGTTAGGGTTAGGGTTAGGGGTTAGTGTAAGTGTTAGTGTTAGGTTTAGGGTACGGGTTAGCGTATGGGTTATGGTTAGGGTACGGGTTAGTGTTAGGGTTAGGGTTAGAGTTAGGGTTAGGGTTAGCAAAGGGTTAGGGTTAGGGTTAGGTTTGGGTACGGGTTAGGGTTAGGTTTAGGGTACGGGTTAGGGTTAGGGTTAGGGTTAGGGTAAGGGTTAGGGTTAGAGTTCGGGTTAGGGTACGGGTTAGGGTTAGGGTACGGGTTAGGGTACGGGTTAGGGTTAGGGTTAGGGTACGGGTTAGGGTTAGGGTTAGGGCACGGGTTAGGGTTACGGTACCTGTTAGGGTTAGGGTACGGGTTAGGGTTAGGCTTAGCGTACTTGTTAGGGTTAGGGTTAGGGGTTAGGGTTAGGGTTAGGGTTAGGGTATGGTTTAGTGTTAGGGTACGGGTTAGGGTTAGGATTAGGGTTAGGGTACAGGTTACGGTTAGGGTTTGGGGTTAGGGTTAGGTTTAGGGTTTGGGTTAGGTTTAGGGTACGGGTTAGGTTAGGGTACGGGTTAGGGTTATGGTTAGGGTTACGGTTAGCGTACGGGTTAGGGTTAGGGTTAGGGTTAGGGTTAGGGTACGGTTTAGGGTTAGGGTACGGGTTAGGGTTAGGGTTAGGAAAGGGTTAGGGTTAGGGTTAGCGTACGGGTTAGGGTTAGGGTACTGGTTAGGGTTATGTTTAGAGTTAGGTTTAGCGTACGGGTTAGGGTTAGGGTTAGGGTTAGGGTTAGCGTACAGTTTAGGGTTAGGGTACGGGTTAGGGTTAGGGTTAGGGTTAGGGTTAGGGTTAGGAAAGGGTTAGGGTTAGGGTTAGGGTTAGGTTTAGGGTACTGGTTAAGGGTAGGGTTAGGGTACGGGTTAGGGTTATGGTTAGTGTTAGGGTTAGGGTTAGGGTACGGGTTAGAGTTAGGTTTAGGGTACGGGTTAGGGTTAGGGTTAGGGGTTAGGGTTAGGGTACGGGTTAGGGTACGGTTAAGGGTTAGGGTTAGGGTACGGGTTAGGGTTAGGGTTAGGGTACGGGTTAGGGTTAGGTTTAGTGTACGGGTTAGGGTCAGGGTTAGGGTTAAAGTTAGGGTTAGGTTACGGGTTAGGGTTAGGGTTAGGGTTAGTGGTAGGTTTAGCGTACGGGTTAGGGTTAGGGTTCGGGTTAGGGTTAGGGTACGGTTTAGGGTTAGGGTACGGGTTAGGGTTAGGTTTAGGGTTAGGGTTAGGGTTAGGGTTAGGGTTAGTGATAGGGTTAGCAAAGGGTTAGGGTTAGGGTTAGGGTTAGGGTTAGGGTACGGTGTAGGGTACGTGTTAGGGTTAGGGTACCGGTTAGGGTTATGGTACTGGTTAGGGTTAGGTTTAGGGTACGGGTTAGGGTTAGGGTTAGGGTTAGGTTTAGGGTATGGGTTAGGGTTAGGGTACAGGTTAGGGTTAGGGTTAGGGTTAGGGTTAGGGTTAGGGTTAGGGTTAGCGTACGGGTTAGGGTTAGGGTTAGGTTTAGGGTTAGGGTTAGGGTTAGGGTACGGGTTAGGGTTAGGTACGGGTTAGGGTTAGGTTTAGGGTTAGGGTTAGGGTTAGGGTTAGGAAAGGGTTAGGGTTAGGGTTAGGGTTAGGTTTAGGGTACTGGTTAAGGGTAGGGTTAGGGTACGGGTTAGGGTTATGGTTAGTGTTAGGGTTAGGGTTAGGGTACGGGTTAGAGTTAGGTTTAGGGTACGGGTTAGGGTTAGGGTTAGGGGTTAGGGTTAGGGTACGGGTTAGGGTACGGTTAAGGGTTAGGGTTAGGGTACGGGTTAGGGTTAGGGTTAGGTTTAGGGTTAGTGTTAGGGTTAAAGTACGGGTTAAGGTTAGTGTTAGGGTTAGGGTTAGGGTTAGGTGTTAGGGGTTAGGGTTAGGGTTAGGGTACGGGTTAGGTTACGAGTTAGGGTTAGGGTGAGGGTTAGGATACGGGTTAGGATTAGGGTTAGGGTTAGGGTTAGGGTACGGGTTAGGGTTAGGGTTAGGATAAGTGTTAGGGTACGGGTTAGGGTTAGGGTTAGGTTTAGGGTACGGGTTAGGTTTAGGGTTAGGGTTAGGGTTAGGGTACGGGTTAGGGTACGGGTTAGGTTTAGGGTACGGTTTAGGGTACGGGTTAGGGTACGGGTTAGTGTTAGGGTTAGGGTTAGGGTTAGGGTACGGTTTAGGGTTAGGGTAAAGTTTAGGGTTAGGTTTAGTGTTAGGGTTAGGGTACGGGTTAAGTTTATGGTACGGGTTAGGGTACGTGTTAGGGTTAGGGTACGGGTTAGGGTTAGGGTCAGGGGTTAGGGTTAGGGTTAGGGTTAGGGTACGGGTTAGGGTTAGGGTACGAGTTAGGGTTAGGGATAGGGTACGGGTTAGGGTGAGGGCACGGGTTAGTGTTAGCATTAGGGTACGTGTTAGGGTTAGGGTTTAGGGTTAGTGTTAGTGTTAGGGTACGGTTTAGGGTTAGCGTTAGGGTTAGGGTACGGGTTAGGGTTAGGGTACAGGTTAGGGTTAGGGTTAGGGTACAGGTTAGGTGTAGGGTTAGGTGTTAGGGTTAGGGTTAGGGTAGGGTTAGGGTACGGGTTAGGGTTAGGGTACGGGTTAGGGTTAGGATTAGTGTACGGGTTAGGTTTAGGGTTAGGGTTAGGTTTAGGGTACGGATTAGGGTTAGGGTTAGGGTTAGTGTTAGGGTTAAAGTACGGGTTAGGGTTAGGGTTAGGGTTAGGGTTAGGGGTTAGGGGTTAGTGTTAGGTTAAGGGATAGGGTTAGGGTTAGGATACGGGTTAGGGTACGATTTAGGGTTAGGGTTAGGGTTGGGTACGGTTTAGGGTTAGGGTTAGGGTTCAGGTTGCGGTTAGGGTTAGGGCACGGGTTAGGGTTAGAGTTAGGGTTAGGGTAAGGTTTAGGGTACGGGTTAGGGTTAGGGTTAGAGTTAGGTTTAGGGTACGGGTTAGGGTTTGGGTTAGGGTAAGGGTTAGGGTTAGGGTTCGGGTTATGGTACGGGTTAGGGTTAGGGTACGGGTTAGGGTACGGGTTAGGTTTAGGGTTAGGGTTAGGGTTAGTGCACGGGTTAGGGTTAGGGTACCTGTTAGGGTTAGGGTACGGGTTAGGGTTAGGCTTAGCGTACGTGTTAGGGTTAGGGTTAGGGGTTAGGGTTAGGGTTAGGGTTAGGGTACGGGTTAGTGTTAGGGTACGGGTTAGGGTTAGGATTAGTGTTAGGGTACGGGTTACAGTTAGGGTTTGGGGTTAGGGTTAGGTTTAGGGTTTGGGTTAGGGTTAGGGTACGGGTTAGGGTAGGGTACGGGTTAGGGTTAGGGTTACGGTTAGTGTACAGGTTATGGTTAGGTTTAGGGTACGGGTTAGGGTTAGGGTACGGGTTAGGTATAGGGTAGGGGTTAGGGTTAGGGTTAGGAAAGGGTTAGGGTTAGGGTTAGCGTACGAGTTAGGGTTAGGGTACTGGTTAGGGTTAGGGTTAGAGTTAGGGTTAGGAAAGGGTTAGGGTTAGGGTTAGGGTTAGGGTACGGGTTAGGGTTAAGTTTAGGGTACGGGTTAGGGTTAGGGTTAGGGTTAGGGTTAGGGTTAGGTTTAGGATACGGGTTAGGGTTAGGATAAGGTTAGGGGTTAGGGGTTAGGGTTAGGGTTAGGGTTAGGGTGATGGTTAGGGTATGGGTTAGGGTACGGGTTAGAGTTAGGGTACGGGTTAGTGTTAGGGTTAGTGTTAGGGTTAGGGTACGGGAAAGGTTTAGGGTTAGGGTACGGGTTAGGGTTAGGTTTAGGGTACGGGTTAGGGTTAGGGTTAGGGTTAGGGTTAGGGTACAGGTTAGGGTTAGGGTACGGGTTAGGGTTAGGGTTAGGGTTAGGGTTATGGTTAGGAAAGGTTTAGTGTTAGGGTTAGGGTTAGGGTTAGGGTACGGGTTAAGGTCAGGGTTAGGGTACTGGTTAGGGTTAGGGTTAGGGTTACGGTTAGGGTACGGGTTAGGGTTAGGGTTAGTGTTAGGGTTAGGTGTTAGGGGTTACGGTTAGGGTTATGGTTAGGGTACGGGTTAGGGTACGGGTTAGGGTACGGGTTAGTGTTAGGGTTAGGTTTAGTGTTAGGGTACGGGTTAGGGTTAGGGTTAGGGTTAGGTTTAGGGTTAGGGTACGGGTTAGGGTTAGGGTTAGGGTTAAGGTACGGTTTAGGGTTAGGGTTAGGGTTAGTGTTAGGGTTAGGGTACGGGTTAGGGTTAGGGTTAGGGTTAGGGGTAGGGGTAGGGTACAGGTTAGGGTTAGGGTACGGGTTAGGGTTATGGTTAGGGTACAGGTTAGGATTAGGGCTAGGGTTAAGGTTAGGGTCAGGGTTAGGGGTAGGGGTAGGGTACGGGTTAGGGTTAGGGTACGGGTTAGAGTTAGGGTTAGGGTACGGGTTAGGATTAGGGTTAGGGTTAAGGTTAGGGTTAGGGTACGGGTTAGGGTTAGGGATAGGGTTTGTGGTAGGGTTAGCGTACGGGTTAGGGTTAGGGTTCGGGTTAGGGTTAGGGTACGGTTTAGGTTTAGGTTACGGGTTAGGGTTAGGGTTAGGGTTAGGGTTAGGGTTAGGGTTAGCAAAGGGTTAGGGTTAGGGTTAGGTTTAGGGTACGGGTTAGGGTTAGGTTTAGGGTACGGGTTAGGGTACGGGTTAGGGTTAGGGTTAGGGTTAGGGTTAGGGTTAAGGTACGGGTTAGGGTTAGGGTTAGGGTTAGGGGTTAGGGGTTAGTGTAAGGGTTAGTGTTAGGGTTAGGGTACGGGTTAGCGTATGGGTTATGGTTAGGGTACGGGTTAGTGTTAGGGTTAGGGTTAGAGTTAGGGTTAGGGTTAGCAAAGGGTTAGGGTTAGGGTTAGGTTTGGGTACGGGTTAGGGTTAGGTTTAGGGTACGGGTTAGGGTTAGGGTTAGGGTTAGGGTAAGGGTTAGGGTTAGAGTTCGGGTACGGGTTAGGGTTAGGGTTAGGGCACGGGTTAGGGTTACGGTACCTGTTAGGGTTAGGGTACGGGTTAGGGTTAGGCTTAGCGTACGTGTTAGGGTTAGGGTTAGGGGTTAGGGTTAGGGTTAGGGTTAGGGTATGGTTTAGTGTTAGGGTACGGGTTAGGGTTAGGATTAGGGTTAGGGTACAGGTTACGGTTAGGGTTTGGGGTTAGGGTTAGGTTTAGGGTTTGGGTTAGGTTTAGGGTACGGGTTAGGTTAGGGTACGGGTTAGGGTTATGGTTAGGGTTACGGTTAGCGTACGGGTTAGGGTTAGGGTTAGGGTTAGGGTTAGGGTACGGTTTAGGGTTAGGGTACGGGTTAGGGTTAGGGTTAGGAAAGGGTTAGGGTTAGGGTTAGCGTACGGGTTAGGGTTAGGGTACTGGTTAGGGTTATGTTTAGAGTTAGGTTTAGCGTACGGGTTAGGGTTAGGGTTAGGGTTAGGGTTAGCGTACAGTTTAGGGTTAGGGTACGGGTTAGGGTTAGGGTTAGGGTTAGGGTTAGGGTTAGGAAAGGGTTAGTGTTAGGGTTAGGGTTAGGGTTAGGGTACGGGTTAAGGTTAGGGTTAGGGTACGGTTTAGGGTTAGGGTTAGGGTTAGGGTTAGGGCACGGGTTAGCGTTAGGGTTAGGGTTAGGGTTAGGGTTAGGGGTTAGGGGTTACGGTTACGGTTATGGTTAGGGTTAGGGTTAGGGTACGGGTTAGGGTACGGGTAAGGGTTAGGGTTAGGTTTAGTGTTAGGGTACGGGTAAGGGTTAGGGTTAGGGTTAGGTTTAGGGTTAGGGTACGGGTTAGGGTTAGGGTTAGGGTTAGGGTTAATGTACGGTTTAGGGTTAGGGTTAGGGTTAGTGTTAGGGTTAGGGTACGGGTTAGGGTTAGGGTTAGGCGTAGGGGTAGGTTAAGGGTTAGGGTTAGGGTACGGGTTAGGGTTAGGGTTAGGTTTAGGGTACGGGTTAGGATTAGGGTTAGGGTTAAGGTTAGGGTCAGGGTTAGGGGTAGGTGTAGGGTACGGGTTAGGGTTAGGGTACGGGTTAGAGTTAGGGTTAGGGTACGGGTTAGGATTAGGGTTAGGGTTAAGGTTAGGGTTAGGGTACGGGTTAGGGTTAGGGTTAGGGTTAGGGTTAGCAAAGGGTTAGGGTTAGGGTTAGGGTTAGGGTACGGGTTAGGGTTAGGTTTAGGGTACGGGTTAGGGTTAGGGTTAGGGTTAGGGTAAGGGTTAGGGTTAGGGTTCGGGTTTGGGTACGGTTTAGGTTTAGGGTACGGGTTAGGGTACGGGTTAGGGTTAGGGTTAGGGTTAGGGTTAGGGTTAGGGTTAGGGCACGGGTTAGGTTTAGGGTACCTGTTTGGGTTAGGGTACGGGTTACGGTTAGCCTTAGCGTACGTGTTAGGATTAGGGTTAGGGGTTAGGGTTAGGGTTAGGGTTAGGGTATGGGTTAGTGTTAGGCTACGGGTTAGGGTTAGGATTAGTGTTAGGGTTCGGGTTACGGTTAGGGTTTGGGGTTAGGGTTAGGTTTAGGGTTTGGGTTAGGGTTAGGGTACGGGTTAGGTTAGGGTACGGGTTAGGGTTAGGGTTAGGGTTACGGTTAGCGTACGGTTTAGGGTTAGGGTTAGGGTTAGGGTTAGGGTACGGGTTAGGGTTAGGGTACGGGTTAGGGTTAGGGTTAGGAAAGGGTTAGGGTTAGGGTTAGCGTACGGGTTAGGGTTAGGGTACTGGTTAGGGTTATGGTTAGAGTTAGGTTTAGCGTACTGGTTAGGGTTAGGGTTAGTGTTAGGGTTAGGGTTAGGGTACAAGTTAGGGATAGGGTACGGGTTAGGGTTAGGGTTAGGGTTAGGAAAGGGTTAGTGTTAGGGTTAGGGTTAGGGTTAGGGTACGGGTTAAGGTGAGGGTTAGGGTACGGGTTAGGGTTAGGGTTAGGGTTAGGGTTAGGGTACGGTTTAGGGTTAGGGTTAGGTTTAGGGTTAGGGTACGGGTTAGGGTTAGGGTTAGGGTTAGGGTTAAGGTACGGTTTAGGGTTAGGTTTAGGGTTAGTGTTAGGGTTAGGGTACGGGTTAGGGTTAGGGTTAGGGGTAGGCGTAGGGTACGGGTTAGGGTTAGGGTACGGTTTAGGGTTAGGTTTAGGGTACGGGTTAGGATTAGGGTTAGGGTAAAATTTAGGGTCAGGGTTAGGGGTAGGGGTAGGGTACGGGTTAGGGTTAGGGTACGGGTTAGAGTTAGGGTTAGGGTACGGGTTAGGATTAGGGTTAGGGTTAAGGTTCGGGTTAGGGTACGGGTTAGGGTTAGGGTTAGGGATGGTGGTAGGGTTAGCGTACGGATTAGGGTTAGGGTTCGGGTTAGGGTTAGGGTACGGTTTAGGGTTAGGGTACGGGTTAGTGTTAGGGTTAGGGTTAGTGTTAGGGTTAGGGTTAGCAAAGGGTTAGGGTTAGGGTTGGGTTTAGGGTACGGGTTAGGGTTAGGTTTAGGGTACGGGTTAGGGTTAGGGTTAGGGTTAGGGTTAGGGTTAAGGTACGGGTTAGGGTTAGGGTTAGGTTTAGGGGTTAGGGGTTAGGGTAATGGTTAGGGTTAGGGTTAGGGTACGGGTTAGGGTACGGGTTATGGTTAGGGTACGGGTTAGTGTTAGGGTTAGGGTTAGGGTTAGTGTACGGGTTAGGGTTAGGGTTAGGGTTAGGGTACGGGTTAGGGTACGGGTTAGGGTTAGGGTACGGGTTAGGGTTAGGTTTAGGGTTAGGGTTAGGTTTAGGAAAGGGTTAGGGTTAGGGTTAGGGTACAGGTTAGGGTTAGGTTTAGGGTTAGGGTTAGGGTACGGGTTAGGGTTAAGGTACGGGTTAGGGTTAGGTTATGGGTTAGGGTACGGGTTAGGGTTAGGGTTAGGGTTAGGGTACGGGTTAGGGTTAGGGTTGGGTTAGGGTTAGTGTTAGTGTTAGGGTACGGGTTAGGGTTAGGGTACGGGTTAGGGTACGGGTTAGGGTTAGGGTTAGGTTTAGGGTTAGGGTACGGGTTAGGGTTAGGGTACGGATTAGGGTTAGAGTTAGGGTTAATGTTAGGGTTGGGTACGGGTTAGGGTTAGGGTTAGGGTTCGGGTTGGGTTAGGGTTAGGGTACGGGTTAGGGTTAGAGTTAGGGTTAGGGTAAGGTTTAGGGTACGGGTTAGGGTAGGGTTAGGGTTAGGGTTAGGTTTAGTGTATGGTGTATGGTAAGGGTTAGGGTAAGGTTTAGGGTTAGGGTACGGGTTAGGGTTCGGGTTAGGGTTAGGGTTAGGGTTAAGGTACGGGTTAGGGTTAGGGTTAGGGTTAGGGGTTAGGGGTTAGTGTAAGGGTTAGTGTTAGGGTTAGGGTACGGGTTAGCGTATGGGTTATGGTTAGGGTACGGGTTAGTGTTAGGGTTAGGGTTAGAGTTAGGGTTAGGGTTAGCAAAGGGTTAGGGTTAGGGTTAGGTTTGGGTACGGGTTAGGGTTAGGTTTAGGGTACGGGTTAGGGTTAGGGTTAGGGTTAGGGTAAGGGTTAGGGTTAGAGTTCGGGTTAGGGTACGGGTTAGGGTTAGGGTACGGGTTAGGGTTAGGGTTAGGGTACGGGTTAGGGTTAGGGTTAGGGCACGGGTTAGGGTTACGGTACCTGTTAGGGTTAGGGTACGGGTTAGGGTTAGGCTTAGCGTACGTGTTAGGGTTAGGGTTAGGGGTTAGGGTTAGGGTTAGGGTTAGGGTATGGTTTAGTGTTAGGGTACAGGTTAGGGTTAGGATTAGGGTTAGGGTACAGGTTACGGTTAGGGTTTGGGGTTAGGGTTAGGTTTAGGGTTTGGGTTAGGTTTAGGGTACGGGTTAGGTTAGGGTACGGGTTAGGGTTATGGTTAGGGTTACGGTTAGCGTACGGGTTAGGGTTAGGGTTAGGGTTAGGGTTAGGGTACGGTTTAGGGTTAGGGTACGGGTTAGGGTTAGGGTTAGGAAAGGGTTAGGGTTAGGGTTAGCGTACGGGTTAGGGTTAGGGTACTGGTTAGGGTTATGTTTAGAGTTAGGTTTAGCGTACGGGTTAGGGTTAGGGTTAGGGTTAGGGTTAGCGTACAGTTTAGGGTTAGGGTACGGGTTAGGGTTAGGGTTAGGGTTAGGGTTAGGGTTAGGGTTAGGGTTAGGAAAGGGTTAGTGTTAGGGTTAGGGTTAGGGTTAGGGTACGGGTTAAGGTTAGGGTTAGGGTACGGTTTAGGGTTAGGGTTAGGGTTAGGGTTAGGGCACGGGTTAGCGTTAGGGTTAGGGTTAGGGTTAGGGTTAGGGGTTAGGGGTTACGGTTACGGTTATGGTTAGGGTTAGGGTTAGGGTACGGGTTAGGGTACGGGTAAGGGTTAGGGTTAGGTTTAGTGTTAGGGTACGGGTAAGGGTCAGGGTTAGGGTTAGGTTTAGGGTTAGGGTACGGGTTAGGGTTAGGGTTAGGGTTAGGGTTAAGGTACGGTTTAGGGTTAGGGTTAGGGTTAGTGTTAGGGTTAGGGTACGGGTTAGGGTTAGGGTTAGGCGTAGGGGTAGGTTAAGGGTTAGGGTTAGGGTACGGGTTAGGGTTAGGGTTAGGGTTAGGGTACGGGTTAGGATTAGGGTTAGGGTTAAGGTTAGGGTCAGGGTTAGGGGTAGGTGTAGGGTACGGGTTAGGGTTAGGGTACGGGTTAGAGTTAGGGTTAGGGTACGGGTTAGGATTAGGGTTAGGGTTAAGGTTAGGGTTAGGGTACGGGTTAGGGTTAGGGTTAGGGTTAGGGTTAGCAAAGGGTTAGGGTTAGGTTTAGGGTTAGGGTACGGGTTAGGGTTAGGTTTAGGGTACGGGTTAGGGTTAGGGTTAGGGTTAGGGTAAGGGTTAGGGTTAGGGTTCGGGTTTGGGTACGGTTTAGGTTTAGGGTACGGGTTAGGGTACGGGTTAGGGTTAGGGTTAGGGTTAGGGTTAGGGTTAGGGTTAGGGCACGGGTTAGGTTTAGGGTACCTGTTTGGGTTAGGGTACGGGTTACGGTTAGCCTTAGCGTACTTGTTAGGATTAGGGTTAGGGGTTAGGGTTAGGGTTAGGGTTAGGGTATGGGTTAGTGTTAGGCTACGGGTTAGGGTTAGGATTAGTGTTAGGGTACGGGTTACGGTTAGGGTTTGGGGTTAGGGTTAGGTTTAGGGTTTGGGTTAGGGTTAGGGTACGGGTTAGGTTAGGGTACGGGTTAGGGTTAGGTTTAGGGTTACGGTTAGCGTACGGTTTAGGGTTAGGGTTAGGGTTAGGGTTAGGGTACGGGTTAGGGTTAGGGTACGGGTTAGGGTTAGGGTTAGGAAAGTGTTAGGGTTAGGGTTAGCGTACGGGTTAGGGTTAGGGTACTGGTTAGGGTTAGGGTTAGAGTTAGGTTTAGCGTACTGGTTAGGGTTAGGGTTAGTGTTAGGGTTAGGGTTAGGGTACAAGTTAGGGATGGGGTACGGGTTAGGGTTAGGGTTAGGGTTAGGAAAGGGTTAGTGTTAGGGTTAGGGTTAGGGTTAGGGTACGGGTTAAGGTGAGGGTTAGGGTACGGGTTAGGGTTAGGGTTAGGGTTAGGGTTAGGGTACGGTTTAGGGTTAGGGTTAGGTTTAGGGTTAGGGTACGGGTTAGGGTTAGGGTTAGGGTTAGGGTTAAGGTACGGTTTAGGGTTAGGGTTAGGGTTAGTGTTAGGGTTAGGGTACGGGTTAGGGTTAGGGTTAGGGGTAGGCGTAGGGTACGGGTTAGGGTTAGGGTACGGTTTAGGGTTAGGTTTAGGGTACGGGTTAGGATTAGGGTTAGGGTAAAATTTAGGGTCAGGGTTAGGGGTAGGGGTAGGGTACGGGTTAGGGTTAGGGTACGGGTTAGAGTTAGGGTTAGGGTACGGGTTAGGATTAGGGTTAGGGTTAAGGTTCGGGTTAGGGTACGGGTTAGGGTTAAGGTACGGGTTAGGGTTAGGTTATGGGTTAGGGTACGGGTTAGGGTTAGGGTTAGGGTTAGGGTACGGGTTAGGGTTAGGGTTGGGTTAGGGTTAGTGTTAGTGTTAGGGTACGGGTTAGGGTTAGGGTACGGGTTAGGGTACGGGTTAGGGTTAGGGTTAGGTTTAGGGTTAGGGTACGGGTTAGGGTTAGGGTACGGATTAGGGTTAGAGTTAGGGTTAATGTTAGGGTTGGGTACGGGTTAGGGTTAGGGTTAGGGTTCGGGTTGGGTTAGGGTTAGGGTACGGGTTAGGGTTAGAGTTAGGGTTAGGGTAAGGTTTAGGGTACGGGTTAGGGTAGGGTTAGGGTTAGGGTTAGGTTTAGGGTATGGTGTAGGGTAAGGGTTAGGGTAAGGTTTAGGGTTAGGGTACGGGTTAGGGTACGGGTTAGGGTTAGGGTACAGGTTAGTGTACGGGTGAGGGTTAAGGTTAGGGTTAGGGTTAGGGTTAGGGCACGTTTTAGGGTTCGGGTACCGGTTAGGGTTAGGGTACGGGTTAGGGCTAGGCTTAGCGTACGGGTTAGGGTTAGGTTTAGGGGTTAGGGTTAGGGTTAGTGTTAGGGTACGGGTTAGGGTTAGGGTACGGGTTAGGGTTAGGGTTAGGTTTAGGGTACGGTTTAGGGTTACGGTACAGGTTAGGATTAGGGTTAGGGTACGGGTCAGGGTTAGGGTTGAGGGTTAGGGTTAAGGTTAGGGTTAGGGTACGGGTTAGGGTTAGGGTATGGGTTAGGGTTAGGGTTAGCGTACGGGTTAGGTTTAGGGTTAGGGTTAGGGTACGGCATAGGGTTCGGGTACGGTTTAGGGTTAGGTTTAGGAAAGGATTAGGGTTAGGGTAAGGGTACGCGTTAGGGTTAGGGTACGGGTTAGGGTTAGGGTTAGGGTTAGGGTTAGCGTACGGGTTAGGGTTAGGGTTAGGGTACGGGTTAGGGTTAGAGTTAGGGTTAGGGTAAGGGTTAGGGTACGGGTTAGGGTTAGGGTTAGGGTTAGGTTTAGGGTACGGGTTAGGGTTAGGGTTAGGGTACGGGTTAGGGTACGATTTAGGGTTAGGGTTAGGGTTGGGTACGGTTTAGGGTTAGGGTTAGGCTTCAGGTTGGGGTTAGGGTTAGGGTACGGGTTAGGGTTAGAGTTAGGGTTAGGGTAAGGGTTAGGGTACGGGTTAGGGTTAGGGTTAGGGTTAGGTTTAGGGTACGGGTTAGGGTTAGCGTTAGGGTAAGGGTTAGGGTTAGGGTTCAGGTTAGGGTACGGGTTAGGGTTAGGGTACGGGTTAGGATACGGGTTAGGGTACCGGTTAGGGTTAGGGTTAGGTTTAGGGCATGGGTTAGGGTTAAGGTACCTGTTAGGTTAGGGTACGGGTTAGGGTTAGGCTTAGCGTACGTGTTAGGGTTAGGGTTAGGGGTTAGGGTTAGGGTTAGGGTTAGGGTACGGGTTAGTGTTAGGGTACGGGTTGGGGTTAGGATTAGGGTTAGAGTACGGGTTACGGTTAGGGTTTGGGTAAGGGTTAGGTTTAATGTTTGGGTTAGGGTTAGGGTACGGGTTAGGGTTAGGGTACGGGTTAGGGTTAGGGTTAGGCTTACGGTTAGCGTACGGGTTAGGGTTAGGGTTAGGGTTAGGGTTAGGGTTAGGGTACGGTTTAGGGTTAGGGTACGGGTTAGTGTTAGGGTTAGGAAAGGGTTATGGTTAGGGTTAGCGTACGGGTTAGGGTTAGGGTACTGGTTAGGGTTAGGGTTAGAGTTAGGTTTAGCGTACGGTTTAGGATTAGGGTTAGGGTTAATTTTAGGTTTAGGGTACAGGTTAGGTTTAGGGTACGGGTTAGGGTTAGGGTTAGGGTTAGGGAAGGTTTAGTGTTAGGGTTAGGGTGAGTGTTAGGGTACGGGTTAAGGTTAGGGTTAGGGTACGGCTTAGGATTAGGGTTAGGGTTAAGGTTAGGGTTAGGGTACGGGTTAGGTTTAGGGTTAGGGTTAGTGGTAGGGTTAGGGTACGGGATAGGGTTAGGGTTAGGGTACGGGTTTGGATTAGGGTTAGGGTTAAGGTTAGGGTCAGGGTTAGGGGTAGGGGTAGGGTACGGGTTAGGTTTAGGGTACGGGTTAGTGTTAGGGTTAGGGTACGGGTTAGGATTAGGGTTAGGGTTAAGGTTAGGGTTAGGGTACGGGTTAGGGTTAGGGTTAGGGTTAGTGGTAGGGTTAGCGTACGGGTTAGGGTTAGGGTTCGGGTTAGGGTTAGGGTACGGTTTAGGGTTAGGGTACGGGTTAGGCTTAGGGTTAGGGTACGGGTTAGGGTACGGGTTAGGGTTAGGGTTAGGGTACGGGTTAGGTTTAGGTTTAGGGTTAGGGTACGGGTTAGGGTACGGGTTAGGATACGGGTTAGGGTTAGGGTTAGGGTACTGGTTAGGTTTAGGGTTAAGGTTAGGTTTAGGGTTAGGGTTAGGGTTAGGCTTAGGGTTAGGGTTAGGGTACGGGGTAGGGTTAGGGTACGGGTTAGGGTTAGCATTAGGGTACGGGTTAGGGTTAGGGTTACGGTTAGGGTTAGGGTTAGGGTTAGGTTACGGGTTAGGGTTAGGGTTAGGGTTAGTGTTAGGGTTAGCGTACGGGTTAGGGTTAGGGTTAGGGTTAAGGTACGGGTTAGGGTTAGGGTATGGGTTAAGGTTAGGGTTAGGGTTAGGTTTAGGGTTAGGAAAGGGTTAGGGTTAGGGTTAGGTTTAGGGTACGGGTTAGGGTACGGTTTAGGGTTAGGGTTAGGGTTAGGGTTAGGGAACGGGTTAGGTTAGGGTTAGGGTATGGGTTAGGGTTATCAAAGGGTTAGGGTTAGTGTTAGGTTTAGGGTTAGGGTTAGGGTTAGGGTTAGGGTTAGGGTACGGGTTAGGGTTAGGGTTAGGGTTGGGTACGGGTTAGGGTTAGGGTTAGGGTACGAGTTAGTGTTAGGTTTAGGGTTAAAGTTAGGGTTAGGGTACGGGTTAGGGTTAGGGTTAGGGTTAGTGGTAGGGTTAGCGTACGGGTTAGGGTTAGGGTTCGGGTTAGGGTTAGGGTACGGTTTAGGGTTAGGATACGGGTTGGGGTAGGTTTAGGGTTAGGGTTAGGGTTAAGGTTAGTGTTAGGGTTAGCAAAGTGTTAGGGTTAGGGTTAGGGTTAGGGTACGGGTTAGGGTTAGGTTTAGGGTACGGGTTAGGGTTAGGGTTAGGGTTAGGGTTAGGGTACGGTTTAGGGTACATGTTAGGGTTAGGGTACCAGTTAGGGTTAGGGTACTGGTTAGGGTTAGGTTTAGGGTACGGGTTAGGGTTAGGGTTAGGGTTAGGTTTAGGTTATGGGTTAGGGTTAGGGTACGGGTTAGGGTTAGGGTTAGGTTTAGGGTTAGGGTTAGGGTTAGCGTACGGGTTAGGGTTAGGGTTAGGTTTAGGGTTAAGTTTAGGGTTAGGAAAGGGTAAGGGTTAGGGTACGGGTTAGGGTTATGGTTAGTGTTAGGGTTAGGGTTAGGGTACGAGTTAGGGTTAGGTTTAGGGTACGGGTTAGGGTTAGGGGTTAGGGTTAGGGTACGGGTTAGGGTACGGTTAAGGTTTAGGGTTAGGGTACGGGTTAGGGTTAGGGTTAGGGTTAGGGTTAGTTAGGGTTAACGTACGGGTTAGGGTTAGTGTTAGGGTTAGGGTTAGGGTTAGGTGTTAGGGGTTATGGTCAGGGTTAGGGTTAGTGTTAGGGTATGGGTTAGGGTACGAGTTAGGGTTAGGGTGAGGTTTAGGATACGGGTTAGGGTTAGGGTTAGGGTTAGGGTTAGGGTACGGGTTAGGGTTAGGGTTAGGATAAGGGTTAGGTTTAGGGTTAGGGTTAGGGTTAGGGTTAGGGTACGGGTTAGGTTAGGGTTAGGGTATGGGTTAGGTTTAGGGTTAGGGTACGGGTTAGGGTTATGGTTAGGGTTAGGGTTATGGTTAGGGTACGGGTTAGGGTTAGGGTGAGGGTTAGGGTTAGGGTTAGCAAAGGGTTAGGGTTAGTGTTAGGTTTAGGGTTAGGGTTAGGTTTAGGGTTGGTGTTAGGGTACGGGTTAGGGTTAGGGTTAGGGTTAGGGTACGGGTTAGGGTTAGGGTTAAGGTACGGGTTAGGGTTAGGGTTAGGGTTAAAGTTAGGGTTAGGGTACGGGTTAGGGTTAGGGTTAGAGTTAGTGGTAGGGTTAGCGTACGGGTTAGGGTTAGGGTTCGGGTTAGGGTTAGGGTACGGTTTAGGGTTAGGGTACGGGTTAGGGTTAGGTTTAGGGTTAGGGTTAGGGTTAGGGTTAGTGTTAGGGTTAGCAAAGGGTTAGGGTTAGGGCTAGGGTTAGGGTACGGGTTAGGGTTAGGTTGAGGGTACGGGTTAGAGTTAGGGTTAGGGTTAGGGTTAGGGTTAGGGTACGGGTTAGGGTACGTGTTAGGGTTAGGGTACCGGTTAGGGTTAGGGTACTGGTTAGGGTTAGGTTTAGGGTACGGGTTAGGGTTAGGGTTAGGGTTAGGGTTAGGGTATGGGTTAGGGTTAGGGTACGGGTTAGGGTTAGGGTTAGGGTTAGGGTTAGGGTTAGGGTTAGGGTACGGGTTAGGGTACGTGTTAGGGTTAGGGTACCGGTTAGGGTTAGGGTACTGGTTAGGGTTAGGTTTAGGGTTAGGGTTAGGGTTAGGGTACGGGTTAGGGTTAGGGTACGGGTTAGGGTTAGGTTTAGGGTTAGGGTTATGGTTAGGGTTAGGAAAGGGTTAGGGTTAGGGTTAGGGTTAGGGTTAGGGTTAGGGTTAGGGTACGGGTTAGGTTAGGGTTAGGGTATGGGTTAGGGTTATCAAAGGGTTAGGGTTAGTGTTAGGTTTAGGGTTAGGGTTAGGGTTAGGGTTAGGGTTAGGGTACGGGTTAGGGTTAGGGTTAGGGTTGGGTACGGGTTAGGGTTAGGGTTAGGGTACGAGTTAGTGTTAGGTTTAGGGTTAAAGTTAGGGTTAGGGTACGGGTTAGGTTTAGGGTTAGGGTTAGTGGTAGGGTTAGCGTACGGGTTAGGGTTAGGGTTCGGGTTAGGGTTAGGGTACGGTTTAGGGTTAGGGTACGGGTTGGGGTTAGGTTTAGGGTTAGGGTTAGGGTTAAGGTTAGTGTTAGGGTTAGCAAAGTGTTAGGGTTAGGGTTTAGGGTTAGGGTACGGGTTAGGGTTAGGGTTAGGGTTAGGGTTAGGGTTAGGGTTAGTGTTAGGGTTAACGTACGGGTTAGGGTTAGTGTTAGGGTTAGGGTTAGGGTTAGGTGTTAGGGGTTAGGGTTAGGGTTAGGGTTAGTGTTAGGGTATGGGTTAGGGTACGAGTTAGGGTTAGGGTGAGGTTTAGGATACGGGTTAGGGTTAGGGTTAGGGTTAGGGTTAGGGTACCGGTTAGGGTTAGGGTTAGGATAAGGGTTAGGTTTAGGGTTAGGGTTAGGGTTAGGGTTTGGGTACGGATTAGGTTAGGGTTAGGGTATGGGTTAGGTTTAGGGTTAGGGTACGGGTTAGGGTTATGGTTAGGGTTAGGGTTATGGTTAGGGTACGGGTTAGGGTTAGGGTGAGGGTTAGGGTTAGGGTTAGCAAAGGGTTAGGGTTAGTGTTAGGTTTAGGGTTAGGGTTAGGTTTAGGGTTGGTGTTAGGGTACGGGTTAGGGTTAGGGTTAGGGTTAGGGTACGGGTTAGGGTTAGGGTTAAGGTACGGGTTAGGGTTAGGGTTAGGGTTAAAGTTAGGGTTAGGGTACGGTTTAGGGTTAGGGTTCGGGTTAGGGTTAGGGTACGGGTTAGGGTTAGGTTTAGGGTTAGGGTTAGGGTTAGGGTTAGTGTTAGGGTTAGCAAAGGGTTAGGGTTAGGGCTAGGGTTAGGGTACGGGTTAGGGTTAGGTTGAGGGTACGGGTTAGGGTTAGGGTTAGGGTTAGGGTTAGGGTTAGTGTACGGGTTAGGGTACGTGTTAGGGTTAGGGTACCGGTTAGGGTTAGGGTACTGGTTAGGGTTAGGTTTAGGGTACGGGTTAGGTTTAGGGTTAGGGTTAGGGTTAGGGTATGGGTTAGGGTTAGGGTACGGGTTAGGTTTAGGGTTAGGGTTAGGGTTAGGGTTAGGGTACGGGTTAGGGTACGTGTTAGGGTTAGGGTACCGGTTAGGGTTAGGGTACGGGTTAGGGTTAGGGTTAGGGTTAGGTTTAGGGTACGGGTTAAGGGTAGGGTTAGGGTACGGGTTAGGGTTATGGTTAGTGTTAGGGTTAGGGTTAGGGTACGGGTTAGGGTTAGGTTTAGGGTACGGGTTAGGGTTAGGTTTAGGGGTTAGGGTTAGGGTACGGGTTAGGGTATGGTTAAGGGTTAGGGTTAGGGTACGGGTTAGGGTTAGGGTTAGGGTTAGGGTTAGTGTTAGGGTTAAAGTACGGGTTAGGGTTAGTGTTAGGGTTAGGTTAGCGTTAGGGTTAGGTGTTAGGGGTTAGGGTTAGGGTTAGGGTTAGGGTTAGGGTATGGGTTAGGGTACGAGTTAGGGTTTGGGTGAGGGTTAGGTTACGGGTTAGGGTTAGGGTTAGGGTTAGGTTTAGGGTACGGGTTAGGGTTAGGTTTAGGGTTAGGGTTAGGGTACGGGTTAGCGTACGGGTTAGGGTTAGGGTACGGTTTAGGGTACGGGTTAGGGTTAGGGTGAGGGTTAGGATACGGGTTAGGGATAGGGTACGGGTTAGGGTTAGGGTAAAGGTTAGGGTTAGGGTTAGGGTTAGGGTACGGGTTAAGTTTAGGGTACGGGTTAGGGTACGTGTTAGGGTTAGGGTACGGGATAGGGTTAGGTTCAGGGGTTAGGGTTAGGGTAAGGGTTAGAGTTAGGGTTAGGGTACGGGTTAGGGTTAGGGATAGGGTACGGGTTAGGGTGAGGGTAGGGGTTAGGGTTAGCGTTAGGGTACGTGTTAGGGTTAGTGTTAGGGTTTAGGGTTAGGTTTAGTGTTAGTGTACGGTTTAGGGTTAGGTTTAGGGTTAGGGTACGGGTTAGGGTTAGGGTACGGTTTAGGGTTAGGGTTAGGGTACAGGTTAGGTTTAGGGTTAGGGGTTAGGGTGAGGGTTAGGGTAGGGTTAGGGTACGGGTTAGGGTTAGGGTACGGGTTAGGGTTAGGATTAGAGTACCGGTTAGGGTTAGGGTTAGGGTTAGTGTTAGGTTTAGGGTACGGATTAGGGTTAGGGTTAGGGTTAGTGTTAGGTTTAAAGTACGGGTTAGGGTTAGGGTTAGGGTTAGGGTTAGGGTTAGGGGTTAGGGGTTAGTGTTAGGTTAAGGGTTAGGGTTAGGGTTAGGGTACGGGTTAGGGTACGATTTAGGGTTAGGGTTAGGGTTGGGTACGTTTTAGGGTTAGGGTTAGGGTTCAGGTTGGGGTTAGGGTTAGGGTACGGGTTAGGGTTAGGGTTAGGGTTCGGGTTAGGGTACGGGTCAGGGTTAGGGTACGAGTTAAGGTACGGGTTAGGGTTAGGGTTAGGGTTAGGTTTAGGGTTCGGGTTAGGGTTAGGGTTAGGGTAAGGGTTAGGGTTAGGGTTAGGGTTCGGTTTAGGGTACGGGTCAGGGTTAGGGTACGGGTTAGGGTACGGGTTAGGGTTAGGGTTAGGGTTAGGGTTAGGGCACGGGTTAGGGTTAGGGTACCTGTTAGGGTTAGGGTACGGGTTAGGGTTAGGCTTAGCGTACGTGTTAGGGTTAGGGTTAGGGGTTAGGTTTAGGGTTAGGGTTAGGGTACGGGTTAGTGTTAGGGTACGGGTTAGGGTTAGGATTAGGGTTAGGGTACGGGTTACGGTTAGGGTTTGGGGTTAGGGTTAGTTTTAGGGTTTGGGTTAGGGTTAGGGTACGGGTTAGGGTTAGGGTTAGGGTTAGGTTTAGGGTTAGGGTACGGGTTAGGGTTAGGGTTAGGGTTAGGTTTAGGGTATGGGTTAGGGTTAGGGTACGGGTTAGGGTTAGGTTTAGGAAAGGGTTAGGGTTAGGGTTAGCGTACGGGTTAGGGTTAGGGTACTGGTTAGGGTTAGGTTTAGAGTTAGGTTTAGCGTACGGGTTAGGGTTAGGGTTAGGGTTAGGGTTAGGGTACAGTTTAGGTTTAGGGTACGGGTTAGGGTTAGTGTTAGGGTTAGTGTTAGGGTTAGGATAGGTTTAGTGTTAGGGTTAGGGTTAGGGTGAGGGTACGGGTTAAGGTTAGGGTTAGGGTACGGGTTAGGGTTAGGGTTAGGTTTAGGGTTAGGGTACGGGTTAGGGTTAGGGTTAGGGTTAGGGTTAGGGTTAGGGGTTAGGGGTTACGGTTAGGGTTATGGTTAGGGTTAGGATTAGGGTTCGGGTTAGGGTATGAGTTAGGGTTAGGGTTAGGTTTAGTGTTAGGGTACGGGTTAGGGTTAGGGTTAGGGTTAGGTTTAGGGTTAGGGTACGGGTTAGGGTTAGGGTTAGGGTTAGTTGTAGGGGAAGGGTACGGGTTAGGGTTAGGGTACGGTTTAGGGTTAGGGTTAGGGTACGGGTTAGGATTAGGGTTAGGGTTAAGGTTAGGGTCAGGGTTAGGGGTAGGGGTAGGGTACGGGTTAGGGTTAGGGTACGGGTTAGAGTTAGGGTTAGGGTACGGGTTAGGTTTGGGGTTAGGGTTAAGGTTAGGTTTAGGGTACGGGTTAGGGTCAGGGTTAGGGTTAGTGGTAGGGTTAGCGTACGGGTTAGGGTTAGGGTTCGGGTTAGGTTTAGGGTACGGTTTAGGGTTAGGGTACGGGTTAGGGTTAGGGTTAGGGTTAGGGTTAGGGTTAGGGTTAGCAAATGGTTAGGGTTAGGGTTAGGTTTAGGGTACGGGTTAGGGTTAGGTTTAGGGTACGGATTAGGGTTAGGGTTAGGGTTAGGGTTAGGGTTAAGGGCGGGTTAGGGTTAGGGTTAGGGTTAGGGGTTAGGGATTAGGGTTAGGGTTAGGGTACGGGTTAGGGTACGGTTTATGGTTAGTGTACGGGTTAGTGTTAGGGTTAGGGTTAGGGTTAGGGTTAGGGTTAGCAAAGGGTTAGGGTTAGGGTTAGGTTTAGGGTACGGGTTAGGGTTAAGTTTAGGGTACGGTTTAGGGTTAGGGTTAGGGTAAGGGTTAGGGTTAGGGTTCGGGTTAGGGTGGTGGTTAGGGTTAGGGTACGGGTTAGGGTACGGGTTAGGGTTAGGGTTAGGGTTAGGGCATGGGTTAGGGTTAGGGTACCTGTTAGGGTTAGGGTACGGGTTAGGGTTAGGCTTAGCGTACGTGTTAGGGTTAGGGTTAGGGGTTAGGGTTAGGGTTAGGGTTAGGGTATGGGTTAGTGTTAGGGTACGGGTTAGGGTTAGGATTAGGGTTAGGGTACGGGTTACGGTTAGTGTTTGGGGTTAGTGTTAGGTTTAGGGTTTGGGTTAGAGTTAGCTTCCTGGTTAGGGTTAGGGTACGGGTTAGGGCTAGTGTTAGGGTTACGGTTAGCGTACGGGTTAGGGTAGGGTTAGGGTTAGGGTTAGGGTTAGGGTACGGGTTAGGGTTAGGGTACAGGTTAGGGTTAGGGTTAGGAAAGGGTTAGGGTTAGGGTTAGCGTACGGGTTAGGGTTAGGGTACTGGTTAGGGTTAGGGTTAGATTTAGGTTTAGCGTACGGGTTAGGGTTAGGGTTAGGGTTAGGGTTAGGGTTAGGGTTAGGGTTAGGAAAGGGTTAGTGTTAGGGTTAGGGTTAGGGTACGGGTTAAGGTTAGGGTTAGGGTACGGGTTAGGGTTAGGGTTAGGGTTTGGGTTAGGGTACGGGTTAGTGTTAGGGTTAGGGTTAGGTTTAGGGTTAGGGTTAGGGGTTAAGGGTTACGGTTAGGGTTATGGTTAGGGTTAGGGTTAGGGTACGGGTTAGGGTACGGGTTAGTGTTAGGTTTAGGTTTAGTGTTAGGGTACGGGTTAGGGTTAGGGTTAGGGTTAGGTTTAGGGTTAGGGTACGGGTTAGGGTTAGGGTTAGGGTTAAGGTGCGGTTTAGGGTTAGGGTTAGGGTTAGAGTTAGGGTTAGGGTACAGGTTAGGGTTAGGGTTAGGGTTAGCGTTAAGGTACGGGTTAGGGTTAGGGTTAGGGTTATGGTTAGAGTTAGGGTACGGGTTAGGGTTAGGGTTAGGTTTAGAGTTAGGGTTAGGGTACGGGTTAGTGTTAGGGTACGGGTTAGGCTTTGGATTAGGGTTAGGGTACGGGTTACGGTTAGGATTTGGGGTTAGGGTTAGTTTTAGTGTTTGGGTTAGGGTTAGGGTACGGGTTAGGGTTAGGGTACGGGTTAGCGTTAGGGTTAGGGTTACGGTTTGCGTACGGGTTAGGGTTAGGGTTAGGGTTAGGGTTAGGTTTAGGGTACGGGTTAGGGTTAGGGTACGGGTTAGGGTTAGGGTTAGGAAAGGGTTAGGGTTAGGGTTAGCGTACGGGTTAGGGTTAGGGTACTGGTTAGGGTTAGCTTTAGAGTTAGGTTTAGCGTACGGGTTAGGGTTAGGGTTAGGGTTAGGGTTAGGGTTAGGGTACAGGTTAGGGTTAGGGTACGGGTTAGGGTTAGTGTTAGGGTTAGGGTTAGGGTTAGGATAGGTTTAGTGTTAGGGTTAGGGTTAGGGTTAGGGTACGGGTTAAGGTTAGGGTTAGGGTACGGTTTAGGGTTAGGGTTAGGTTCAGGGTTAGGGTACGGTTTAGGGTTAGGGTTAGGGTTAGGGTTAGGGTTAGGTGTTAGGGGTTACGGTTAGGGTTATGGTTAGGGTTAGGTTTAGGTTACGGGTTAGTGTACGAGTTAGGGTTAGGGTTAGTTTTAGTGTTAGGGTACGGGTTAGGGTTAGGGTTAGGGTTAGGTTTAGGGTTAGGGTACGGGTTAGGGTTAGGGTTAGGGTTAGGATTAAGTTACGGGTTAGGGTTAGGTTTAGGGTTAGGGTTAGGGGTAGGGGAAGGGTATGGGTTAGGGTTAGGGTACGGGTTAGGGTTAGGGTTAGGGTACGGGTTAGGATTAGGGTTAGGGTTAATTTTCTGGTCAAGGTTAGGGGTAGGGGTAGTGTACGGGTTAGGGTTAGGGTACGGGTTAGATTTAGGGTTAGGGTACGGGTTAGGTTTAGGGTTAGGGTTAAGGTTAGGGTTAGGGTACGGGTTAGGGTTAGGGTTAGGGTTAGGGTAAGGGTTAGGTTTAGGGTTCGGGTTGGGGTACGGGTTAGGGTTAGGGTACGTGTTAGGGTACGGGTTAGGGTTAGGGTTAGGGTTAGGGCACGGGTTAGGGTTACGGTACCTGTTAGGGTTAGGGTACGGGTTAGGGTTAGGCTTAGCGTACGTGTTAGGGTTAGGGTTAGGGGTTAGGGTTAGGGTTAGGGTTAGGGTATGGGTTAGTGTTAGGGTACGGGTTAGGGTTAGGATTAGGGTGAGGGTACGGGTTACGGTTAGGGTATGGGGTTAGGGTTAGGTTTAGTGTTTGGGTTAGGGTTAGGGTACGGGTTAGGTTAGGGTACGGGTTAGGGTTATGGTTAGGGTTACGGTTAGCGTACGGGTTAGGGTTAGGGTTAGGGTAAGGGTTAGGGTTAGGTTACGGGTTAGGGTTAGGGTACGGGTTAGGGTTAGGGTTAGGAAAGGGTTAGGGTTAGGGTTAGCGTACGGGTTAGGGTTAGGGTACTGGTTAGGGTTAGGGATAGAGTTAGGTTTAGCGTACGGGTTAGGGTTAGGGTTAGGTTTAGGGTTAGTGTTAGCGTACATGTTAGGGTTAGGGTACGGGTTAGGGTTAGGGTTAGGGTTAGGGTTAGGAAAGTGTTAGTGTTAGGGTTAGGGTTAGGGTTAGGGTACGGGTTAAGGTTAGGGTTAGGGTACGGGTTAGGGTAGGGTTAGGGTTAGGGTTAGGGTACGGGTTAGCGTTAGGGTTAGGGTTAGAGTTAGGGTTAGGGGTTAGGGGTTACGGATAGGGTTATGTTTAGGGTTAGGGTTAGGGTACGGGTTAGGGTACGGGTTAGTGTTAGGGTTAGGTTTAGTGTTAGGGTACGGGTTAGGGTTAGTGTTAGGGTTAGGGTTAGGTTTAGGGTTATGGTACGGGTTAGGGTTAGGGTTAGGGTTAGGGTTACGGTACGGTTTAGGGTTAGGGTTAGGGTTATTTTTAGGGTTAGGGTACGGGTTAGGGTTAGGGTTAGGTTTAGGGGTAGAGGTAGGGTACGGGTTAGGGTTAGGGTACGGTTTAGGGTTAGGGTTAGGGTACGGGTTAGGATTAGGGTTAGGGTTAAGGTTAGGGTCAGGTTTAGGGGTAGGGGTAGGGTACGGGTTAGGGTTAGGGTACGGGTTAGAGTTAGGGTTAGGGTACGGGTTATGATTAGGGCTAGGGTTAAGGTTAAGGTTAGGGTACGGGTTAGGGTTAGGGTTAGGGTTAGTGGTAGGGTTAGCGTACGGGTTAGGGTTAGGGTTCGGGTTAGGTTAGGGTACGGTTTAGGGTTAGGGTACGGGTTAGGGTTAGGGTTAGGGTTAGGGTTAGGGTTAGCAAAGGGTTAGGGTACGGGTTAGGGTTAGGGTACAGATTAGGGTTAGGGTTAGGGTTAGGGTTAGGGGTTAGGGGTTAGGGTAAGGGTTAGGGTTAGGGTTAGGGTACGGGTTAGGGTACGGGTTATGGTTAGGGTACGGGTTAGTGTTAGGGTTAGGGTTAGGGTTAGGGTACGGGTTAGGGTTAGGGTTAGGGTACGGGTTAGGGTACGTGTTAGGGTTAGGGTACGGGTTAGGGTTAGGTTTAGGGTTAGGTTTAGGTTTAGGAAAGGGTTAGGGTTAGGGTTAGGGTACAGGTTAGGGTTAGGTTTAGGGTTAGGGTTAGGGTACGGGATAGGGTTAAGGTACGGGTTAGGGTTAGGGTACGGTTTAGGGTACGGGTTAGGGTTAGGATTAGGGTTAGGGTACAGGTTAGGGTTAGGGTTGGGTTAGGGTTAGTGTTAGTGTTAGGGTACGGGTTAGGGTTAGGGTACGGGTTAAGGTACGGGTTAGGTTTAGGGTTAGGTTTAGGGTTAGGGTACGGGTTAGGGTTAGGGTACAGATTAGGGTTAGGGTTAGGGTTAGTGTTAGGGTTAAAGTACGGGTTAGGGTTAGGGTTAGGGTTAGGGGTTAGATGTTAGTGTTAGGATAAGGGTTAGGGTTAGCGTTAGGGTACGAGTTAGGGTTAGGGTTAGGGTTGGGTACGGGTTAGGGTTAGGGTTAGGGTTCGGGTTGGGTTAGGGTTAGGGTACGGGTTAGGGTTAGAGTTAGGGTTAGGGTAAGGTTTAGGGTACGGGTTAAGATTAGGGTTAGGGTTAGGGTTAGGGTACAGGTTAGGGTACGGGTGAGGGTTAGGGTTAGGGTTAGGGTTAGGGTTAGGGCACGGGTTAGGGTGAGGGTACCGGTTAGGGTTAGGGTACGGGTTAGGCCTAGGCTTAGCGTACGGGTTAGGGTTAGGGTTAGGGGTTAGGGTTAGGGTTAGGGTTAGGGTACGGGTTAGGGTTAGGGTACGGGTTAGGCTTAGGGTTAGGTTTAGGGTACGGTTTAGGGTTACGGTACGGGTTAGGATTAGGGTTAGGTTACGGGTCAGGGTTAGGGTTGAGGGTTAGGGTTAGGGTTAGGGTTAGGGTACGGGTTAGGGTACGGGTTATGGTTAGGGTTAGGGTTAGCGTACGGGTTAGGGTTAGGGTTAGGGTTAGGGTACGGGTTAGGGTTAGGATACGGGTTAGGGTTAGGTTTAGGAAAGGGTTAGGGTTAGGGTAAGGGTACGCGTTAGGGTTAGGGTACGGGTTAGGGTTA
>JAVLSZ010000195.1:132500-140000 GCA_032313775.1 Urocyon cinereoargenteus
GTTAGGGTTAGGGTTAGGGTACGGGTTAGGGATAGGGTTAGGGTTAAATTTAGGGTTAGGGTACGGGTTAGGGTTAGGGTTAGGGTTAGTGGTAGTGTTAGCGTACGGGTTAGGGTTAGGGTTCGGGTTAGGGTTAGGGTACGGTTTAGGGTTAGGGTACGGGTTAGGGTTAGGTTTAGGGTTAGGGTTAGGGTTAGTGTTAGGGTTAGCAAAGTGTTAGGGTTAAGTTTAGGGTTAGGGTACGGGTTAGGGTTAGGTTTAGGGTATGGGTTAGGGTTAGGGTTAGGGTTAGGGTTAGGGTTAGGGTTAGTGTTAGGGTACGGGTTAGGGTACGTGTTAGGGTTTCGGTACCGGTTAGGGTTAGGGTACTGGTTAGGGTTAGGTTTAGGGTACGGGTTAGGGTTAGGGTTAGGGTTAGGGTATGGGTTAGGGTTAGGGTACGGGTTTGGTTTAGGGTTAGGGTTAGGGTTAGGGTTAGCGTACGGGTTAGGGTTAGGGTTAGGTTTAGGGTTAGGGTTAGGGTTAGGGTACGGGTTAGGGTTAGGGTACGGGTTAGGGTTAGGTTTAGGTTTAGGGTTAGGGTTAGTGTTAGGAAAGGGTTAGGGTTAGGTTTAGGGTTAGGTTTCGGGTACGGGTTAAGAGTAGGGTTAGGGTACGGGTTAGGGTTATGGTTAGTGTTAGGGTTAGGGTTAGGGTACGGGTTAGGGTACGAGTTAGGGTTAGGGTGAGGGTTAGGATACGGGTTACGGTTAGGGTTAGGGTTAGGGTTAGGGTACGGGTTAGGGTTAGGGTTAGGATAAGGGTTAGGGTTAGGGTTAGGGTTAGGGTTAGGGTACGGGTTAAGTTAGGGTTAGGGTATGGGTTAGGTTTAGGGTTAGGGTACGGGTTAGGGTTTGGGTTAGGGTTAGGGTTATGGTTAGGGTACGGGTTAGGGTTAGGGTGAGGGTTAGGGTTAGGGTTAGCAAAGGGTGAGGGTTAGTGTTAGGTTTAGGGTTAGGGTTAGGGTTAGGGTTAGGGATAGGGTACGGGTTAGGGTTAGGGTTCGGGTTAAAGTTAGGGTTAGGGTACGGGTTCGGGTTAGGGTACTGGTTAGGGTTAGGTTTAGGGTACGTGTTAGGGTTAGGGTTAGGGTTAGGGTTAGGGTATGGGTTAGGGTTAGGGTACGGGTTAGGGTTAGGTTAGGGTTAGGGTTAGCGTACGGGTTAGGGTTAGGGTTAGGTTTAGGGTTAGGGTTAGGGTTAGGGTACGGGTTAGGGTTAGGGTACGGGTAGGGTTAGGTTTAGGGTTAGGGTTAGGGTTAGGGTTAGGGTTAGGTTACGGGTTAGGGTACGGGTTAGGGTTAGGGTAAAGTTTAGGGTACGGGTTAGGGTTAGGGTTAGGGTTAGGGTTAGGGTATGGGTTAGGGTTAGGGTACGGGTTAGGGTTAGGGTTAGGGTTAGGGTTAGGGTTAGCAAAGGGTTAGGGTTAGTGTTAGGGTTAGGGTTAGGGTACGGGTTAGGTTTAGGTTTAGGGTACGGGTTAGGGTTAGGGTTAGGGTTAGGGTTAGTGTTAGGGTTAAAGTACGGGTTAGGGTTAGTGTTAGGGTTAGGATTAGGGTTAGGTGTTAGGGTTTAGGGTGAGGGTTAGGGTTAGGGTTAGGGTACGGATTAGGTTACGAGTTAGGGTTAGGGTGAGGGTTAGGATACGGGTTAGGGTTAGGGTTAGGGTTAGGGTACGGGTTAGGATAAGGGTTAGGGTACGGGTTAGGGTTAGGGTTAGGGTTAGGTTTAGGGTACGGGTTAGGGTTAGGTTTAGGGTTAGGGTTAGGGTTAGGGTACGGGTTAGGGTACGGTTTAGGGTTAGGGTACGGTTTAGGGTACGGGTTAGGGTACGGGTTAGTGTTAGGGTTAGGGTTAGGGTTAGGGTACGGGTTAGGGTTAGGGTAAAGGTTAGGTTTAGGGTTAGGGTTAGGGTACGGGTTAGGGTACGTGTTAGGTTTAGGTTACCGGTTAGGGTTAGGGTACTGGTTAGGGTTAGGTTTAGGGTACGGGTTAGGGTTAGGGTTAGGGTTAGGGTATGGGTTAGGGTTAGGGTACGGGTTAGGGTTAGGGTTAGGTTTAGGGTTAGCGTACGGGTTAGGGTTAGGGTTAGGTTTAGGGTTAGGGTTAGGGTTAGGGTTAGGGTTAGGGTACGGGTTAGGGTTAGGGTACGGGTAGGGTTAGGTTTAGGGTTAGGGTTAGGGTTAGGGTTAGGGTTAGGTTACGGGTTAGGGTACGGGTTAGGGTTAGGGTAATGTTTAGGGTACGGTTTAGGGTTAGGGTTAGGGTTAGGGTTAGGGTATGGGTTAGGGTTAGGGTACGGGTTAGGGTTAGGGTTAGGGTTAGGGTTAGGGTTAGCAAAGGGTTAGGGTTAGTGTTAGGGTTAGGGTTAGGGTACGGGTTAGGTTTAGGTTTAGGGTACGGGTTAGGGTTAGGGTTAGGGTTAGGGTTAGTGTTAGGGTTAAAGTACGGGTTAGGGTTAGTGTTAGGGTTAGGAATAGGGTTAGGTGTTAGGGTTTAGGGTGAGGGTTAGGGTTAGGGTTAGGGTACGGATTAGGTTACGAGTTAGGGTTAGGGTGAGGGTTAGGATACGGGTTAGGGTTAGGGTTAGGGTTAGGGTTAGGGTACGGGTTAGGGTTAGGGTTAGGATAAGGGTTAGGGTACGGGTTAGGGTTAGGGTTAGGGTTAGGTTTAGGGTACGGGTTAGGGTTAGGTTTAGGGTTAGGGTTAGGGTTAGGGTACGAGTTAGGGTAGGGTTAGGGTTAGGGTTAGGGTTAGGGTTAGGGTTTGGGTACGGTTTAGGGTACGGGTTAGGGTACGGGTTAGTGTTAGGGTTAGGGTTAGGGTTAGGGTACGGGTTAGGGTTAGGGTTAGGGTACGGGTTAGGGTTAGGGTACGGGTTAGGGTTAGGGATAGGGTACGGGTTAGGGTGAGGGTACGGGTTAGGGTTAGGGTACAGGTTAGGGTAAGGGTGAGGGTTAGGGTTAGGGTTAGGGTTAGGGTTAGGGCACGGGTTAGGGTGAGGGTACCGGTTAGAGTTAGGGTACGGGTTAGGCCTAGGCTTAGCGTACGGGTTAGGGTTAGGGTTAGGGGTTAGGGTTAGGGTTAGGGTTAGGGTACGGGTTAGGGTTAGGGTACGGGTTAGGCTTAGGGTGAGGTTTAGGGTACGGTTTAGGGTTACGGTACGGGTTAGGATTAGGGTTAGGGTACGGGTCAGGGTTAGGGTTGAGGGTTAGGGTTAGGGTTAGGGTTAGGGTACGGGTTAGGGTACGGGTTAGGGTTAGGGTTAGGTTTAGGAAAGGGTTAGGGTTAGGGTAAGTGTACGCGTTAGGGTTAGGGTACGGGTTAGGGTTAGGGTTAGGGTTAGGGTTAGCGTACGGGTTAGGGTTAGGGTTAGGTTACGGGTTAAGGGTAGGTTTAGGGTACGGTTTAGGGTTATGGTTAGTGTTAAGGATAGGGTTAGGGTACGGGTTAGGGTTAGGGTTAGGGTACGGGTTAGGGTACGGGTTAGGGTACGGGTTAGGGTACGGGTTAGGGTTAGGTTTAGGGTTAGGGTACGGGTTAGGGTACGGGTTAGGATACGGGTTAGGGTTAGGGTTAGGGTACGGGTTAGGGTTAGGGTTAGGGTTAGGTTTAGGGTTAGGGTTAGGGTTAGGGTTAGGCTTAGTTTGGGTTAGGGTATGGTTTAGGGTTAGGGTACGGGTTAGGGTTAGGGTTAGGGTACGGGTTAGGGTTAGGGTTACGGTTAGGGTGTGGGTTAGGGTTAGGGTTAGGTTACGGGTTAGGGTTAGGGTTAAGGTTAGTTTTAGTGTTAGCGTACGGGTTAAGGTTAGGGTTAGGGTTAGAGTTAAGGTACGGGTTAGGGTTAGGTTACGGGTTAGGGTTAGGGTTAGGGTTAGGGTTAGGGTTAGGGTTAGGAAAGGGTTAGGGTTAGGGTCAGGTTTAGGGTACGGGTTAGGATACGGGTTAGAGTTAGGTTTAGGGGTTAGGGTTAGGGTACGGGTTAGGTTAGGGTTAGGGTATGGGTTAGGTTTAGGGTTAGGGTAAGGGTTAGGGTTAGGGTTAGGGTTATGGTTAGGGTACGGGTTAGGGTTAGGGTGAGGGTTAGGGTTAGGGTTAGCAAAGGGTTAGGGTTAGTGTTAGGTTTAGGGTTAGTGTTAGGTTTAGGGTTAGGGTTAGGGTACGGGTTAGGGTTAGGGTTAGGGTTAGGGTACGGGTTAGGGTTAGGGTTATGGTACGGTTTAGGGTTAGGGTTAGGGTTAAATTTAGGCTTAGGGTACGGGTTAGGTTTAGGGTTAGGGTTAGTGGTAGGGTTAGCGTACGGGTTAGGGTTAGGGTTCGGGTTAGGGTTAGGGTACGGTTTAGGGTTAGGGTACGGGTTAGGGTTAGGTTTAGGGTTAGGGTTAGGGTTAGGGTTAGTGTTAGGGTTAGCAAAGTTTTAGGGTTAGGGTTAGGGTTAGGGTACGGGTTAGGGTTAGGTTTAGGGTACGGGTTAGAGTTAGGGTTAGGGTTAGGGTTAGGGTTAGGATACGGGTTAGGGTACGTGTTAGGGTTTCGGTACCGGTTAGGGTTAGTGTACTGGTTAGGGTTAGGTTTAGGGTACGGGTTAGGGTTAGGGTTAGGGGTTAGGGTTAGGGTACGGGTTAGGGTACGGTTAAGGGTTAGGGTTAGGGTACGGGTTAGGGTTAGGGTTAGGGTTAGGGTTAGTGTTAGGGTTAAAGTACGGGTTAGGTTTAGTGTTAGGGTTAGGGTTAGGGCTAGGTGTTAGGGGTTAGGGTTAGGGTTAGGGTTAGTGTACGGGTTAGGGTACGAGTTAGGTTTAGGGTGAGGGTTAGGATACGGGTTAGGGTTAGGGTTAGGGTACGGGTTAGGGTTAGGGTTAGGATAAGGGTTAGGGTTAGGGTTAGGGTTAGGGTACGGGTTAAGTTAGGGTTAGGTTATGGGTTAGGTTTAGGGTTAGGGTACGGGTTAGGGTTATGGTTAGGGTTAGGGTTATGGTTAGGGTACGGGTTAGGGTTAGGGTGAGGGTTAGGGTTGGGTTAGCAAAGGGTTAGGGTTAGTGTTAGGTTTAGGGTTAGGGTTAGGGTTAGGGTTAGGGTTAGGGTACGGGTTAGGGTTAGGGTTAGCGTTAGGGTACGGGATAGGGTTAGGGTTAGGGTACGGGTTAGGGTTAGGGTTAGGGTTAAAGTTAGGGTTAGGGTACGGGTTAGGGTTAGGGTTAGGTTTAGTGGTAGGGTTAGCGTACGGGTTAGGGTTAGAGTTCGGGTTAGGGTTAGGGTACGGTTTAGGGTTAGGGTACGGGTTAGTGTTAGGTTTAGGGTTAGGGTTAGTGTTAGGGTTAGTGTTAGTGTTAGCAAAGGGTTAGGGTTAGGGTTAGGGTTAGGGTACGGGTTAGGGTTAGGTTTAGGGTACGGGTTAGGGTTAGGGTTAGGGTTAGGGTTAGGGTACGGGTTAGGGTACGTGTTAGGTTTAGGGTACCGGTTAGGGTTAGGGTACTGGTTAGGGTTAGGTTTAGGGTACGGGTTAGGGTTAGGGTTAGGGTTAGGGTTAGTGTATGGGTTAGGTTTAGGGTACGGGTTAGGGTTAGGGTTAGGGTTAGGGTTAGGGTTAGCGTACGGGTTAGGGTTAGGGTTAGGTTTAGGGTTAGGGTTAGGGTTAGGGTACGGGTTAGGGTTAGGGTACGGGTAGGGTTAGGTTTAGGGTTAGGGTTAGGGTTAGGTTTAGGGTTAGGGTACGGGTTAGGGTACGGGTTAGGGTTAGGGTACGGTTTAGGGTACGGATTAGGGTTAGGGTTAGGGTTAGGGTTAGGGTATGGTTAGGGTTAGGGTACGGGTTAGGGTTAGGGTTAGGGTTAGGGTTAGGTTAGCAAAGGGTTAGGGTTAGTGTTAGGGTTAGGGTTACGGTACGGGTTAGGGTTAGGGTTAGGGTTAGGGTTAGGGTTAGTGTTAGGGTTAAAGTACGGGTTAGGGTTAGTGTTAGGGTTAGGGTTAGGATTAGGTGTTAGGGTTTAGGGTGAGGGTTAGGGTTAGGGTTAGGGTACGGATTAGGTTACGAGTTAGGGTTAGGGTGAGGGTTAGGATACGGGTTAGGGTCAGGGTTAGGGTTAGTGTTAGGGTACGGGTTAGGGTTAGGGTTAGGATAAGGGTTAGGGTACGGGTTAGGGTTAGGGTTAGGGTTAGGTTTAGGGTACGGGTTAGGGTTAGGGTTAGGGTTAGGGTTAGGGTACGGGTTAGGGTACGGGTTAGGGTTAGGGTACGGTTTAGGGTACGGGTTAGGGTACGGGTTAGTGTTAGGGTTAGGGTTAGGGTTAGGGTACGGGTTAGGGTTAGGGTAAAGGTTAGGGTTAGGGTTAGGGTTAGGGTACGGGTTAAGTTTAGGGTACGGGTTAGGGTACGTGTTAGGGTTAGGGTACGGGTTAGGGTTAGGGTCAGTGGTTAGGGTTAGGGTTAGGGTTAGGGTTAGGGTTAGGTTTAGGGTATGGGTTAGGGTTAGGGTACGGGTTAGGGTTAGGGATGGGGTACGGGTTAGGGTGAGGGTACGGGTTAGTGTTAGCGTTAGGGTACGTGTTAGGGTTAGGGTTAGGGTTTAGGGTTAGGGTTAGTGTTAGGGTACGGTTTAGGGTTAGGGTTAGGGTTAGGGTACGGGTTAGGGTTAGGGTACGGGTTAGGGTTAGGGTTAGGGTACAGGTTAGGTTTAGGGTTAGGGGTTAGGGTTAGGGTTAGGGTAGGGTTAGGTTACGGGTTAGGGTTAGGTTACGGGTTAGGGTTAGGATTAGTGTACGGGTTCGGGTTAGGGTTAGGGTTAGGTTTAGGGTACGGATTAGGGTTAGGGTTAGGGTTAGTGTTAGGGTTAAAGTACGGGTTAGGGTTAGGGTTAGGGTTAGGGTTAGGGTTAGGGTTAGGGGTTAGGGGTTAGTGTTAGGTTAAGGGTTAGGTTTAGGGTTAGGGTACGGGTTAGGGTACGATTTAGGGTTAGGGTTAGTGTTGGGTACGGTTTAGGGTTAGGGTTAGGGTTCAGGTTGGGGTTAGGGTTAGGGTACGGGTTAGGGTTAGAGTTAGGGTTAGGGTAAGGGTTAGGGTACGGGTTAGGGTTAGGGTTAGGGTTAGGTTTAGGGTACGGGTTAGGGTTAGGGTTAGGGTAAGGGTTAGGGTTAGGGTTCAGGTTAGGGTACGGTTTAGGTTTAGGGTACGGGTTAGGGTACGGGTTAGGGTACGGGTTAGGGTTAGGGTTAGGGTTAGGGCATGGGTTAGGGTTAAGGTACCTGTTAGCGTTAGGGTACGGGTTAGGGTTAGGCTTAGCGTACGTGTTAGGATTAGGGTTAGGGGTTAGGGTTAGGGTTAGGGTTAAGGTACGGGTTAGTGTTAGGGTACGGGTTAGGGTTAGGATTAGGGTTAGGGTACGGGTTACGGTTAGGGTTTGGGGTTAGGGTTAGGTTTAGGGTTTGGGTTAGGGTTAGGGTACAGGTTAGGGTTAGGGTACGGGT
>JAVLSZ010000195.1:145000-185000 GCA_032313775.1 Urocyon cinereoargenteus
AAGGGTTAGGGTTAGGGTTAGGGTTAGGGTTAGGGTACGGGTTAAGTTAGGGTTAGGGTATGGGTTAGGTTTAGGGTTAGGGTACGGGTTAGGGTTAGGGTTAGGGTTAGGGTTATGGTTAGGGTACGGGTTAGGGTTAGGGTGAGGGTTAGGGTTAGGTTTAGCAAAGGGTTAGGGTTAGTGTTAGGTTTAGGGTTAGGGTTAGGGTTAGGGTTAGGGATAGGGTACGGGTTAGGGTTAGGGTTAGGGTTAGGGTATGGGTTAGGGTTAGGGTTAGGGTACGGGTTAGGGTTAGGGTTAGGGTTAAAGTTAGGGTTAGGGTACGGGTTAGGGTTAGGGTTAGGTTTAGTGGTAGGGTTAGCGTACGGGTTAGGGTTAGGGTTCGGGTTAGGGTTAGGGTACGGGTTAGGGTTAGGTTTAGGGTTAGGGTTAGTGTTAGGGTTAGCAAAGTGTTAGGGTTAGGGTTAGGTTTAGGGTACGGTTTAGGGTTAGGTTTAGGGTACGGGTTAGGGTTAGGGTTAGGGTTAGGGTTAAGGTTAGGGTACGTGTTAGGGTACGTGTTAGGTTTAGGGTACCGGTTAGGGTTAGGGTACTGGTTAGGGTTAGGTTTAGGGTACGGGTTAGGGTTAGTGTTAGGGTTAGGGTTAGGGTATGGGTTAGGGTTAGGGTACGGTTTAGGGTTAGGGTTAGGGTTAGGGTTAGCGTACGGGTTAGGGTTAGGGTTAGGTTTAGGGTTAGGGTTAGGTTTAGGGTACGGGTTAGGGTTAGGGTACGGGTAGGGTTAGGTTTAGGGTTAGGGTTAGGGTTAGGGTTAGGGTTAGGTTACGGGTTAGGGTACGGGTTAGGGTTAGGGTAATGTTTAGGGTACGGGTTAGGGTTAGGGTTAGGGTTAGGGTTAGGGTATGGGTTAGGGTTAGGGTACGGGTTAGGGTTAGGGTTAGGGTTAGGGTTAGGGTTAGCAAAGGGTTAGGTTTAGTGTTAGGGTTAGGGTTAGGGTACGGGTTAGGTTTAGGTTTAGGGTACGGGTTAGGGTTAGGGTTAGGGTTAGGGTTAGTGTTAGGGTTAAAGTACGGGTTAGGGTTAGTGTTAGGGTTAGGATTAGGGTTAGGTGTTAGGGTTTAGGGTGAGGGTTAGGGTTAGGGTTAGGGTACGGATTAGGTTACGAGTTAGGGTTAGGGTGAGGGTTAGGATACGGGTTAGGGTTAGGGTTAGGGTTAGGGTTAGGGTTAGGGTACGGGTTAGGGTTAGGGTTAGGATAAGGGTTAGGGTACGGGTTAGGGTTAGGGTTAGGGTTAGGTTTAGGGTACGGGTTAGGGTTAGGTTTAGGGTTAGGGTTAGGGTTAGGGTACGGGTTAGGGTACGGTTTAGGGTTAGGGTACGGTTTAGGGTACGGGTTAGGGTACGGGTTAGTGTTAGGGTTAGGGTTAGGGTTAGGGTACGGGTTAGGGTTAGGGTTAGGGTTAGGGTTAGGGTTAGGGTACGGGTTAGGGTTAGGGTAAAGGTTAGGTTTAGGGTTTGGGTAGGGTACGGGTTAAGTTTAGGGTACGGGTTAGGGTACGTGTTAGGGTTAGGGTACGGGTTAGGGTTAGGGTCAGTGGTTAGGGTTAGGGTTAGGGTTAGGGTTAGGGTACGGGTTAGGGTTAGGGTACGGGTTAGGGTTAGGGATAGGGTACGGGTTAGGGTGAGGGTACGGGTTAGGGTTAGCGTTAGGGTACGTGTTAGGGTTAGGGTTAGGGTTTAGGGTTAGGGTTAGTGTTAGGGTACGGTTTAGGGTTAGGGTTAGGGTTAGGGTACGGGTTAGGGTTAGGGTACGGGTTAGGGTTAGGGTTAGGGTTAGGCTTAGTTTGGGTTAGGGTATGGTTTAGGGTTAGGGTACAGGTTAGGGTTAGGATTAGGGTACGGGTTAGGGTTAGGGTTACGGTTAGGGTGTGGGTTAGGGTTAGGGTTAGGTTACGGGTTAGGGTTAGGGTTAGGGTTAGTGTTAGGGTTAGCGTACGGGTTAAGGTTAGGATTAGGGTTAGAGTTAAGGTACGGTTTAGGGTTAGGGTACGGGTTAGGGTTAGGGTTAGGGTTAGGGTTAGGGTTAGGGTTAGGGTTAGGAAAGGGTTAGGGTTAGGGTTAGGGTTAGGTTTAGGGTACGGGTTAAGGGTAGGGTTAGGGTACGGGTTAGGTTTATGGTTAGTGTTAGGGTTAGGGTTAGGGTACGGGTTAGGGTTAGGTTTAGGGTACGGGTTAGGGTTAGGGTTAGGTGTTAGGGTTAGGGTACGGGTTAGGGTTAGGGTTAGGGGTTAGGGTTAGGGTACGGGTTAGGGTATGGTTAAGGGTTAGGGTTAGGGTACGGGTTAGGGTACGGTTTAGGGTTAGGGTAAGTGTTAGGGTTAAAGTACGGGTTAGGGTTAGTGTTAGGGTTAGGGTTAAGGTTAGGTGTTAGGGGTTAGGGTTAGGGTTAGGGTTAGGGTTAGGGTATGGGTTAGGGTACGAGTTAGGGTTAGGGTGAGGGTTAGGATACGGGTTAGGGTTAGGGTTAGGGTTAGGGTTAGGGTATGGGTTAGGGTTAGGGTTAGGATAAGGGTTAGGGTACGGGTTAGGGTTAGGGTTAGGGTACGGGTTAGGGTTAGGGTACGGGTTAGGGTTAGGGTTAGCGTACGGGTTAGGGTTAGGGTTAGGGTACGGGTTAGGGTTAGGGTACGGGTTAGGGTTAGGGTTAGGGTTAGCGTACGGGTTAGGGTTAGGGTTAGGGTTAGGGTACGGTTTAGGGTTAGGATACGGGTTAGGGTTAGGGTTAGGGTTAGGGTTAGGGTTAGCATACGGGTTAGGTTTAGGGTTAGGGTACGGGTTAGGTTTAGGTTTAGGGTTAGGGTTAGGGTACGGGTTAGGTTTAGGGTTAGGGTTAGGGTTAGGTGTTAGGGGTTACGGTTAGGGTTATAGTTAGGGTTAGGGTTAGGGTACGGTTAGGGTACGGGTTAGGGTTAGGGTTAGGTTTAGTGTTAGGGTACGGGTTAGTGTTAGGGTTCGGTTTAGGGTTAGGGTTAGGGTACGGGTAAGGGTTAGGGTTAGGGTTAGGGTTAAGGTACGGGTTAGGGTTAGGGTTAGGGTTATGGTAAGAGTTAGGGTACGGGTTAGGGTTAGGGTTAGGTTTAGGGTTAGGGTTAGGGTACGGGTTAGGGTTAGGGTTAGGGTTAGGGTTAGGGTTAGGGTATGGGTTAGTGTTAGGGTATGGATTAGGGTTAGGGTTAGGGTTAGGGTTAGGGTTAGGGTTAGCGTACGGCTTAGGGTTAGGGTTAGGTTTAGGGTTAGGGTTAGGGTACGGGTTAGGGTTAGGTTTAGTGTTAGGGTTAGGGTTAGGGTTAGGAAAGGGTTAGGGTTAGGTTGAGGGTTAGGTTTAGGGTACGGGTTAAGGGTAGGGTTAGGGTACGTGTTAGGGTTATGGTTAGTGTTAGGGTTAGGGTTAGGGTACGGGTTAGGGTTAGGGTTAGGTTTAGGGTTAGGGTTAGGGTACGGGTTAGGTTAAGGTTAGGGTTAGTGGTAGGGGTAGGGTACAGGTTAGGGTTAGGGTACGGGTTAGGGTTAGGGTTAGGGTACAGGTTAGGGTTAGGGTTAGGGTTAAATTTAGGGTTAGGGTACGGGTTAGGGTAGGGTTAGGGTTAGTGGTAGGGTTAGCGTACAGGTTAGGTTTAGGGTTCGGGTTATGGTTAGGGTACGGTTTAGGGTTAGGGTACGGGTTAGGGTTAGGGTTAGGGGTAGGGTTAGGGTACGGGTTAGGGTTAGGGTACGGGTTAGGTTTAGGGTTAGGGTTAGTGTTAGGGTTAGGAAAGGGTTAGGGTTAGGGTTAGGGTTAGGTTACGGGTTAAGGGTAGGTTTAGGGTACGGGTTAGGGTTATGGTTAGTGTTAAGGTTAGGGTTAGGGTACGGGTTAGGGTTAGGGTTAGGGTACGGGTTAGGGTACGTGTTAGGGTTAGGGTTAGGGTACGGGTTAGGGTTAGGTTTAGGGTTAGGGTACGGGTTAGGGTACGGGTTAGGATACGGGTTAGGGTTAGGGTTAGTGTACGGGTTAGGGTTAGATTTAGGGTTAGGTGTAGGGTTAGGGTTAGGGTTAGGCTTAGTTTGGGTTAGGGTATGGTTTAGGGTTAGGGTACGGGTTAGGGTTAGGGTTAGGGTACGGGTTAGGGTTAGGGTTAAGGTTAGGGTGTGGGTTAGGGTTAGGGTTAGGTTACGGGTTAGGGTTAGGGTTAGGGTTAGTGTTAGGGTTAGCGTACGGGTTAAGGTTAGGGTTAGGGTTAGAGTTAAGGTACGGGTTAGGGTTAGGGTACGGGTTAGGGTTAGGGTTAGGGTTAGGGTTAGGAAATGGTTAGGGTTAGGGTCAGGTTTAGGGTACTGGTTAGGGTACGGGTTAGGGTTAGGGTTAGGGTTAGGGTACGGGTTAGGTTAGGGTTAGGGTATGGGTTAGGTTTAGGGTTAGGGTACGGGTTAGGGTTAGGGTTAGGTTTAGGGTTATGGTTAGGGTACGGGTTAGGGTTAGGGTGAGGGTTAGGGTTAGGGTTAGCAAAGGGTTAGGGTTAGTGTTAGGTTTAGGGTTAGGGCTAGGTTTAGGGTTAGGGTTAGGGTACGGGTTAGGGTTAGGGTTAGGGTACGGGTTAGGGTTAGGGTTAGGGTACGGGTTAGGGTTAGGGTTAGGGTTAAATTTAGGGTTAGGGTACGGGTTAGGGTTAGGGTTAGGGTTAGTGGTAGGGTTAGCGTACGGGTTAGGGTTAGGGTTCGGGTTAGGGTTAGGGTACGGTTTAGGGTTAGGGTATGGGTTAGGGTTAGGTTTAGGGTTAGGGTTAGGGTTAGGGTTAGTGTTAGGGTTAGCAAAGTGTTAGGGTTAAGGTTAGGGTTAGGGTACGGGTTAGGGTTAGGTTTAGGGTACGGGTTAGGGTTAGGGTTAGGGTTAGGGTTAGGGTTAGTGTTAGGGTACGGGTTAGGGTACGTGTTAGGGTTTCGGTACCGGTTAGGGTTAGGGTACTGGTTAGGGTTAGGTTTAGGGTACGGGTTAGGTTTAGGGTTAGGGTTAGGGTATGGGTTAGGGTTAGGGTACGGGTTAGGGTTAGGGTTAGGGTTAGGGTTAGGGTTAGCGTACGGGTTAGGGTTAGGGTTAGGTTTAGGGTTAGGGTTAGGGTTAGGGTACGGGTTAGGGTTAGGGTACGGGTTAGGGTTAGGTTTAGGTTTAGGGTTAGGGTTAGGGTTAGGAAAGGGTTAGGGTTAGGTTTAGGGTTAGGTTTAGGGTACGGGTTAAGAGTAGGGTTAGGGTACGGGTTAGGGTTATGGTTAGTGTTAGGGTTAGGGTTAGGGTACGGGTTAGGGTTAGGTTTAGGGTACGGGTTAGGGTTAGGGTTAGGGTTTAGGGTTAGGGTACGGGTTAGGGTACGGTTAAGGGTTAGGGTTAGGGTACGGGTTAGGGTTAGGGTTAGGGTTAGGGTTAGTGTTAGGGTTAAAGTAAGGGTTAGGTTTAGTGTTAGGGTTAGGGTTAGGGCTAGGTGTTAGGGGTTAGGGTTAGGGTTAGGGTTAGGGTACGGGTTAGGGTACGAGTTAGGGTTAGGGTGAGGGTTAGGATACGGGTTACGGTTAGGGTTAGGGTTAGGGTTAGGGTACGGGTTAGGGTTAGGGTTAGGATAAGGGTTAGGGTTAGGGTTAGGGTTAGGGTTAGGGTTAGGGTACGGGTTAAGTTAGGGTTAGGGTATGGGTTAGGTTTAGGGTTAGGGTACGGGTTAGGGTTAGGGTTAGGGTTAGGGTTATGGTTAGGGTACGGGTTAGGGTTAGGGTGAGGGTTAGGGTTAGGGTTAGCAAAGGGTTAGGGTTAGTGTTAGGTTTAGGGTTAGGGTTAGGGTTAGGGATAGGGTACGGGTTAGGGTTAGGGTTAGGGTTAGGGTTAGGGTACGGGTTAGGGTTAGTGTTAGGGTTAGGATTAGGGTTAGGTGTTAGGGTTTAGGGTGAGGGTTAGGGTTAGGGTTAGGGTACGGATTAGGTTACGAGTTAGGGTTAGGGTGAGGGTTAGGATACGGGTTAGGGTTAGGGTTAGGGTTAGGGTTAGGGTTAGGGTACGGGTTAGGGTTAGGGTTAGGATAAGGGTTAGGGTACGGGTTAGGGTTAGGGTTAGGGTTAGGTTTAGGGTACGGGTTAGGGTTAGGTTTAGGGTTAGGGTTAGGGTTAGGGTACGGGTTAGGGTACGGTTTAGGGTTAGGGTACGGTTTAGGGTACGGGTTAGGGTACGGGTTAGTGTTAGGGTTAGGGTTAGGGTTAGGGTACGGGTTAGGGTTAGGGTAAAGGTTAGGTTTAGGATTAGGGTTAGGGTACGGGTTAGGGTACGTGTTAGGTTTAGGGTACCGGTTAGGGTTAGGGTACTGGTTAGGGTTAGGTTTAGGGTACGGGTTAGGGTTAGGGTTAGGGTTAGGGTTAGGGTATGGGTTAGGGTTAGGGTACGGGTTAGGGTTAGGTTTAGGGTTAGGGTTAGCGTACGGGTTAGGGTTAGGGTTAGGTTTAGGGTTAGGGTTAGGGTTAGGGTACGGGTTAGGGTTAGGGTACGGGTAGGGTTAGGTTTAGGGTTAGGGTTAGGGTTAGGGTTAGGGTTAGGTTACGGGTTAGGGTACGGGTTAGGGTTAGGGTAATGTTTAGGGTACGGGTTAGGGTTAGGGTTAGGGTTAGGGTTAGGGTATGGGTTAGGGTTAGGGTACGGGTTAGGGTTAGGGTTAGGGTTAGGGTTAGGGTTAGCAAAGGGTTAGGGTTAGTGTTAGGGTTAGGGTTAGGGTACGGGTTAGGTTTAGGTTTAGGGTACGGGTTAGGGTTAGGGTTAGGGTTAGGGTTAGTGTTAGGGTTAAAGTACGGGTTAGGGTTAGTGTTAGGGTTAGGATTAGGGTTAGGTGTAGGGTTTAGGGTGAGGGTTAGGGTTAGGGTTAGGGTACGGATTAGGTTACGAGTTAGGGTTAGGGTGAGTGTTAGGATACGGGTTAGGGTTAGGGTTAGGGTTAGGGTTAGGTTACGGGTTAGGGTTAGGGTTAGGATAAGGGTTAGGGTACGGGGTAGGGTTAGGGTTAGGGTTAGGTTTAGGGTACGGGTTAGGGTTAGGTTTAGGGTTAGGGTTAGGGTTAGGGTACGGGTTAGGGTACGGTTTAGGGTTAGGGTACGGTTTAGGGTACGGGTTAGGGTACGGGTTAGTGTTAGGGTTAGGGTTAGGGTTAGGGTTAGGGTACGGGTTAGGGTTAGGGTAAAGGTTAGGTTTAGGGTTTGGGTAGGGTACGGGTTAAGTTTAGGGTACGGGTTAGGGTACGTGTTAGGGTTAGGGTACGGGTTAGGGTTAGGGTCAGTGGTTAGGGTTAGGGTTAGGGTTAGGGTTAGGGTACGGGTTAGGGTTAGGGTACGGGTTAGGGTTAGGGATAGGGTACGGGTTAGGGTGAGGGTACGGGTTAGGGTTAGCGTTAGGGTACGTGTTAGGGTTAGGGTTAGGGTTTAGGGTTAGGGTTAGTGTTAGGGTACGGTTTAGGGTTAGGGTTAGGGTTAGGGTACGGGTTAGGGTTAGGGTACGGGTTAGGGTTAGGGTTAGGGTTAGGCTTAGTTTGGGTTAGGGTATGGTTTAGGGTTAGGGTACAGGTTAGGGTTAGGATTAGGGTACGGGTTAGGGTTAGGGTTACGGTTAGGGTGTGGGTTAGGGTTAGGGTTAGGTTACGGGTTAGGGTTAGGGTTAGGGTTAGTGTTAGGGTTAGCGTACGGGTTAAGGTTAGGATTAGGGTTAGAGTTAAGGTACGGTTTAGGGTTAGGGTACGGGTTAGGGTTAGGGTTAGGGTTAGGGTTAGGGTTAGGGTTAGGAAAGGGTTAGGGTTAGGGTTAGGGTTAGGTTTAGGGTACGGGTTAAGGGTAGGGTTAGGGTACGGGTTAGGTTTATGGTTAGTGTTAGGGTTAGGGTTAGGGTACGGGTTAGGGTTAGGTTTAGGGTACGGGTTAGGGTTAGGGTTAGGTGTTAGGTTTAGGGTACGGGTTAGGGTTAGGGTTAGGGGTTAGGGTTAGGGTACGGGTTAGGGTATGGTTAAGGGTTAGGGTTAGGGTACGGGTTAGGGTACGGGTTAGGGTTAGGGTTAGTGTTAGGGTTAAAGTACGGGTTAGGGTTAGTGTTAGGGTTAGGGTTAAGGTTAGGTGTTAGGGGTTAGGGTTAGGGTTAGGGTTAGGGTTAGGGTATGGGTTAGGGTACGAGTTAGGGTTAGGGTGAGGGTTAGGATACGGGTTAGGGTTAGGGTTAGGGTTAGGGTATGGGTTAGGGTTAGGGTTAGGATAAGGGTTAGGGTACGGGTTAGGGTTAGGGTTAGGGTACGGGTTAGGGTTAGGGTACGGGTTAGGGTTAGGGTTAGGGTTAGCGTACGGGTTAGGGTTAGGGTTAGGGTACGGGTTAGGGTTAGGGTACGGGTTAGGGTTAGGGTTAGGGTTAGCGTACGGGTTAGGGTTAGGGTTAGGGTTAGGGTACGGTTTAGGGTTAGGATACGGGTTAGGGTTAGGGTTAGGGTTAGGGTTAGCATACGGGTTAGGTTTAGGGTTAGGGTACGGGTTAGGTTTAGGTTTAGGGTTAGGGTTAGGGTACGGGTTAGGTTTAGGGTTAGGGTTAGGGTTAGGTGTTAGGGGTTACGGTTAGGGTTATAGTTAGGGTTAGGGTTAGGGTACGGTTAGGGTACGGGTTAGGGTTAGGGTTAGGTTTAGTGTTAGGGTACGGGTTAGTGTTAGGGTTCGGTTTAGGGTTAGGGTTAGGGTACGGGTAAGGGTTAGGGTTAGGGTTAGGGTTAAGGTACGGGTTAGGGTTAGGGTTAGGGTTATGGTAAGAGTTAGGGTACGGGTTAGGGTTAGGGTTAGGTTTAGGGTTAGGGTTAGGGTACGGGTTAGGGTTAGGGTTAGGGTTAGGGTTAGGGTTAGGGTATGGGTTAGTGTTAGGGTATGGGTTAGGGTTAGGGTTAGGGTTAGGGTTAGGGTTAGGGTTAGCGTACGGCTTAGGGTTAGGGTTAGGTTTAGGGTTAGGGTTAGGGTACGGGTTAGGGTTAGGTTTAGTGTTAGGGTTAGGGTTAGGGTTAGGAAAGGGTTAGGGTTAGGTTGAGGGTTAGGTTTAGGGTACGGGTTAAGGGTAGGGTTAGGGTACGTGTTAGGGTTATGGTTAGTGTTAGGGTTAGGGTTAGGGTACGGGTTAGGGTTAGGGTTAGGTTTAGGGTTAGGGTTAGGGTACGGGTTAGGTTAAGGTTAGGGTTAGTGGTAGGGGTAGGGTACAGGTTAGGGTTAGGGTACGGGTTAGGGTTAGGGTTAGGGTACAGGTTAGGGTTAGGGTTAGGGTTAAATTTAGGGTTAGGGTACGGGTTAGGGTAGGGTTAGGGTTAGTGGTAGGGTTAGCGTACAGGTTAGGTTTAGGGTTCGGGTTATGGTTAGGGTACGGTTTAGGGTTAGGGTACGGGTTAGGGTTAGGGTTAGGGGTAGGGTTAGGGTACGGGTTAGGGTTAGGGTACGGGTTAGGTTTAGGGTTAGGGTTAGTGTTAGGGTTAGGAAAGGGTTAGGGTTAGGGTTAGGGTTAGGTTACGGGTTAAGGGTAGGTTTAGGGTACGGGTTAGGGTTATGGTTAGTGTTAAGGTTAGGGTTAGGGTACGGGTTAGGGTTAGGGTTAGGGTACGGGTTAGGGTACGTGTTAGGGTTAGGGTTAGGGTACGGGTTAGGGTTAGGTTTAGGGTTAGGGTACGGGTTAGGGTACGGGTTAGGATACGGGTTAGGGTTAGGGTTAGTGTACGGGTTAGGGTTAGATTTAGGGTTAGGTGTAGGGTTAGGGTTAGGGTTAGGCTTAGTTTGGGTTAGGGTATGGTTTAGGGTTAGGGTACGGGTTAGGGTTAGGGTTAGGGTACGGGTTAGGGTTAGGGTTAAGGTTAGGGTGTGGGTTAGGGTTAGGGTTAGGTTACGGGTTAGGGTTAGGGTTAGGGTTAGTGTTAGGGTTAGCGTACGGGTTAAGGTTAGGGTTAGGGTTAGAGTTAAGGTACGGGTTAGGGTTAGGGTACGGGTTAGGGTTAGGGTTAGGGTTAGGGTTAGGAAATGGTTAGGGTTAGGGTCAGGTTTAGGGTACTGGTTAGGGTACGGGTTAGGGTTAGGGTTAGGGTTAGGGTACGGGTTAGGTTAGGGTTAGGGTATGGGTTAGGTTTAGGGTTAGGGTACGGGTTAGGGTTAGGGTTAGGTTTAGGGTTATGGTTAGGGTACGGGTTAGGGTTAGGGTGAGGGTTAGGGTTAGGGTTAGCAAAGGGTTAGGGTTAGTGTTAGGTTTAGGGTTAGGGCTAGGTTTAGGGTTAGGGTTAGGGTACGGGTTAGGGTTAGGGTTAGGGTACGGGTTAGGGTTAGGGTTAGGGTACGGGTTAGGGTTAGGGTTAGGGTTAAATTTAGGGTTAGGGTACGGGTTAGGGTTAGGGTTAGGGTTAGTGGTAGGGTTAGCGTACGGGTTAGGGTTAGGGTTCGGGTTAGGGTTAGGGTACGGTTTAGGGTTAGGGTATGGGTTAGGGTTAGGTTTAGGGTTAGGGTTAGGGTTAGGGTTAGTGTTAGGGTTAGCAAAGTGTTAGGGTTAAGGTTAGGGTTAGGGTACGGGTTAGGGTTAGGTTTAGGGTACGGGTTAGGGTTAGGGTTAGGGTTAGGGTTAGGGTTAGTGTTAGGGTACGGGTTAGGGTACGTGTTAGGGTTTCGGTACCGGTTAGGGTTAGGGTACTGGTTAGGGTTAGGTTTAGGGTACGGGTTAGGTTTAGGGTTAGGGTTAGGGTATGGGTTAGGGTTAGGGTACGGGTTAGGGTTAGGGTTAGGGTTAGGGTTAGGGTTAGCGTACGGGTTAGGGTTAGGGTTAGGTTTAGGGTTAGGGTTAGGGTTAGGGTACGGGTTAGGGTTAGGGTACGGGTTAGGGTTAGGTTTAGGTTTAGGGTTAGGGTTAGGGTTAGGAAAGGGTTAGGGTTAGGTTTAGGGTTAGGTTTAGGGTACGGGTTAAGAGTAGGGTTAGGGTACGGGTTAGGGTTATGGTTAGTGTTAGGGTTAGGGTTAGGGTACGGGTTAGGGTTAGGTTTAGGGTACGGGTTAGGGTTAGGGTTAGGGTTTAGGGTTAGGGTACGGGTTAGGGTACGGTTAAGGGTTAGGGTTAGGGTACGGGTTAGGGTTAGGGTTAGGGTTAGGGTTAGTGTTAGGGTTAAAGTAAGGGTTAGGTTTAGTGTTAGGGTTAGGGTTAGGGCTAGGTGTTAGGGGTTAGGGTTAGGGTTAGGGTTAGGGTACGGGTTAGGGTACGAGTTAGGGTTAGGGTGAGGGTTAGGATACGGGTTACGGTTAGGGTTAGGGTTAGGGTTAGGGTACGGGTTAGGGTTAGGGTTAGGATAAGGGTTAGGGTTAGGGTTAGGGTTAGGGTTAGGGTTAGGGTACGGGTTAAGTTAGGGTTAGGGTATGGGTTAGGTTTAGGGTTAGGGTACGGGTTAGGGTTAGGGTTAGGGTTAGGGTTATGGTTAGGGTACGGGTTAGGGTTAGGGTGAGGGTTAGGGTTAGGGTTAGCAAAGGGTTAGGGTTAGTGTTAGGTTTAGGGTTAGGGTTAGGGTTAGGGATAGGGTACGGGTTAGGGTTAGGGTTAGGGTTAGGGTTAGGGTACGGGTTAGGGTTAGGGTTAGGGTACGGGTTAGGGTTAGGGTTAGGGTTAAAGTTATGGTTAGGGTACGGGTTAGGTTTAGGGTTAGGTTTAGTGGTAGGGTTAGCGTACGGGTTAAGGTTAGGGTTCGGGTTAGTGTTAGGGTACGGGTTAGGGTTAGGTTTAGGGTTAGGGTTAGTGTTAGGGTTAGTGTTAGGGTTAGCAAAGGGTTAGGGTTAGGGTTAGTTTTAGGGTACGGGTTAGGGTTAGGTTTAGGGTACGGGTTAGGGTTAGGGTTAGGGTTAGGGTTAGGGTACGGGTTAGGGTACGTGTTAGGTTTAGGGTACCGGTTAGGGTTAGGGTACGGGTTAGGGTTAGGGTTAGGGTTAGTGTACGGGTTAGGGTTAGGGTTAGGTTTAGGGTTAGGGTTAGGGTTAGGGTACGGGTTAGGGTTAGGGTACGGGTAGGGTTAGGTTTAGGGTTAGGGTTAGGGTTAGGGTTAGGGTTAGGTTACGGGTTAGGGTACGGGTTAGGGTTAGGGTAATGTTTAGGGTACGGGTTAGGGTTATGGTTAGGGTTAGGGTTAGGGTATGGGTTAGGTTTAGGGTACGGGTTAGGGTTAGGGTTAGGGTTAGGGTTAGCAAAGGGTTAGGGTTAGTGTTAGGGTTAGGGTTAGGGTACGGGTTAGGTTTAGGTTTAGGGTACGGGTTAGGGTTAGGGTTAGGGTTAGTGTTAGGGTTAAAGTACGGGTTAGGGTTAGTGTTAGGGTTAGGATTAGGGTTAGGTGTTAGGGTTTAGGGTGAGGGTTAGGGTTAGGGTTAGGGTACGGATTAGGTTACGAGTTAGGGTTAGGGTGAGGGTTAGGATACGGGTTAGGGTTAGGGTTAGGGTTAGGGTTAGGGTACGGGTTAGGGTTAGGGTTAGGATAAGGGTTAGGGTACGGGTTAGGGTTAGGGTTAGGGTTAGGTTTAGGGTACGGGTTAGGGTTAGGTTTAGGGTTAGGGTTAGGGTTAGGGTACGGGTTAGGGTACGGTTTAGGGTTAGGGTACGGTTTAGGGTACGGGTTAGGGTACGGGTTAGTGTTAGGGTTAGGGTTAGGGTTAGGGTACGGGTTAGGGTTAGGGTAAAGGTTAGGGTTAGGGTTAGGGTTAGGGTACGTGTTAAGTTTAGGGTACGGGTTAGGGTACGTGTTAGGGTTAGGGTACGGGTTAGGGTTAGGGTCAGTGGTTAGGGTTAGGGTTAGGGTTAGGGTTAGGGTACGGGTTAGGGTTAGGGTACGGGTTAGGGTTAGGGATAGGGTACGGGTTAGGGTGAGGGTACGGGTTAGGGTTAGCGTTAGGGTACGTGTGAGGGTTAGGGTTAGGGTTTAGGGTTAGGGTTAGTGTTAGGGTACGGTTTAGGGTTAGGGTTAGGGTTAGGGTACGGGTTAGGGTTAGGGTACGGTTTAGGGTTAGGGTTAGGGTACAGGTTAGGTTTAGGGTTAGGGGTTAGGGTTAGGGTTAGGGTAAGGTTAGGGTACGGGTTAGGGTTAGGGTACGGGTTAGGGTTAGGATTAGTGTACGGGTTAGGGTTAGGGTTAGGGTTAGGTTTAGGGTACGGATTAGGGTTAGGGTTAGGGTTAGTGTTAGGGTTAAAGTACGGGTTAGGGTTAGGGTTAGGGTTAGGGTTAGGGATAAGGGTTAGGGGTTAGTGTTAGGTTAAGGGTTAGGGTTAAGGTTAGGGTACGGGTTAGGGTACGATTTAGGGTTAGGGTTAGGGTTGGGTACGGTTTAGGGTTAGGGTTAGGGTTCAGGTTGGGGTTAGGTTTAGGGTACGGGTTAGGGTTAGATTTAGGGTTAGGGTAAGGGTTAGGGTACTGGTTAGGGTTAGGGTTAGGGTTAGGTTTAGGGTACGGTTTAGGGTTAGGTTTAGGGTAAGGGTTAGGCTTAGGGTTCATGTTAGGGTACGGGTTAGGGTTAGGGTACGGGTTAGGGTACGGGTTAGGGTTAGGGTTAGGGTTAGGGTTAGGGTTAGGGTTAGGGCATGGGTTAGGGTTAAGGTACCTGGTAAGGTAGGGTACGGGTTAGGGTTAGGCTTAGCGTACGTGTTAGGGTTAGGGTTAGGGGTTAGGGTTAGGGTTAGGGTTAGGGTACGGGTTAGTGTTAGGGTACGGGTTAGGGTTAGGATTAGGGTTAGGGTACGGGTTACGGTTAGGGTTTGGGGTTAGGGTTAGGTTTAGGGTTTGGGTTAGGGTTAGGGTACGGGTTAGGGTTAGGGTACGGGTTAGGGTTAGGCTTAGGGTTACGGTTAGCGTACGGGTTAGGGTTAGGGTTAGGGTTAGGGTACGGGTTAGGGTTAGGTTACGGGTTAGGGTTAGGGTTAGGAAAGGGTTAGGGTTAGGGTTAGCGTACGGGTTAGGGTTAGGGTACTGTTTAGGGTTAGGGTTAGAGTTAGGTTTAGCGTACGGTTTAGGATTAGGGTTAGGGTTAGGGTTAGGGTTAGGGTACAGGTTAGGGTAAGGGTACGGGTTAGGGTTAGGGTTAGGGTTAGGGTTAGGGTTAGGAAAGGTTTAGTGTTAGGGTCAGGGTTAGGGTTAGGGTACGGGTTAAGGTTAGGGTTAGGGTACGGGTTAGGGTTAGGGTTTGGGTTAGGGTTAGGGTACGGGTTAGGGTTAGGGTTAGGGTTAGGGGTTAGGGGGTACGGTTAGGGTTATGGTTAGGGTTAGGTTTAGGGTACGGGTTAGGGTACGGGTTAGTGTTAGGGTTAGGTTTAGTGTTAGTGTACGGGTTAGTGTTAGGGTTAGTGTTAGGTTTAGGGTTAGGGTACGGTTTAGGGTTAGGGTTAGGGTTAGTGTTAAGGTACGGTTTAGGGTTAGGGTTAGGGTTAGTGTTAGGGTTAGGGTACGGGTTAGGGTTAGGGTTAGGGTACGGGTTTGGATTAGGGTTAGGGTTAAGGTTAGGGTCAGGGTTAGGGGTAGGGGTAGGGTACGGGTTAGGGTTAGGGTACGGGTTAGAGTTAGGGTTAGGGTACGGGTTAGGATTAGGGTTAGGGTTAAGTTTAGGGTTAGGGTACGGGTTAGGGTTAGGGTTAGGGTTAGTGGTAGGGTTAGCGTACAGGTTAGGGTTAGTGTTGGGGTTAGGGTTAGGGTACGGTTTAGGGTTAGGGTACAGGTTAGGGTTAGGGTTAGGGTACGGGTTAGGGTACGGGTTAGGGTTAGGTTTAGGGTACGGGTTAGGTTTAGGTTTAGGGTTAGGATACGGGTTAGGGTTAGGGTTAGGGTACTGGTTAGGTTTAGGGTTAGGGTTAGGTTTAGGGTTAGGGTTAGGGTTAGTCTTAGGGTTTGGGTTGGGTACGGGGTAGGGTTAGGGTACGGGTTAGTGTTAGGGTTAGGGTGAGGTTAGGGTTAGGGTTACGGTTAGGGTTAGGGTTAGGGTTAGGTTACGGGTTAGGGTTAGGGTTAGGGTTAGTGTTAGGGTTAGCGTACGGGTTAGGGTTAGGGTTAGGGTTAGGGTTAAGGTACGGGTTAGGGTTAGGGTACGGGTTAGTGTTAGGGTTAGGGTTAGGGTTAGGGTTAGGGTTAGGAAAGGGTTAGGGTTAGGGTTAGGTTTAGGGTACGGGTTAGGGTACGGGTTAGGGTTAGGGTTAGGGTTAGGGTTAGGGTTAGGGTACGGGTTAGGTTAGGGTTAGGGTATGGGTTAGTTTTAGGGTTAGGGTACGGGTTAGGTTTAGGGTTAGGGTTATGGCTAGGGTACGGGTTAGGGTTAGGGTGAGGTTTAGGGTTAGGGTTAGCAAAGGGTTAGGGTTAGTGTTAGGTTTAGGGTTAGGGTTAGGGTTAGGGTTAGGGTACGGGTTAGGGTTAGGGTTAGGGTTAGGGTACGGGTTAGGGTTAGGGTTAGGGTACGGGTTAGTGTTAGGGTTAGGGTTAAAGTTAGGGTTAGGGTACGGGTTAGGGTTAGCGTTAGTGTTAGTGGTAGGGTTAGCGTACGGGTTAGGGTTAGGGTTAGGGTTAGGGTTATGGTTAGGGTACGGGTTAGGGTTAGGGTGAGGGTTAGGGTTAGGGTTAGCAAAGGGTTAGGGTTAGGGTTAGTGTTAGGTTTAGGGTTAGGTTTAGGGTTAGGGTTAGTGTTGGGGTTAGGGTACGGGTTATGGTTAGGGTTAGGGTTAGGGTACGGGTTAGGGTTAGGGTTAGGGTACGGGTTAGGGTTAGGGTTAGGGTTAAAGTTAGGGTTAGGGTACGGGTTAGGGTTAGGGTTAGGGTTAGTGGTAGGGTTAGCGTACGGGTTAGGGTTAGGGTTCGGGTTAGGGTTAGGGTACGGTTTAGGGTTAGGGTACGGGTTAGGGTTAGGTTTAGTGTTAGGGTTAGGGTTAGGGTTAGTGTTAGGGTTAGCAAAGGGTTAGTTTTTGGGCTAGGGTTAGGGTACGGGTTAGGGTTAGGTTGAGGGTACGGGTTAGGGTTAGGGTTAGGGTTAGGGTTAGGGTACGGGTTAGGGTATGTGTTAGGGTTAGGGTACCGGTTAGGGTTAGGGTACTGGTTAGGGTTAGGTTTAGGGTACGGGTTAGGGTTAGTGTTAGTGTTAGGGTTAGGTTATGGGTTAGGGTTAGGGTACGGGTTAAGGTTAGGGGTAGGGTTAGGGTTAGGGTTAGGGTACGGGTTAGGGTACGTGTTAGGGTTAGGGTACCGGTTAGGGTTAGGTTACTGGTTAGGGTTAGGTTTAGGGTTAGGGTTAGGGTTAGGGTACGGGTTAGGTTTAGGGTACGGGTTAGGGTTAGGTTTAGGGTTAGGGTTAGGGTTAGGTTTAGGAAAGGGTTAGGGTTAGGTTTAGGGTTAGGTTTAGGGTACGGGTTAAGTGTAGGGTTAGGGTACGGGTTAGGGTTATGGTTAGTGTTAGGGTTAGGTTTAGGGTACGGGTTAGGGTTAGGTTTAGGGTACGGGTTAGTGTTAGGGTTAGGGGTTAGGGTTAGGGTACGGGTTAGGGTTAGGGTTAGGGGTTAGGGTTAGGGTACGGGTTAGGGTATGGTTAAGGGTTAGGGTTAGGGTACGGGTTAGGGTTAGGGTTAGTGTTAGGGTTAGTGTTAGGGTTAAAGTACGGGTTAGGGTTAGTGTTAGGGTTAGGGTTAGGGTTAGGTGTTAGGGGTTAGGGTTAGGTTTATGGTAGGGTTAGGGTACAGGTTAGCGTACGGGTTAGGTTTAGGGTACGGTTTAGGGTACGGGTTAGGGTACGGGTTAGTGTTAGGGTTAGGGTTAGGGATAGGGTACGGGTTAGGGTTAGGGTACGTGTTAGGGTTAGGGTTAGGGTACAGGTTAGGTTTAGGGTTAGGGGTTAGGGTTAGGGTAAGGGTAGGGTTAGGGTACGGGTTAGGGTTAGGGTACGGGTTAGGGTTAGGATTAGTGTACGGTTTAGGGTTAGGGTTAGGGTTAGGGTTAGGTTTAGGGTACGGATTAGGGTTAGGTTTAGGGTTAGTGTTAGGTTTAAAGTACGGGTTAGGGTTAGGGTTAGGGTTAGGGTTAGGGTTACGGGGTTAGGGGTTAGTGTTAGGTTAAGGGTTAGGGTTAGGGTTAGGGTACGGGTTAGGGTACGATTTAGGGTTAGGGTTAGTGTTGGTTACGTTTTAGGGTTAGGGTTAGGGTTCAGGTTGGGGTTAGGGTAAGGGTACGGGTTAGGGTTAGAGTTAGGTTTAGGGTAAGGGTTAGGGTACGGGTTAGGGTGAGGGTTAGGTTAGGTTTAGGGTACGGGTTAGGGTTAGGGTTAGGGTAAGGGTTAGGGTTAGTGTTAGGGTTCGGGTTAGGGTACGGGTTAGAGTTAGGGTACGGGTTAGGGTACGGGTTAGGGTTAGGGTTAGGGTTAGGGCACGGGTTAGGGTTAGGGTACCTGTTAGGGTTAGGGTACGGGTTAGGGTTAGGCTTAGCGTACGTGTTAGGGTTAGGGTTAGGGGTTAGGGTTAGGGTTAGGGTACGGGTTAGTGTTAGTGTACGGGTTAGGGTTAGGATTAGGGTTAGGGCACGGGTTACGGTTTGGGTTTGGGGTTAGGGTTAGGTTTAGGGTTTGGGTTAGGGTTAGGGTACGGGTTAGGGTTAGGGTACGGGTTAGGGTTAGGGTTAGGGTTACAGTTAGCATACGGGTTAGGGTTAGGGTTAGGGTTAGGGTTAGGGTTAGGTTTAGGATACGGGTTAGGGTTAGAGTACGGGTTAGGGTTAGGGTTAGGAAAGGGTTAGGGTTAGGGTTAGCGTACGGGTTAGGTTTAGGGTACTGGTTAGGGTTAGGTTTAGAGTTAGGTTTAGCGTACGGGTTAGGGTTAGGGTTAGAGTTAGGGTACAGGTTAGGGTTAGGGTACGGGTTAGGGTTATTGTTAGGGTTAGGGTTAGGGTTAGGATAGGTTTAGTGTTAGGGTTAGGGTTAGGGTTAGGATACGGGTTAAGGTTAGGGTTAGGGTACGGGTTAGGGTTAGGGTTAGGTTTAGGGTTAGGGTACGGTTTAGGGTTAGGGTTAGGGTTAGGTTTAGGGTTAGGGTTAGGGGTTAGGGGTTACAGTTAGGGTTATGGTTAGGGTTAGGTTTAGGTTACGGGTTAGGGTACGAGTTAGGGTTAGGGTTAGGTTTAGTGTTAGGGTACGGGTTAGGGTTAGGGTTAGGGTTAGGTTTAGGGTTAGGGTACGGGTTAGGGTTAGGGTTAGGGTTAAGGTACGGTTTAGGGTTAAGGTTAGGGTTAGTGTTAGGGTTAGGGTACGGGTTAGGGTTAGGGTTAGGGTTAGGGGTAGGGGAAGGGTACGGGTTAGGGTTAGGGTACGGGTTAGTGTTAGGGTTAGGGTACGGGTTAGGATTAGGGTTAGGGTTAAGGTTACGTTCAGGGTTAGGGGTAGGGGTAGGGTACGGCTTAGGGTTAGGGTACGGTTTAGAGTTAGGGTTAGGGTACGGGTTAGGTTTAGGGTTAGGTTTAAGGTTAGGGTTAGGGTACGGTTTAGGGTTAGGGTTAGGGTTAGTGGTAGGGTTAGCGTACGGGTTAGGGTTAGGGTTCGGGTTAGGGTTAGGGTACGGTTTAGGGTTAGGGTACGGGTTAGGGTTAGGGTTAGGGTTAGGGTTAGGGTTAGCAAATGGTTAGGGTTAGGGTTAGGTTTAGGGTACGTGTTAGGGTTAGTTTTAGGGTACGGATTAGGGTTAGGGTTAGGGTTAGGGTTAGGTTTAGGGTTAGGGTTAAGGTACGGGTTAGGGTTAGGGTTAGGGTTAGGGGTTAGGGGTTAGGGTAAGGGATAGGGTTAGGGTTAGGTTACGGGTTAGGGTACGGGTTATGGTTAGGGTACGGGTTAGTGTTAGGGTTAGGGTTAGGGTTAGGGTTAGCAAAGGGTTAGGGTTAGGGTTAGGTTTAGGGTACGGGTTAGGGTTAGGTTTAGGGTACGGTTAGGGTTAGGGTTAGGGTAAGGGTTAGGGTTAGGGTTCGGGTTAGGGTACGGGTTAGGGTTAGGGTTAGGGTTAGGGTTAGGGCACGGGTTAGGGTTAGGGTACCTGTTAGGGTTAGGGTACGGGTTAGGGTTAGGCTTAGCGTACGTGTTAGGGTTAGGGTTAGGGGTTAGGGTTAGGGTTAGGGTTAGGGTATGGGTTAGTGTTAGGGTACGGGTTAGGGTTAGGATTAGTGTTAGGGTACGGGTTACGGTTAGGGTTTGGGGTTAGGGTTAGGTTTAGGGTTTGGGTTAGGGTTAGCGTACGGGTTAGGGTTAGGGTACGGGTTATGGTTAGGTTTAGGGTTACGGTTAGCGTACAGGTTAGGGTTAGGTTTAGGGTTAGGGTTAGGGTACGTGTTAGAGTTAGGGTATGGGTTAGGGTTCGGTTTAGGGTTAGGGTTAGGGTTAGGAAAGGGTTAGTGTTAGAGTTAGGGTTAGGGTTAGGGTACGGGTTAAGGTTAGGTTTAGGGTACGGGTTAGGGTTAGGGTTAGGAAAGGGTTAGGGTTAGGGTTAGCGTACGGGTTAGGGTTAGGGTACTGGTTAGGGTTAGGGTTAGATTTAGGTTTAGCGTACGGGTTAGGTTTAGGGTTAGGGTTAGGGTTAGGGTACAGGTTAGGGTTAGGGTACGGGTTAGGGTTAGGTTTAGGGTTAGGGTTAGGGTTAGGAAAGGGTTAGTGTTAGAGTTAGGGTTAGGGTTAAGGTACGGGTTAAGGTTAGGGTTAGGGTACGGGTTAGGGTTAGGGCTCGGGTTAGGGTACGGGTTAGTGTTAGGGTTAGGGTTAGGTTTAGGGTTAGGGTAGGGGTTAGGGGTTACGGTTAGGGTTATGGTTAGGGTTAGGGTTAGGGTACGGGTTAGGGTACGGGTTAGGGTTAGGTTTAGGTTTTGTGTTAGGGTACGGGTTAGGGTTAGGGTTAGGGTTAGGTTTAGGGTTAGGGTACGGGTTAGGGTTAGGGTTAGGGTTAAGGTACGGTTTAGGTTTAGGGTTAGGGTTAGTGTTAGGGTTAGGGTACAGGATAGGGTTAGGGTTAGGGTTAGCGTTAAGGTACGGGTTAGGGTTATGGTTAGGGTTATGGTTAGAGTTAGTGTACGGGTTAGGGTTAGGGTTAGGTTTAGGGTTAGGGTTAGGGTACGGGTTAGGTTTAGGGTTAGTGTACGGGTTAGGGTTAGGTTTAGGTTTAGTGTTAGGGTACGGGTTAGGATTAGGGTTAGGGTTAAGGTACGGTTTAGTGTTAGGGTTCCGTTTAGGGTTAGGTTTAGGGTACGGGTTAGGTTTAGGGTTAGGGTAAGTGTTAAGGTACGGGTTAGGGTTAGGGTTAGGGTTATGGTGAGAGTTAGGGTACGGGTTAGGGTTACGGTTAGGTTTAGGGTTAGGGTTAGGGTACGGGTTAGGTTTAGGGTTAGGGTTAGGGGTAGGAGTAGGGTACGGGTTAGGTTTAGGGTACGGGTTAGGGTAGGGTTAGGGTACGGGTTAGGGTTAGGGTTAGGTTTAAGTTTAGGTTTAGGGTACGGGTTAGGGTTAGGGTTAGGGTTAGTGGTAGGGTTAGCGTACAGGTTAGGGTTAGGGTTCGGGTTAGTGTTAGGGTACGGTTTAGGGTTAGGGTACGTGTTAGGGTTAGGGTTAGGTTTAGGGTTAGGGTACGGTTTAGGGTTAGGGTACGTGTTAGGGTTAGGGTTAGGTTTAGGGTTAGGGTACGGGTTAGGGTTAGGGTACGGGTTAGGGTTAGGGTTAGGGTTAGGGTTAGGGTTACAGTTAGGGTTAGGGTTAGGGTTAGGTTACGGGTTAGGGTTAGGGTTAGGGTTAGTGTTAGGGTTAGCGTTCGGGTTAGGGTTAGGGTTAGGGTTAGGGTTAAGGTACGGGTTAGGTTTAGGGTACGGGTTAGGGTTAGGGTTAGGGTTAGTGTTAGGGTAAGGGTTAGGAAAGGGTTAGGGTTAGGGTTAGGTTTATGGTACGGGTTAGGGTACTGGTTAGGGTTAGGTTTAGGGTTAGGGTTAGGGTACGGGTTAGGTTAGGGTTAGGGTATGGGTTAGGTTTAGGGTTAGGGTACGGGTTAGGGTTAGGGTTAGGGTTAGGGTTATGGTTAGGGTACGGGTTAGGGTTAGTGTGAGGGTTAGGGTTAGGGTTAGCAAAGGGTTAGGGTTAGTGTTAGGTTTAGGGTTAGGGTTAGGGTTAGGGTTAGGGTACGGGTTAGGGTTAGGGTTAGGGTTACGGTACGGGTTAGGGTTAGGGTTAGGGTACGGGTTAGGGTTAGGGTTAAATTTAGGGTTAGGGTACGGGTTAGGGTTAGGGTTAGGGTTAGTGGTAGGGTTAGCGTACGGGTTAGGGTTAGGTTTCGGGTTAGGTTTAGGGTTAGTGTTAGGGTTAGCAAAGTGTTAGGGTTAGGGTTAGGGTTAGGGTACGGGTTAGGGTTAGGTTTAGGGTACGGGTTAGGGTACGGGTTAGGGTTAGGGTTAGGGTTAGGGTTAGGGTTTGTGTTAGGTTTAGGGTACCAGTTAGCGTTAGGGTACTGGTTAGGGTTAGTTTTAGGGTACGGGTTAGGGTTAGGGTTAGGGTTAGGGTTAGGGTATGGGTTAGGGTTAGGGTACGGGTTAGGGTTAGGGTTAGGTTTAGGGTTAGGTTAAGCGTACGGGTTAGGGTTAGGGTTAGATTTAGGGTTAGGTTTAGGGTTAGGGTACGGGTTAGGGTTAGGTGTAGGGTTAGGGTTAGTGTTAGGGTTAGCAAAGTGTTAGGGTTAGGGTTAGGGTTAGGGTACGGGTTAGGGTTAGGTTTTGGGTACGGGTTAGGGTTAGGGTTAGGGTTAGGGTTAGTGTTAGGTTAGGGTATGTGTTATTTAGGGTACCAGTTAGCGTTAGGGGACTGGTTAGGGTTAAGTTTAGGGTACGGGTTAAGGGTAGGGTTAGGGTACGTGTTAGGGTTATGGTTAGTGTTAGGGTTAGGGTTAGGGTACGCGTTAGGGTTAGGTTTAGGTTACGGGTTAGGGTTAGGGTTAGGGGTTAGGGTTAGGGTACGGGTTAGGGTTAGGGTTAGGGGTTAGGGTTAGTGTACGGGTTAGGGTATGGTTAAGGGTTAGGGTTAGGGTACGGGTTAGGGTTAGGGTTAGGTTTAGGGTTAGTGTTAGGGTTAAAGTACGGGTTAGGGTTAGTGTTAGGGTTAGGGTTAGGGTTAGGTGTTAGGGGTTAGGGTTAGGGTTAGGGTTAGGGTTAGGGTATGGGTTAGGGTACGAGTTAGGGTTAGGGTGAGGGTTAGGATACGGGTTAGGGTTAGGGTTAGGGTTAGGGTTAGGGTACGGGTTAGGGTTAGGGTTAGGATTAGGGTTAGGGTACGGGTTAGGGTTAGGGTTAGGATAAGGGTTAGGGTACGGGTTAGGGTTAGGGTTAGGGTACGGTTTAGGGTACGGGTTAGGGTACGGGTTAGTGTTAGGGTTAGGGTTAGGGATAGGGTACGGGTTAGGGTTAGGGTAAAGGTTAGGTTTAGGGTTAGGTTTAGGGTTAGGGTACGGGTTAAGTTTAGGGTACGTGTTAGGGTACGTGTTAGGGTTAGGGTACAGGTTAGGGTTAGGGTCAGGGGTTAGGGTTAGGGTTATTGTACGCGTTAGGGTTAGGGTACGGGTTAGGGTTAGGGATAGGGTACGGGTTAGGTTGAGGGTACGGGTTAGGGTTAGCGTTAGGGTACGTGTTAGGGTTCGGGTTAGGGTTTAGGGTTAGGTTTAGTGTTAGGGTACGGTTTAGGGTTAGGTTTAGGGTTAGGGTACGGGTTAGGGTTAGGGTACGTGTTAGGGTTAGGGTTAGGGTACAGGTTAGGTTTAGGGTTAGGGGTTAGGGTTAGGGTTAGGGTAGGGTTAGGGTACGGGTTAGGGTTAGGGTACGGGTTAGGGTTAGGATTAGTGTACGGTTTAGGGTTAGGGTTAGGGTTAGGGTAGGTTTAGGGTACGGATTAGGGTTAGGTTTAGGGTTAGTGTTAGGTTTAAAGTACGGGTTAGGGTTAGGGTTAGGGTTAGGGTTAGGGTTAGGGGTTAGGGGTTAGTGTTAGGTTAAGGGTTAAGGTTAGGGTTAGGGTACGGGTTAGGGTACGATTTAGGGTTAGGGTTAGGGTTGGTTACGTTTTAGGGTTAGGGTTAGGGTTCAGGTTGGGGTTAGGGTAAGGGTACGGGTTAGGGTTAGAGTTAGGTTTAGGGTAAGGGTTAGGGTACGGGTTAGGGTTAGGGTTAGGGTAAGTGTTAGGGTTAGGGTTAGGGTTCGGGTTAGGGTACGGGTTAGGGTTAGGGTACGGGTTAGGTTTAGGGTTAGGGTAAGTGTTAAGGTACGGGTTAGGGTTAGGGTTAGGGTTATGGTTAGAGTTAGGGTACGGGTTAGGGTTACGGTTAGGTTTAGTGTTAGGGTTAGGGTACGGGTTAGGTTTAGGGTTAGGGTTAGGGGTAGGGGTAGGGTACGGGTTAGGGTTAGCGTACGGGTTAGGGTAGGGTTAGGGTACGGGTTAGGGTTAGGGTTAGGTTTAAGTTTAGGTTTAGGGTACGGGTTAGGGTTAGGGTTAGGGTTAGTGGTAGGGTTAGCGTACAGGTTAGGGTTAGGGTTCGGGTTAGTGTTAGGGTACGGTTTAGGGTTAGGGTACATGTTAGGGTTAGGGTTAGGTTTAGGGTTAGGGTACGGGTTAGGGTTAGGGTACGGGTTAGGGTTAGGGTTAGGGTTAGGGTTAGGGTTAGGGTCAGGGTTAGGGTTAGGAAAGGGTTAGGGTTAGGGTTAGGGTTAGGGTACGGGTTGAGGGTAGGTTTAGGGTACGGGTTAGGGTTATGGTTAGTGTTAAGGTTAGGGTAAGGGTACGGGTTAGGGTTAGGGTTAGGATACGGGTTGAGGGTAGGTTTAGGGTACGGGTTAGGGTTATGGTTAGTGTTAAGGTTAGGGTAAGGGTTCGGGTTAGGGTTAGGGTTAGGGTACGGGTTAGGGTACGTGTTAGGGTTAGGGTTAGTGTACGGGTTAGGGTTAGGTTTAGGGTTAGGTTACGGGTTAGGGTATGGGTTAGGATACGAGTTAGGGTTAGGGTTAGGGTTAGGTTTAGGGTTAGGGTTAGGGTTAGGCTTAGTTTGGGTTAGGGTACGGGTTAGGGTTAGGGTACGGGTTAGGGTTGGGGTTAGGGTACGGGTTAGGGTTAGGGTTACGGTTAGGGTTAGGGTTAGGGTTAGGTTACGGGTTAGGGTTAGGGTTAGGGTTAGTGTTAGGGTTAGCGTTCGGGTTAGGGTTAGGGTTAGGGTTAGGGTTAAGGTACGGGTTAGGTTTAGGGTACGGGTTAGGGTTAGGGTTAGGGTTAGGGTTAGGAAAGGGTTAGGGTTAGGGTTAGGTTTATGGTACGGGTTAGGGTACGGGTTAGGGTTAGGGTTAGGGTTAGGGTTAGGGTACGGGTTAGGTTAGGGTTAGGGTATGGGTTAGGTTTAGGGTTAGGGTACGGGTTAGGGTTAGGGTTAGGGTTAGGGTTATGGTTAGGGTACGGGTTAGGGTTAGGGTGAGGGTTAGGGTTAGGGTTAGCAAAGGGTTAGGGTTAGTGTTAGGTTTAGGGTTAGGGTTAGGGTTAGGGTTAGGGTACGGGTTAGGGTTAGGGTTAGGGTTACGGTACGGGTTAGGGTTAGGTTTAGGGTACGGGTTAGGGTTAGGGTTAAATTTAGGGTTAGGGTACGGGTTAGGGTTAGGGTTAGGGTTAGTGGTAGGGTTAGCGTACGGGTTAGGGTTAACTTTCGGGTTAGGTTTAGGGTTAGTGTTAGGGTTAGCAAAGTGTTAGGGTTAGGGTTAGGGTTAGGGTACGGGTTAGGGTTAGGTTTAGGGTACGGGTTAGGGTTAGGGTTAGGGATAGGGTTAGGTTTAGGGTTTGTGTTAGGTTTAGGGTACCAGTTAGCGTTAGGGTACTGGTTAGGGTTAGTTTTAGGGTACGGGTTAGGGTTAGGGTTAGGGTTAGGGTTAGGGTATGGGTTAGGGTTAGGGTACGGGTTAGGGTTAGGGTTAGGGTTAGGGTTAGGTTAAGCGTACGGGTTAGGGTTAGGGTTAGATTTAGGGTTAGGTTTAGGGTTAGGGTACGGGTTAGGGTTAGGTGTAGGGTTAGGGTTAGTGTTAGGGTTAGCAAAGTGTTAGGGTTAGGGTTAGGGTTAGGGTACGGGTTAGGGTTAGGTTTAGGGTACGGGTTAGGGTTAAGGTTAGGGTTAGGGTTAGGGTTAGGGTTAGGGTATGTGTTAGGTTTAGGGTACCAGTTAGCATTAGGGTACTGGTTAGGGTTAAGTTTAGGGTACGGGTTAAGTGTAGGGTTAGGGTACAGGTTAGGGTTATGGTTAGTGTTAGGGTTAGGGTTAGGGTACGGGTTAGGGTTAGGTTTAGGGTACGGGTTAGGGTTAGGGTTAGGGGTTAGGGTTAGGGTACGGGTTAGGGTTAGGGTTAGGGGTTAGGGTTAGTGTACGGGTTAGGGTATGGTTAAGGGTTAGGGATAGGGTACGGGTTAGGGTTAGGGTTAGGGTTAGGGTTAGTGTTAGGGTTAAAGTACGGGTTAGGGTTAGTGTTAGGGTTAGGGTTAGGGTTAGATGTTAGGGGTTAGGGTTAGGGTTAGGGTTAGGGTTAGGGTATGGGTTAGGGTACGAGTTAGGGTTAGGGTGAGGGTTAGGATACGGGTTAGGGTTAGGGTTAGGGTTAGGGTACGGGTTAGGGTTAGGGTTAGGATAAGGGTTAGGGTACGGGTTAGGGTTAGGGTTAGGATAAGGGTTAGGGTACGGGTTAGGGTTAGGGTTAGGGTACGGTTTAGGGTACGGGTTAGGGTACGGGTTAGTGTTAGGTTTAGGGTTAGGGATAGGGTACGGGTTAGGGTTAGGGTAAAGGTTAGGGTTAGTGTTAGGTTTAGGGTTAGGGTACAGGTTAAGTTTAGGGTACGTGTTAGGGTACGTGTTAGGGTTAGGGTACAGGTTAGGGTTAGGGTGAGGGGTTAGGGTTAGGGTAAGGGTTAGGGTTAGGGTTAGTGTACGCGTTAGGGTTAGGGTACGGGTTAGGGTTAGGGATAGGGTACGGGTTAGGGTGAGGGTACGGGTTAGGGTGAGCGTTAGGGTACGTATTAGGGTTAGGGTTAGGGTTTAGGGTTAGGTTTAGTGTTAGGGTACGGTTTAGGGTTAGGTTTAGGGTTAGGGTACGGGTTAGGGTTAGGGTACGTGTTAGGGTTAGGGTTAGGGTACAGGTTAGGTTTAGGGTTAGGGGTTAGGGTTAGGGTTAGGGTAGGGTTAGGGTACGGGTTAGGGTTAGGGTACGGGTTAGGGTTAGGATTAGTGTACGGTTTAGGGTTAGGGTTAGGGTTAGGGTAGGTTTAGGGTACGGATTAGGGTTAGGTTTAGGGTTAGTGTTAGGTTTAAAGTACGGGTTAGGGTTAGGGTTAGGGTTAGGGTTAGGGTTAGGGTTAGGGGTTAGGGGTTAGTGTTAGGTTAAGGGTTAGGGTTAGGGTTAGGGTACGGGTTAGGGTACGATTTAGGGTTTGGGTTAGGGTTGGTTACGTTTTAGGGTTAGGGTTAGGGTTCAGGTTGGGGTTAGGGTAAGGGTACGGGTTAGGGTTAGAGTTAGGTTTAGGGTAAGGGTTAGGGTACGGGTTAGGGTTAGGGTTAGGGTAAGGGTTAGGGTTAGGGTTAGGGTTCGGGTTAGGGTACGGGTTAGGGTTAGGGTACGGGTTAGGGTACGGGTTAGGGTTAGGGTTAGGGTTAGGGTTAGGGTTAGGGTTAGGGCACGGGTTAGGTTAGGGTACCTGTTAGGGTTAGGGTACAGGTTAGGGTTAGGCTTAGCGTACGTGTTAGGGTTAGGGTTAGGGGTTAGGGTTAGGGTTAGCGTTAGGGTACGGGTTAGTGTTAGTGTACGGGTTAGTGTTAGGATTAGGGTTAGGGCACGGGTTACGGTTAGGGTTTGGGGTTAGGGTTAGGTTTAGGGTTTGGGTTAGGGTTAGGGTACGGGTTAGGGTTAGGGTACGGGTTAGGGTTAGGGTTAGGGTTACGGTTAGCGTACGGGTTAGGGTTAGGGTTAGGGTTAGGGTTAGGTTTAGGGTACGGGTTAGGGTTAGAGTACGGGTTAGGGTTAGGGTTAGGAAAGGGTTAGGGTTAGGGTTAGCGTACGGGTTAGGTTTAGGGTACTGGTTATGGTTAGGTTTAGAGTTAGGTTTAGGGTACAGGTTAGGGTTAGGGTTAGGGTTAGAGTTAAGGTTAGGGTACAGTTTAGGGTTAGGGTACGGGTTAGGGTTAGTGTTAGGGTTAGGGTTAGGGTTAGGATAGGTTTAGTGTTAGGGTTAGGGTTAGGGTTAGGGTACGGGTTAAGGTTAGGGTTAGGGTACGGGTTAGGTTTAGGGTTAGGTTTAGGGTTAGGGTACGGGTTAGGGTTAGGGTTAGGGTTAGGTTTAGGGTTAGGGTTAGGGGTTAGGGGTTACGGTTAGGGTTATGGTTAGGGTTAGGTTTAGGTTACGGGTTAGGGTACGAGTTAGGGTTAGGGTTAGTTTTAGTGTTAGGGTACGGGTACGGGTTAGGGTTAGGGTTAGGTTTAGGGTTAGGGTACGGGTTAGGGTTAGGGTTAGGGTTAGGGTTAGGGTTAAGGTACGGTTTAGGGTTAAGGTTAGGGTTAGTGTTAGGGTTAGGGTACGGGTTAGGGTTAGGGTTAGGGTTAGGGGTAGGGGAAGGGTACGGGTTAGGGTTAGGGTACGGGTTAGAGTTAGGGTTAGGTTATGGGTTAGGATTAGGGTTAGGGTTAAGGTTAGGGTCAGGGTTAGGGTTAGGGGTAGGGTACGGGTTAGCGTTAGGGTACGGGTTAGAGTTAGGGTTAGGGTACGGGTTAGGTTTAGGGTTAGGTTTAAGGTTAGGTTTAGGGTACGGTTTAGGGTTAGGGTTAGGGTTAGTGGTAGGGTTAGTGTACGGGTTAGGGTTAGGGTTCGTGTTAGGGTTAGGGTACGGTTTAGGGTTAGGGTACGGGTTAGGGTTAGGGTTAGGGTTAGGGTTAGCAAATGGTTAGGGTTAGGGTTAGGTTTAGGGTACGGGTTAGGGTTAGGTTTAGGGTACGGATTAGGGTTAGGGTTAGGGTTAGGGTTAGGGTTAGGGTTAAGGTACGGGTTAGGGTTAGGGTTAGGGTTAGGGGTTAGGGGTTAGGGTAAGGGTTAGGGTTAGGGTTAGGGTACGGGTTAGGGTACGGGTTATGGTTAGGGTACGGGTTAGTGTTAGGGTTAGGGTTAGGGTTAGGGTTAGTGTTAGCAAAGGGTTAGGGTTAGGGTTAGGTTTAGGGTACGGGTTAGGGTTAGGTTTAGAGTACGGGTTAGGGTTAGGGTTAGGGTAAGGGTTAGGGTTAGGGTTCGGGTTAGGGTACGGGTTAGGGTTAGGGTGCGGGTTAGTGTACGGTTTAGGGTTAGGGTTAGGGTTAGGGTTAGGGCACGGGTTAGGGTTAGGGTACCTGTTAGGGTTAGGGTACGGGTTAGGGTTAGGCTTAGCGTACGTGTTAGGGTTAGGGTTAGGGGTTAGGTTAGGGTTAGGGTTAGGGTATGGGTTAGTGTTAGGGTACGGGTTAGGGTTAGGATTAGGGTTAGGGTACGGGTTACGGTTAGGGTTTGGGGTAGGGTTAGGTTTAGGGTTTGGGTTAGGGTTAGCGTACGGGTTAGGGTTAGGGTACGGGTTAGGGTTAGGGTTAGGGTTACGGTTAGCGTACGGGTTAGGGTTAGGGTTAAGGTTAGGGTTAGGGTATGTGTTAGGTTTAGGGTATGGGTTAGGGTTAGGTTTAGGGTTAGGGTTAGGGTTAGGAAAGGGTTAGTGTTAGAGTTAGGGTTAGGGTTAGGGTACGGGTTAAGGTTAGGTTTAGGGAACGGGTTAGGGTTAGGGTTAGGAAAGGGTTAGGGTTAGGGTTAGCGTACGGGTTAAGGTTAGGGTACTGGTTAGGATTAGGGTTAGATTTAGGTTTAGCGTACGGGTTAGGGTTAGGGTTAGGGTTAGGGTTAGGGTACAGGTTAGGGTTAGGGTATTGGTTAGGGTTAGGTTTAGGGTTAGGGTTAGGGTTAGGAAAGGGTTAGTGTTAGAGTTAGGGTTAGGGTTAGGGTACGGGTTAAGGTTAGGTTTAGGGTACGGGTTAGGGTTAGGTTTAGGGTTCGGGTTAGGGTAAGGGTTAGTGTTAGGGTTAGGGTTAGGTTTAGGGTTAGGGTTAGGGGTTAGGGGTTACGGTTAGGGTTATGGTTAGGGTTAGGGTTAGGGTACGGGTTAGGGTACGGGTTAGGGTTAGGTTTAGGTTTAGTGTTAGGGTACGGGTTAGGGTTAGGGTTAGGGTTAGGTTTAGGGTTAGGGTACGGGTTGAGGGTAGGTTTAGGGTACGGGTTAGGGTTATGGTTAGTGTTAAGGTTAGGGTAAGGGTACGGGTTAGGGTTAGGGTTAGGGTACGGGTTAGGGTACGTGTTAGGGTTAGGGTTAGTGTACGGGTTAGGGTTAGGTTTAGGGTTAGGTTTAGGGTTAGGGTATGTGTTAGGATACAAGTTAGGGTTAGGGTTAGGGTACGGGTTAGGGTTAGGGTTAGGGTTAGGTTTAGGGTTAGGGTTAGGGTTAGGCTTAGTTTGGGTTAGGGTACGGGTTAGGGTTAGGGTACGGGTTAGGGTTAGGGTTAGGGTACGGGTTAGGGTTAGGGTTACGGTTAGGGTTAGGGTTAGGGTTAGGTTACGGGTTAGGGTTAGGGTTAGGGTTAGTGTTAGGGTTAGCGTTCGGGTTAGGGTTAGGGTTAGGGTTAGGTTTAAGATACGGGTTAGGTTTAGGGTACGGGTTAGGGTTAGGGTTAGGGTTAGGGTTAGGGTTAGGGTTAGGGTTAGGAAAGGGTTAGGGTTAGGGTTAGGTTTATGGTACGGGTTAGGGTACGGGTTAGGGTTAGGGTTAGGGTTAGGGTTAGGGTACGGGTTAGGTTAGGGTTAGGGTATGGCTTAGGTTTAGGGTTAGGGTACGGGTTTGGGTTAGGGTTAGGGTTAGGGTTAGGGTTATGGTTAGGGTACGGGTTAGGGTTAGGGTGAGGGTTAGGGTTAGGGTTAGCAAAGGGTTAGGGTTAGTGTTAGGTTTAGGGTTAGGGTTAGGGTTAGGGTTAGGGTACGGGTTAGGGTTAGGGTTAGGGTTAGGGTACGGGTTAGGGTTAGGGTTAGGGTACGGGTTAGGGTTAGGGTTAAATTTAGGGTTAGGGTACGGGTTAGGGTTAGGGTTAGGGTTAGTGGTAGGGTTAGCGTACGGGTTAGGGTTAGGTTTCGGGTTAGGTTTAGGGTTAGTGTTAGGGTTAGCAAAGTGTTATGATTAGGGTTAGGGTTAGGGTACGGGTTAGGGTTAGGTTTAGGGTACGGGTTAGGGTTAGGGTTAGGGTTAGGGTTAGGGTATGTGTTAGGTTTAGGGTACCAGTTAGCGTTAGGGTACTGGTTAGGGTTAGGTTTAGGGTATGGGTTAGGGTTAGGGTTAGGGTTAGGGTTAGGGTATGGTTTAGGGTTAGGGTACGGGTTAGGGTTAGGGTTAGGGTTAGGTTAAGCGTACGGGTTAGGGTTAGGGTTAGGTTTAGAGTTAGGTTTAGGGTTAGGGTACGGGTTAGGGTTAAGTGTAGGGTTAGGGTTAGGGTTAGGGTTAGGAAAGGGTTAGGGTTAGGGTTAGGTTTAGGGTACGGGTTAAGGGTAGGGTTAGGTTACGGGTTAGGGTTATGGTTAGTGTTAGGGTTAGGGTTAGGGTACGGGTTAGTGTTAGGTTTAGGGTACGGGTTAGGGTAAGGGTTAGGGGTTAGGGTTAGGGTACGGGTTAGGGTACGGTTAAGGGTTAGGGTTAGGGTACGGGTTAGGGTTAGGTTTAGGGTTAGGGTTAGTGTTAGGGTTAAAGTACGGGTTAGGGTTAGTGTTAGGGTTAGTGTTAGGGTTAGGTGTTAGGGGTTATGGTGAGGGTTAGTGTTAGGGTTAGGGTACGGATTAGGTTACGAGTTAGGGTTAGGGTGAGGGTTAGGATACGGGTTAGGGTTAGGGTTAGGGTTAGGGTACGGGTTAGGGTTAGGGTTAGGATAAGGGTTAGGGTACGGGTTAGGGTTAGGGTTAGGGTTAGGTTTAGGGTAAGGGTTAGGGTTAGGGTTAGGGTTAGGGTTAGGGTACGGGTTAGGGTACGGGTTAGGGTTAGGGTACGGTTTAGGGTACGGGTTAGGGTACGGGATAGTGTTAGGGTTAGGGTTAGGGTTAGGGTACGGGTTAGGGTTAGGATAAAGGTTAGGGTTAGGGTTAGGGTTAGGGTACGGGTTAAGTTTAGGGTACGGGTTAGGGTACGTGTTAGGGCTAGGGTACGGTTTAGGGTTAGGGTCAGGGGTTAGGGTTAGTGTTAGGGTTACGGTTAGGGTTAGGGTACGGGTTAGGGTTAGGGTACGGGTTAGGGTTAGGGATAGGGTACAGGTTAGCATGAGGGTACGGGTTAGGGTTAGCGTTAGTGTACGTGTTAGGTTTAGGGTTAGGGTTTAGGCTTAGGGTTAGTGTTAGGGTACGGTTTAGGGTTAGGGTTAGGGTTAGGGTACGGGTTAGTGTTAGGGTACGGGTTAGGGTTAGGGTTAGGGTACAGGTTAGGTTTAGGGTTAGGTGTTAGGGTTAGGGTTAGGGTAGGGTTAGGGTACGGGTTAGGGTTAGGGAAAGGGTTAGGGTTAGGATTAGTGTACGGGTTAGTGTTAGGGTTAGGGTTAGGTTTAGGGTACGGATTAGGGTTAGGGTTAGGGTTAGGTTTAGGGTTAAAAGACGGGTTAGGGTTAGGGTTAGGGTTAGGGTTAGGGGTTAGGGGTTAGTGTTAGGTTAAGGGTTAGGGTGAGGGTTAGGGTACGGGTTAGGGTACGATTTAGGGTTAGGGTTAGGGTTGGGTACGGTTTAGGGTTAGGGTTAGGGTTCAGGTTGGGGTTAGGGTTAGGGTACGGGTTAGGGTTAGAGTTAGGGTTAGGGTAAGGGATAGGGTACGGGTTAGGGTTAGGGTTAGGGTTAGGTTTAGGGTACGGGTTAGGGTTAGGGTTAGGGTAGGTGTTAGGGTTAGGGTTCGGGTTAGGGTACGGGTTAGGTTTAGGGTACGGGTTAGGGTACGGGTTAGGGTTAGGGTTAGGGTTAGGGTTAGGGTTAGGGCATGGGTTAGGTTTAGGGTACCTGTTAGGGTTAGGGTACAGGTTAGGGTTAGGCTTAGCGTACGTGTTAGGGTTAGGGTTAGGGGTTAGGGTTAGGGTTAGGGTTAGGGTACGGGTTAGTGTTAGGGTACGGGTTAGGGTTAGGGTTAGGAAAAGTTTAGGGTTAGGGTTAGCGTACGGGTTAGGGTTAGGGTACTGGTTAGGGTTAGGGTTAGAGTTAGGTTTAACGTACGGGTTAGGGTTAGGGTTAGGGTTAGGTTTAGGGTTAGGGTACAGGTTAGGGTTAGTGTACGGGTTAGGGTTAGGGTTAGGGTTAGGGTTAGGGTACGGGTTAGGGTTAGGGTACGGGTTAGGGTTAGGGTTAGGGTTAGGGGTTAGGGGGTACGGTTAGGGTTATGGTTAAGGTTAGGGTTAGGGTACGGGTTAGGGTACGGGTTAGGGTTAGGGTTAGGTTTGTGTTAGGGTACGGGTTAGGGTTAGGGTTACTGTTAGGTTTAGGGTTAGGGTACGGGTTAGGGTTAGGGTTAGGGTTAGGGTTAAGGTACGGTTTAGGGTTAGGGTTAGGGTTAGTGTTAGGGTTAGGGTATGGGTTAGGGTTAGGGTTAGGGGTAGGGGTAGGGTACGGGTTAGGATTAGGGTACGGGTTAGGGTTAGGGTTAGGGTACGGGTTAGGATTATGGTTAGGTTTAAATTTAGGGTCAGGGTTAGGGGTAGGGGTATGGTACGGGTTAGGGTTAGGGTACGGGTTAGAGTTAGGGTTAGGGTACGGGTTAGGATTAGGGTTAGGGTTAAGGTTAGGGTTAGGGTACGGGTTAGGGTTAGGGTTAGGGTTAGTGGTAGGGTTAGCGTACGGGTTAGGGTTAGGGTTAGGATACGGGTTAGGGTTAGGGTTAGGGTAGGGGTTAGGGTTAGGGTTAGGGTTAGGATACGGGTTAGGGTTAGGGTTAGGGTAGGGGTTAGGGTTAGGGTTAGGGTTAGGTTTAGGGTTAGGGTTAGGGTTAGGCTTAGGGTTAGGGTTAGGGTACGGGTTAGCGTTAGGGTACGGGTTAGGGTTAGGGTTAGGGTACGGGTTAGGTTTAGGGTTAGGGTCACGGTTGGGGTTAGCGTTAGGGTTAGGTTACGGGTTAGGGTTAGGGTTAGGGTTAGTGTTAGGGTTAGCGTTTGGGTTAGGGTTATGGTTAGGGTTAGGGTTGAGGTACGGGTTAGGGTTAGGGTACGGGTTAGTGTTAGGGTTAGGGTTAGGGTTAGGGTTAGGGTTAGGGTTAGGAAAGGTTTAGGGTTAGGGTTAGGTTTAGCGTACGGGTTAGGGTACGGGATAGGGTTAGGGTTAGGGTTAGGGTTAGGGTACGGTTAGGTTAGGGTTAGGGTATGGGTTAGGTTTAGGGTTAGGGTACGGGTTAGGGTTAGGGTTAGGGTTAGGGTTATGGTTAGGGTACGGGTTAGGGTTAGGGTGAGGGTTAGGGTTAGGTTTAGCAAAGGTTTAGGGTTAGTGTTAGGTTTAGCGTTAGGGTTAGGGTTAGGGTTAGGGTTAGGGTACGGGTTAGGGTTAGGGTTAGGGTTACGGTACGGGTTAGGGTTAGGGTGAGGGTACGGGTTAGTGTTAGGGTTAGGGTTAAAGTTAGGGTTAGGGTAAGGGTTAGGGTTAGGGTTAGGGTAAGTGGTAGGGTTAGCGTACGGGTTAGGGTTAGTTTTCGGGTTAGGGTTAGGGTACGGTTTAGGGTTAGGGTACGGGTTAGGGTTCGGTTTAGGGTTAGGGTTAGGGTTAGGGTTAGTGTTAGGGTTAGCAAAGTGTTAGGGTTAGGGTTAGGGTTAGGGTACGGGTTAGGGTTAGGTTTAGGGTACGGGTTAGGTTTAGGGTTAGGGTTAGGGTTAGGGTTAGGGTTAGGGTTAGGGTACGGGTTAGGGTACGTGTTAGGGTTAGGGTACCGGTTAGATTTAGGGTACTGGTTAGGGTTAGGTTTAGGGTACGGGTTAGGGTTAGGGTTAGGGTTAGGGTTAGGGTATGGGTTAGGGTTAGGGTACGGGTTAGGGTTAGGGTTAGGGTTAGGGTTAGGTTTAGGGTTAGCGTACGGGTTAGGGTTAGGGTTAGGTTTAGGGTTAGGGTTAGGGTTAGGGTACGGGTTAGAGTTAGGGTACGGGTTAGGGTTAGGTTTAGGGTTAGGGTTAGGGTTAGGTTTAGGAAAGGGTAAGGGTTAGGGTTAGGGTTAGGTTTAGGGTACGGGTTAAGGTTAGGGTTAGGGTACGGGTTAGGGTTATGGTTAGTGTTAGGGTTAGGGTTAGGGTACGGGTTAGGGTTAGGTTTAGGGTACGGGTTAGGGTTAGGGTTAGGGGTTAGGGTTAGGGTACGGGTTAGGGTATGGTTAAGGGTTAGGGTTAGGTTACGGGTTAGGGTTAGGGTTAGGGTTACGGTTAGTGTTAGGGTTAAAATACGGGTTAGGGTTAGTTTTAGGGTTAGGGTTAGGGTTAGGTGTTAGGGGTTAGGGTTAGGGTTAGGGTTAGGGTTAGGGTACGGGTTAGGGTACGAGTTAGGGTTAGGGTGAGGGTTAGGATACGGGTTAGGGTTAGGGTTAGGGTTAGGGTTAGGGTACGGGTTAGGGTTAGGGTTAGGATAAGGGTTAGGGTTAGGTTTAGGGTTAGGTTTAGGGTACGGGTTAGGTTAGGGTTAGGGTATGGGTTAGGTTTAGGGTTAGGGTACGGGTTAGGGTTAGGGTGAGGGTTAGGGTTAGGGTTAGGGTTAGCAAAGAGTTAGGGTTAGTGTTAGGTTTAGGTTTAGGGTTAGGTTTAGGGTTAGGCTTAGGGTACGGTTTAGGGTACGGGTTAGGGTTAGGGTACGGGTTAGGGTTAGGGTTAGGGTACGGGTTAGGGTTAGGGTTAGGGTTAAATTTAGGGTTAGGGTACGGGTTAGGGTTAGGGTTAGGGTTAGTTGTAGGGTTAGCGTACGGGTTAGTGTTAGGGTTCGTGTTAGGGTTAGGGTACGGTTTAGGGTTAGGGTACGGGTTAGGGTTAGGTTTAGGGTTAGGGTTAGGGTTAGGGTTAGTGTTAGGGTTAGCAAATGGTTAGGGTTAGGGTTAGGGTTAGGGTACGGGTTAGGGTTAGGTTTAGGGTACGGGTTAGGGTTAGGGTTAGGGTTAGGGTTAGGGTACGGGTTAGGGTACGTGTTAGGGTTAGGGTACCGGTTAGGGTTAGGGTACTGGTTAGGGTTAGGTTTAGGGTACGGGTTAGGATTAGGGTTAGGGTTAGGGTTAGTGTATGGGTTAGGGTTAGGGTACGGGTTAGGGTTAGGGTTAGGTTTAGGGTTAGGTTTAGCGTACGGGTTAGGGTTAGGGTTAGGTTTAGGGTTAGGGTTAGGGTTAGGGTACGGGTTAGGGTTAGGGTACGGGTTAGGTTTAGGTTTAGGGTTAGGGTTAGGGTTAGGGTTAGGGTTAGGTTTAGGGTTAGGAAAGGGTTAGGGTTAGGATTAGGGTTAGGTTTATGGTACGGGTTAAGGGTAGGTTTAGGGTACGGGTTAGGGTTATGGTTAGTGTTAGGGTTAGGGTTAGGGTACGGGTTAGGGTTAGGTTTAGGGTACGGGTTAGGGTTAGGGTTAGGGGTTAGGATTAGGGTACGGGTTAGGGTATGATTAAGGGTTAGGGTTAGGGTACGGGTTAGGGTTAGGGTTAGGGTTAGGGTTAGTGTTAGGGTTAAAGTACGGTTTAGGGTTAGTGTTAGGGTTAGGGTTAGGGTTAGGTGTTAGGGGTTAGGGTTAGGGTTAGGGTTAGGGTTAGGGTACGGGTTAGGGTACGAGTTAGGGTTAGGGTGAGGGTTAGGATACGTGTTAGGGTTAGGATTAGGTTTAGGGTACGGGTTAGGGTTAGGTTTAGGGTTAGGGTTAGGGTTATGGTACGGGTTAGCGTACGGGTTAGGGTTTTGGTACGGTTTAGGGTACGGTTTAGGGTACGGGTTAGTGTTAGGGTTAGGTTTAGGGATAGGGTACGGGTTAGGGTTAGGGTAAATGTTAGGGTTAGTGTTAAAGTTAGGGTTAGGGTACGGGTTAAGTTTAGGGTACGGTTTAGGGTACGTGTTAGGGTTAGGTTACGGTTTCTGGTTAGGGTCAGGGGTTAGGGTTAGGGTAAGGGTTAGGGTTAGGGTTAGTGTACGGGTTAGGGTTAGGGTACGGGTTAGGGTTAGGGATAGGGTACGGGTTAGGGTGAGGGTACGGGTTAGGGCTAGCGTTAGGGTACGTGTTAGGGTTTGGGTTAGGGTTTAGGGTTAGGGTTAGTGTTAGGGTAAGGTTTAGGGTTAGGTTTAGGGTTAGGGTACGGGTTAGGGTTAGGGTACGGTTTAGGGTTAGGGTACAGGTTAGGTTTAGGTTTAGGGGTTAGGGTTAGGGTTAGGGTAGGGTTAGGGTACGGGTTAGGGTTAGTGTACGGGTTAGGGTTAGGATTAGTGTACGTGTTAGGGTTAGGGTTAGGGTTAGCTTTAGGGTACGGATTAGGGTTAGGGTTAGGGTTAGTGTTAGGTTTAAATACGGGTTAGGGTTAGGGTTAGGGTTAGGGTTAGGGTTAGGGGTTAGGTGTTAGTGTTAGGTTGAAGGTTAGTTTTAGGGTTAGGGTACGGGTTAGGGTACGATTTAGGGTTAGGGTTAGGGTTGGGTACGGTTTAGGGTTAGGGTTAGGTTCAGGTTGGGGTTAGGGTTAGGGTACGGGTTAGGGTTAGTGTTAGGGTTAGGGTAAGGGTTAGGGTACGAGTTAGGGTGAGGGTTAGGGTACGGGTTAGGGTTAGGGTTAGAGTACGGGTTAGGGTTAGGTTTAGGTTTAGGTTACGGGTTAGGGTACGGGTTAGGATACGGGTTAGGGTTAGGGTTAGGGTACGGGTTAGGGTTATGGTTAGGGTTAGGTTTAGGGTTAGGGTTAGGGTTAGGCTTAGTTTGGGTTAGGGTACGGGTTAGGGTTAGGGTACGGGTTAGGGTTAGGGTTAGGGTGCGGGTTAGGTTTAGGGTTACGGTTAGAGTTAGGGTTAGGGTTAGGTAACGGGTTAGGGTTAGGGTTAGGGTTAGTGTAAGGGTTAGCGTTCGGGTTACGGTTAGGGTTAGGGTTAGGGTTAAGGTACGGGTTAGGTTTAGGGTACGGGTTAGGGTTAGGGTTATGGTTAGGGTTAGGGTTAGGAAAGGATTAGGGTTAGGGTTAGGTTTATGGTACGGGTTAGGGTACGGGTTAGGGTTAGGGTTAGGGTTAGGGTTAGGGTACGGCTTAGGTTAGGGTTAGGGTATGGGTTAGGTTTAGGGTTAGGGTACGGGTTAGGGTTAGGGTGAGGGTTAGGGTTAGGGTTAGCAAAGGTTTAGGGTTAGTGTTAGGTTTAGGGTTAGGGTTAGGGTTAGGGTTAGGGTACGGGTTAGGGTTAGGGTTAGGGTTAGGGTACGGGATAGGGTTAGGGTTAGGGTACGGGTTAGGGTTAGGGTTAAGGTTAAAGTTAGGGTTAGGGTACGGGTTAGGGTTAGGGTTAGGGTTAGTGTTAGGGTTAGCAAAGTGTTAGGGTTAGGGTTAGGGTTAGGGTACGGGTTAGGGTTAGGTTTAGGGTACGGGTTAGGGTTAGGGTTAGGGTTAGGGTTAGGGTTAGTGTACGGGTTAGGGTACGTGTTAGGGTTAGGGTACCGGTTAGCGTTAGGGTACTGGTTAGGGTTAGGTTTAGGGTACGGGTTAGGGTTAGGGTTAGGGTTAGGGTTAGGGTATGGGTTAGGGTTAGGGTACGGGTTAGGGTTAGGGTTAGGGTTAGGGTTAGGGTTAGGGTTAGCGTACGGGTTAGGGTTAGGGTTACGGTTAGGATACGGGTTAGGTTTGGGGTACGGGTTAGGGTTCGGTTTAAGGTTAGGGTTAGGGTTAGGGTTAGGAAAGGGTTAGGGTTAGGGTTAGGGTTAGGTTTAGGTTATGGGTTAAGGGTAGGGTTAGGGTACGGGTTAGGGATATGGTTAGTGTTAGGGTTAGGGTTAGGGTACGGGTTAGGGTAGGTTTATGGTACGGGTTAGGGTTAGCGTTAGGGTTTAGGGTTAGGGTACGGGTTAGGGTACGGTTAAGGGTTAGGGTTAGGGTACGGGTTAGGGTTAGGGTTAGGGTTAGGGTTAGTGTTAGGGTTAAAGTACGGGTTAGGTTTAGTGTTAGGGTTAGGGTTAGGGTTAGGTGTTAGGGGTTAGGGTTAGGGTTAGGGTTAGGGTTAGGGTACGGGTTAGGGTACGAGTTAGGTTTAGGGTGAGGGTTAGGATACGGGTTAGGGTTAGAGTTAGGGTTAGGGTTAGGGTACGGGTTAGGGTTAGGTTTAGGATAAGGGTTAGGGTTAGGGTTAGGGTTAGGGTTAGGGTACGGGTTAAGTTAGGGTTAGGGTATGGGTTAGGTTTAGGGTTAGGGTACGGGTTAGGGTTAGGGTTAGGGTTAGGGTTAGGGTTATGGTTAGGGTACGGGTTAGGGTTAGGGTGAGGGTTAGGATTAGGGTTAGCAAAGGGTTAGGGTTAGTGTTAGGTTTAGGGTTAGGGTTAGGGTTAGGGTTAGGGTTAGGGTACGGGTTAGGGTTAGGGTTAGGATAAGGGTTAGGGTTAGGGTTAGGGTACGGGTTAGGGTACGGTTTAGGGTTAGGGTACGGTTTAGGGTACGGGTTAGGGTACGGGATAGTGTTAGGGTTAGGGTTAGGGTTAGGGTACGGGTTAGGTTTAGGATAAAGGTTAGGGTTAGGGTTAGGGTTAGGGTACGGGTTAAGTTTAGGTTACGGGTTAGGGTACGTGTTAGGGCTAGGGTACGGGTTAGGGTTAGGGTCAGGGGTTAGGGTTAGGGTTAGGGTTAGGGTTAGGGTTAGGGTACGGGTTAGGGTTAGGGTACGGGTTAGGGTTAGGGATAGGGTACAGGTTAGCATGAGGGTACGGGTTAGGGTTAGCGCTAGTGTACGTGTTAGGTTTAGGGTTAGGGTTTAGGCTTAGGGTTAGTGTTAGGGTACGGTTTAGGGTTAGGGTTAGGGTTAGGGTACGGGTTAGGGTTAGGGTACGGGTTAGGGTTAGGGTTAGGGTACAGGTTAGGTTTAGCGTTAGGGGTTAGGGTTAGGGTTAGGGTAGGGTTAGTGTACGGGTTAGGGTTAGGGAAAGGGTTAGGGTTAGGATTAGTGTACGGGTTAGTGTTAGGGTTAGGGTTAGGTTTAGGGTACGGATTAGGTTTAGGGTTAGGGTTAGTGTTAGGGTTAAAGGACGGGTTAGGGTTAGGGTTAGGGTTAGGGTTAGGGGTTAGGGGTTAGTGTTAGGTTAAGGGTTAGGGTGAGGGTTAGGGTACGGGTTAGGGTACGATTTAGGGTTAGGGTTAGGGTTGGGTACGGTTTAGGGTTAGGGTTAGGGTTCAGGTTGGGGTTAGGGTTAGGGTACGGGTTAGGGTTAGAGTTAGGGTTAGGGTAAGGGTTAGGGTAGGGGTTAGGGTTAGGGTTAGGGTTAGGTTTAGGGTACGGGTTAGGGTTAGGGTTAGGGTAGGTGTTAGGGTTAGGGTTCGGGTTAGGGTACGGGTTAGGTTTAGGGTACGGGTTAGGGTACGGGTTAGGGTTAGGGTTAGGGTTAGGGTTAGGGTTAGGGTTAGGGCATGGGTTAGGTTTAGGGTACCTGTTAGGGTTAGGGTACAGGTTAGGGTTAGGCTTAGCGTACGTGTTAGGGTTAGGGTTAGGGGTTAGGGTTAGGGTTAGGGTTAGGGTACGGGTTAGTGTTAGGGTACGGGTTAGGGTTAGGGTTAGGAAAAGTTTAGGGTTAGGGTTAGCGTACGGGTTAGGGTTAGGGTACTGGTTAGGGTTAGGGTTAGAGTTAGGTTTAACGTACGGGTTAGGGTTAGGGTTAGGGTTAGGTTTAGGGTTAGGGTACAGGTTAGGGTTAG
>JAVLSZ010000195.1:190000-192500 GCA_032313775.1 Urocyon cinereoargenteus
GTTAGGTTTAGGGTTAGGGTTATGGTTAGTGTATGGGTTAGGGTTAGGCTGAGGGTTAGGGTTAGGGTTAGCAAAGGGTTAGGGTTAGTGTTAGGTTTAGGGTTAGGGTTAGGGTTAGGGTTAGGGTTAGGGTACTGGTTAGGGTTAGGGTAAGTGTTAGGGTACGGGTTAGGGTTAGGGTTAGGGTACGGGTTAGGATTAGGGTTAAGGTTAAAGTTAGGGTTAGGGTACGGGTTAGGGTTAGGGTTAGGGTTAGTGTTAGGGTTAGCAAAGTGTTAGGGTTAGGGTTAGGGTTAGGGTACGGGTTAGGGTTAGGTTTAGGGTACGGGTTAGGGTTAGGGTTAGGGTTAGGGTTAGGGTTAGGGTTAGTGTACGGGTTAGGGTACCTGTTAGGGTTAGGGTACCGGTTAGCGTTAGGGTACTGGTTAGGGTTAGGTTTAGGGTACGGGTTAGGGTTAGGGTTAGGGTTAGGGTTAGGGTATGGGTTAGGGTTAGGGTACGGGTTAGGGTACGGGTTAGGGTTAGGGTTAGGGTTAGCGTACGGTTAGGTTTAGGGTTACGGTTAGGTTACGGGTTAGGGTTGGGGTACGGGTTAGGGTTAGGTTTAAGGTTAGGGTTAGGGTTAGGGTTAGGAAAGGGTTAGGGTTAGGGTTAGGGTTAGGATTAGGGTATGGGTTAAGGGTAGGGTTAGGGTACGGGTTAGGGTTATGGTTAGTGTTAGGGTTAGGGTTAGGGTACGGGTTAGGGTAGGTTTAGGGTACGGGTTAGGTTTAGCGTTAGGGTTTAGGGTTAGGGTACGGGTTAGGGTACGGTTAAGGGTTAGGGTTAGGGTACGGGTTAGGGTTAGGGTTAGGGTTAGGGTTAGTGTTAGGGTTAAAGTACGAGTTAGGTTTAGTGTTAGGGTTAGGGTTAGGGTTAGGTGTTAGGGGTTAGGGTTAGGGTTAGGGTTAGGTTTAGGGTACGGGTTAGGGTACGAGTTAGGGTTAGGGTGAGGGTTAGGATACGGGTTAGGGTTAGAGTTAGGGTTAGGGTTAGGGTACGGGTTAGGGTTAGGGTTAGGATAAGGGTTAGGGTTAGGGTTAGGGTTAGGGTTAGGGTACGGGTTAAGTTAGGGTTAGGGTATGGGTTAGGTTTAGGGTTAGGGTACGGGTTAGGGTTAGGGTTAGGGTTAGGGTTAGGGTTATGGTTAGGGTACGGGTTAGGGTTAGGGTGAGGGTTAGGATTAGGGTTAGCAAAGGTTTAGGGTTAGTGTTAGGTTTAGGGTTAGGGTTAGGGTTAGGGTTAGGGTTAGGGTTAGGGTTAGGGTACGGGTTAGGGTTAGGTTTAGGGTAAGGGTTAGGGTTAGGGTTAGGGTTAAAGTTAGGGTTAGGGTACGGGTTAGGGTTAGGGTTAGGGTTAGTGGTAGGTTTAGCGTACGGGTTAGGGTTAGGGTTCGGGTTAGGGTTAGGGTACGGTTTAGGGTTAGGGTACGGGTTAGGGTTAGGTTTAGGGTTAGGGTTAGGGTTAGGGTTAGTGTTAGGGTTAGCAAAGGATTAGGGTTAGGGTTAGGGTTAGGGTACGGGTTAGGATTAGGGTACGGGTTAGGGTTAGGTGTAGGGTTAGGGTTAGGGTTAGGGTTAGGAAAGGGTTAGGGTTAGGGTTAGGGTTAGGTTTAGGGTACGGGTTAAGGGTTGGGTTAGGGTACGGGTTAGGGTTATGGTTAGTGTTAGGGTTAGGGTATGGGTTAGGGTTAGGGTTAGGGGTATGGGTAGGGTACGGGTTAGGATTAGGGTACGGTTTAGGGTTAGGGTTAGGGTACGGGTTAGGATTATGGTTAGGTTTAAAGTTAGGGTCAGGGTTAGGGGTAGGGGTATGGTACGGGTTAGGGTTAGGGTACGGGTTAGAGTTAGGGTTAGGGTACGGGTTAGGATTAGGGTTAGGGTTAAGGTTAGGGTTAGGGTACGGTTTAGGGTTAGGGTTAGGGTTAGTGGTAGGGTTAGCGTACGGGTTAGGGTTAGGGTTCGGGTTAGGGTTAGGGTACGGTTTAGGGTTAGGGTACGGGTTTGGGTTAGGGTTAGGGTACGGGTTAGGGTACGGGTTAGGTTTAGGGTTAGGGTACGGGTTAGGGTTAGGTTTAGGGTTAGGGTACGGGTTAGGGTACGGGTTAGGATACGGGTTAGGGTTAGGGTTAGGGTAGGGGTTAGGGTTAGGGTTAGGGTTAGGCTTAGGTTTAGGGTTAGGGTTAGGCTTAGGGTTAGGGTTAGGGTACGGGTTAGCGTTAGGGTACGGGTTAGGGTTAGGGTTAGGGTACGGGTTAGGGTTAGGGTTAGGGTTACGGTTAGGGTTAGGGTTAGGGTTAGGTTACGGGTTAGGTTTAGGGTTAGGGTTAGTGTTAGGTTTAGCGTACGGTTTAGGGTTATGGTTAGGGTTAGGGTTGAGGTACGGGTTAGGGTTAGGGTACGGGTTAGTGTTAGGTTTAGGGTTAGGGTTAGGGTTAGGGTTAGGAAAGGTTAGGGTTAGG
>JAVLSZ010000195.1:195000-205000 GCA_032313775.1 Urocyon cinereoargenteus
TAGGTTTAGGGATAGGGTACGGGTTAGGGTTAGGGTAAATGTTAGGGTTAGGGTTAAAGTTAGGGTTAGGGTACGGGTTAAGTTTAGGGTACGGTTTAGGGTACGTGTTAGGGTTAGGGTACGGTTTCTGGTTAGGGTCAGGGGTTAGGGTTAGGGTAAGGGTTAGGGTTAGGGTTAGTGTACGGGTTAGGGTTAGGGTACGGGTTAGGGTTAGGGATAGGGTACGGGTTAGGGTGAGGGTACGGGTTAGGGCTAGCGTTAGGGTACGTGTTAGGGTTAGGGTTAGGGTTTAGGGTTAGGGTTAGTGTTAGGGTAAGGTTTAGGGTTAGGTTTAGGGTTAGGGTACGGGTTAGGGTTAGGGTACGGGTTAGGGTTAGGGTACAGGTTAGGTTTAGGGTTAGGGGTTAGGGTTAGGGTTAGGGTAGGGTTAGGGTACGGTTTAGGGTTAGTGTACGGGTTAGGGTTAGGATTAGTGTATGGGTTAGGGTTAGGGTTAGGGTTAGCTTTAGGGTACGGATTAGGGTTAGGGTTAGGGTTAGTGTTAGGTTTAAAGTACGGGTTAGGGTTAGGGTTAGGGTTAGGGTTAGGGTTAGGGGTTAGGGGTTAGTGTTAGGTTGAGGGTTAGTTTTAGGGTTAGGGTACGGGTTAGGGTACGTTTTAGGGTTAGGGTTAGGGTTGGGTACGGTTTAGGGTTAGGGTTAGGTTCAGGTTGGGGTTAGGGTTAGGGTACGGGTTAGGGTTAGAGTTAGGGTTAGGGTAAGGGTTAGGGTACGGGTTAGGGTGAGGGTTAGGGTACGGGTTAGGGTTAGGGTTAGGGTACGGGTTAGGGTTAGGTTTAGGGTTAGGTTACGGGTTAGGGTACGGGTTAGGATACGGGTTAGGGTTAGGGTTAGGGTACGGGTTAGGGTATGGTTAGGGTTAGGTTTAGGGTTAGGGTTAGGGTTAGGCTTAGTTTGGGTTAGGGTACGGGTTAGGGTTAGGGTACGGGTTAGGGTGAGGGTTAGGGTGCGGGTTAGGGTTAGGGTTACGGTTAGGGTTAGGGTTAGGGTTAGGTTACGGGTTAGGGTTAGGGTTAGGGTTAGTGTTAGTGTTAGCGTTCGGGTTACGGTTAGGGTTAGGGTTAGGGTTAAGGTACGGGTTAGGTTTAGGGTACGGGTTAGGGTTAGGGTTAGGGTTAGGGTTAGGGTTAGGAAAGGATTAGGGTTAGGGTTAGGTTTATGGTACGGGTTAGGGTACGGGTTAGGGTTAGGGTTAGGGTTAGGGTTAGGGTACGGGTTAGGTTAGGGTTAGGGTATGGGTTAGGTTTAGGGTTAGGGTACGGGTTAGGGTTAGGTTTAGGGTTAGGGTTATGGTTAGTGTATGGGTTAGGGTTAGGGTGAGGCTTAGGGTTAGGGTTAGCAAAGGGTTAGGGTTAGTGTTAGGTTTAGGGTTAGGGTTAGGGTTAGGGTTAGGGTTAGGGTACGGGTTAGGGTTAGGGTTAGGGTAAGGGTACGGGTTAGGGTTAGGGTTAGGGTACGGGTTAGGGTTAGGGTTAAGGTTAAAGTTAGGGTTAGGGTACGGGTTAGGGTTAGGGTTAGGGTTAGTGTTAGGGTTAGCAAAGTGTTAGGGTTAGGGTTAGGGTTAGGGTACGGGTTAGTGTTAGGTTTAGGGTACGGGTTAGGGTTAGGGTTAGGGTTAGGTTACGGGTTAGGGTTAGGGTTAGGGTTAGTGTTAGGGTTAGCGTACGGGTTAGGGTTATGGTTAGGGTTAGGGTTAAGGTACGGTTTAGGGTTAGGGTACGGGTTAGGGTTAGGGTTAGGGTTAGGGTTAGGGTTAGGAAAGGGTTAGGTTTAGAGTTAGGTTTAGGGTACGGGTTAGGGTACGGGTTAGGGTTAGGGTTAGGGTTAGGGTTAGGGTTAGGGTACGGTTAGGTTAGGGTTAGGGTATGGGTTAGGTTTAGGGTTAGGGTACGGGTTAGGGTTAGGGTTAGGGTTAGGGTTAGGGTTATGGTTAGGGTACGGGTGTGGGTTAGGGTGAGGGTTAGGGTTAGGTTTAGCAAAGGGTTAGAATTAGTGTTAGGGTTAGGGTTAGGGTTAGGGTTAGGGTTAGGGTACGGGTTAGGGTTAGGGTTAGGGTTAGGGTTAGGGTACGGGTTAGGGTTAGGGTTAGGGTACGGGTTAGTGTTAGGGTTAGGGTTAAAGTTAGGGTTAGGGTTCGGGTTAGGGTTAGGGTTAGGGTTAGTGGTAGGGTTAGCGTACGGGTAAGGGTTAGTGTTCGGGTTAGGGTTAGGTTACGGTTTAGGGTTAGGGTACGGGTTAGGGTTAGGTTTAGGGTTAGGGTTAGGGTTAAGGTTAGTGTTAGGGTTAGCAAAGGGTTAGGGTTAGGGTTAGGGTTAGGGTTAGGGTACGGGTTAGGGTTAGGTTTAGGGTACGGGTTAGGTTTAGGGTTAGGGTTAGGGTTAGGGTACGGGTTAGGGACCGTGTTAGGGTTAGGGTACCGGTTAGATTTAGGGTACTGGTTAGGGTTAGGTTTAGGGTACGGGTTTGGGTTAGGGTTAGGGTTAGGGTTAGGGTATGGGTTAGGGTTAGGGTACGGGTTAGGGTTAGGGTTAGGGTTAGGGTTAGGGTTAGGGTTAGGGTTAGCGTACGGGTTAGGGTTAGGGTTAGGGTTAGGTTTAGGGTTAGGGTTAGGGTTAGGGTACGGGTTAGGGTTAGGGTACGGGTTAGGGTTAGGTTTAGGGTTAGGGTTAGGGTTAGGTTTAGGAAAGGGTAAGGGTTAGGGTTAGGGTTAGGTTTAGGGTACGGGTTAAGGTTAGGTTTAGGGTACGGGTTAGGCTTAGGGTTAGGGTAAGGGTTAGGGTTAGGGTTCGGGTTAGGGTACGGGTTAGGGTTAGGGTACGGGTTAGGGTACGGGTTAGGTTTAGGGTTAGGGTTAGAGTTAGGGCACGATTTAGGGTTAGGGTACCGGTTAGGGTTAGGGTACGGGTTAGGGTTAGGCTTAGCGTACGTGTTAGGGTTAGGGTTAGGGGTTAGGGTGAGGGTTAGGGTTAGGGTATGGGTTAGGGTACGGGTTAGGGTTAGGGTACGGGTTACGGTTAGGATTTGGGGTTAGGGTTAGGTTTAGGGTTTGGGTTAGGGTTAGGGTACGGGTTAGGGTTAGGGTACGGGTTAGGGTTAGGGTTAGGGTTACGGTTAGCTTACGGGTTAGGGTTAGGGTTAGGGTACGGGTTAGGGTTAGGGTACGGGTTAGGGTTTGGGTACGGGTTAGGGTTAGGGTTAGGAAAGGGTTAGGGTTAGGGTTAGCGTACGGGTTAGGGTTATGGTACTGGTTAGGGTTAGGGTTAGATTTAGGTTTAGCGTACGGGTTAGGGTTAGGGTTAGGGTTAGGGTTAGTGTTAGGGTACAGGTTAGGGTTAGGGTACGGGTTAGGGTTAGGGTTAGTGTTAGGGTACGGGTTAGGGTTAGGGTTAGGGGTTAGGGTTAGGGTTAGTGTTAGGGTTAGGGTACAGGTTAGGGTTAGGGTTAGGTTTAGGGTACGGGTTAGGTTTAGGGTTAGGGGTGAGGGTTAGGGTAAGGGTTAGGGTTAGGGTTAGGGTAAGGTTTAGGTTTAGGGTACGGGTTAGGGTTAGGGTTAGGGTTAGTGTTAGTGTTAAAGTACGGGTTAGGGTTAGGGTTACGGTTAGGGTTAGGGTTAGGTTTACGTTACGGGTTAGGGTTAGGGTTAGGGTTAGGGTACGGGTTAGTGTAAGGGTTAGGGTTAGGGTTAGGATTAGGGTTAGGGTACGGGTTAGGGTTAGGTTTAGGGTAAGGGTTAGGGTACGGGTTAGGGTTAGGGTTAGGGTTAGGGTTAGGGTATGGGTTAGGGTACGTGTTAGGGTTAGGGTATCGGTAAGGGTTAGGATACGGGTTAGGGTTAGGGTTAGGGTACGGGTTAGGGTTAGGGTTAGGGGTTAGGGTTAGGGTTAGTGTTAGGCTACGGGTTAGGTTTAGGGTACAGGTTAGGGTTAGGTTTAGGGTTAGGATTAGGTTTACGGTACGGGTTAGTGTTAGGGTACGGGTTCGGGTTAGGGTTAGGGTACGGGTTAGGTTTAGGGTTAGGGGCTAGGGTTAGGATTAGGGTTAGGGTTAGGGTTAGGGAACGGGTTAGGGTTAGGGTACGGGTTAGGGTTAGGTTTAGGGTTAGGGTTAGGGTTAGCGTACGGGTTAGGGTTAGGGTTAGGTTTAGGGTTAGGTTTAGGGTTTGGGTACGGGTTAGGGTTAGGGTACGGGTTAGGGTTAGGGTTAGGTTTAGGGTTAGGTTTAGAGTTAGGAAAGGGTTAGGGTTAGGGTTAGGGTACGAGTTAAGGTTAGGGTTAGGGTACGGGTTAGGGTTAGGGTTAGTGTTAGGGTTAGGGTTAGGGTACGGGTTAGGGTTAGGGTTAGGGTACGGGTTAGGGTTAGGGTTAGGAGTTAGGGTTAGGATTAGGGTTATGTTTACGGTACGGGTTAGTGTTAGGATTAGGGTTAGGGTTAGGGTACGGGGTAGTGTTAGTGTTAGTGTTAGGGTTAGGGTACGTGTTAGGGTTAGGGTTAGGTTTAGGTTTAGGTTACGGGTTAGGGTACGGGTTAGGGTTAGGGTGAGGGTTAGGGTTAGGGTACGGTTTAGGGTTAGGGTACGGGTTAGGGTTAGGTTAAGGTTACGGGTTAGGGTACGGGTTAGGGTTAGGGTTAGGGTTAGGGTAAGGGTTAGGGCACGGGTTAGGGTTAGGGTACCGGTTAGGGTTAGGGTGCGGGTCAGGGTTAGGGTTGGGGGTTAGGGTTAATTTTAGGGTTACGGGTAGTGTTATGGTTAGGGTACGGGTTAGGGTTAGGGTACGGGTTAGGGTTAGGGTTAGGGTTAGTGTTAGCGTACGGGTTAGGGTTAAGGTACGGGTTAGGTTTAGGGTATGTGTTAGGGTACGGGTTAGGGTTAGGGTTAGGGTACGGTTTAGGGTTAGGGTACAGGTTAGGGTTAGGGTTAGGGTTAGGTTTAGCGTACGGGTTAGGGTTAGGGTTAGGGTTAGGGTTAGGGTTAGGCTTAGGGTTAGGGTTAGGGTACGGGTTAGGGTTAGGGTACGGGTTAGGGTTAGGTTTAGGGTACGGGTTAGGGTACGGTTTAGGGTTAGAGTTAGGGTTAGGGTTAGGTTACGGGTTAGGTTTAGGGTTAGGGTTAGTGTTAGGGTTAGCGTACGGGTTAGGGTTAGGTTTAGGGTTAGGGTTAGGGTTAGGGTACGGGTTAGGGTTAGGGTTAGGGTACGGGTTAGGGTTAGGGTTAGGGTTAGGGTTAGGGTTAGGGTTAGAAATGGGTTCGGGTTTGGGTTAGGTTAGGGTACGGGTTAGGGTTCGGTTTAGGGTTAGGATTAGGGTTAGGGTTAGGGTACGGGTTAGGGTTAGGGTACGGGTTAGGTTTAGGGTTAGGGTACGGGTTAGGGTACGTGTTAGGGTTAGGGTTAGGGTTAGGGTACGGGTTAGGGTACGGGTTAGGGTTAGGGTACGGGTTAGGGTAAGGGTTAGGGTTAGGGTTAGGTTTAGGTTTAGGAAAAGGTTAAGGTTAGGGATAGGGTACGGGTTAGGGTTAGGGTTAGGGTTAGGGTTAGGGTACGGGTTAGGGTTAAGGTACGGGTTAGGGTTAGGTTACGTGTAGGGTACGGTTTAGGGTTAGGGTTAGGGTACGGGTTACGGTTAGGGTTGGGTTAGGGTTAGGGTTAGGGTTAGGGTTAGGGTACGGGTTAGGGTTAGGGTACGGTTTAGGGTACGGGTTAGGGTTAGGGTTAGGGTTAGGGTTAGGGTCGGTTTAGGGTTAGGGTACGGGTTAGTGTTTGGGTTAGGGTACTGGTTAGGGTTAGGGTTACGGTACGGGTTAGGGTTAGGGTTAGGGTTAGGGTACGGGTTAGGTTTAGGGTTAGGTTTAGGGTACGGGTTAGGGTTAGGGTTAGGGGTGAGGGTTAGTGTAAGTGTTAGGGTTAGGGTTAGGGTAAGGTTTAGTTTTAGGGTACGGGTTAGGGTTAGGTGTAGGTTTAGGGTTAGGGGTTAGGGTTAGGTTTAGGGTAAGGGTTAGGGTACGGGTTAGGGTTAGGGTACACGTTAGGGTACGGGTTAGGGTTAGGGTTAGGGTTAGGGTTAAGGTACGGTTTAGGGTTAGGGTTAGGGTTAGTGTTAGGGTTAGGGTACGGGTTAGGGTTAGGGTTAGGGGTAGGGGTAGGGTACGGGTTAGGTTTAGGGTACGGGTTAGCGTTAGGTTTAGGGTACGGGTTAGGATTAGGGTTAGGTTTAAGGTTAGGGTCAGGGTTAGGGGTAGGGGTAGGGTACGGGTTAGGGTTAGGGTACGGGTTAGGATTAGGGATAGGGTTAAGGTTAGGTTAGGGTACGGGTTAGGGTTAGGGTTAGGGTTAGTGGTAGGGTTAGCGTACGGGTTAGGGTTAGGGTTCGGGTTAGGGTTAGGGTACGGTTTAGGGTTAGGGTACGGGTTAGTGTTAAGGTTAGGGTACGGGTTAGGCTACGGGTTAGGGTTAGGGTTAGGGTACGGATTAGGGTTAGGTTTAGGGTTAGGGTACGGGTTAGGGTACGGGTTAGGATACGGGTTAGGGTTAGGGTTAGGTTACGGGTACGGGTTAGGGTTAGGGTTAAGTTTAGGGTTAGGGTTAGGGTTAGGCTTAGGGTTAGGGTTAGGGTACGGGTTAGGGTTAGGGTACGGTTTAGGGTTCGGGTTAGGGTACGGGTTAGGGTTAGGGTTAGGGTTACGGTTAGGGTTAGGGTTAGGGTTAGGTTACGGGTTAGGGTTAGGGTTAGGGTTAGTGTTAGGGTTAGCGTACGGGTTAGGGTTATGGTTAGGGTTAGGGTTAAGGTACGGGTTAGGGTTAGGGTACGGGTTAGGGTTAGGGTTAGGGTTAGGGTTAGGTTACGGGTTAGGGATAGGGTTAGGGTTAGTGTTAGGGTTAGCGTACGGGTTAGGGTTATGGTTAGGGTTAGGGTTAAGGTACGGGTTAGGGTTAGGGTACGGGTTAGGGTTAGGGTTAGGGTTAGGGTTAGGGTTAGGGTTAGGAAAGGGTTAGGGTTAGAGTTAGGTTTAGGGTACGGGTTAGGGTACGGGTTAGGGTTAGGGTTAGGGTTAGGGTTAGGGTTAGGGTACGGTTAGGTTAGGGTTAGGGTATGGGTTAGGTTTAGGGTTAGGGTACGGGTTAGGGTTAGGGTTAGGGTTAGGGTTAGGGTTATGGTTAGGGTACGGGTGTGGGTTAGGGTGAGGGTTAGGGTTAGGTTTAGCAAAGGGTTAGAATTAGTGTTAGGGTTAGGGTTAGGGTTAGGGTTAGGGTTAGGGTACGGGTTAGGGTTAGGGTTAGGGTTAGGGTACGGGTTAGGGTTAGGGTACGGGTTAGTGTTAGGGTTAGGGTTAAAGTTAGGGTTAGGGGACGGGTTAGGGTTAGGGTTAGGGTTAGTGGTAGGGTTAGCGTACGGGTAAGGGTTAGTGTTTGGGTTAGGGTTAGGGTACGGTTTAGGGTTAGGGTACGGGTTAGGGTTAGGTTTCGGGTTAGGGTTAGGGTTAAGGTTAGTGTTAGGGTTAGCAAAGGGTTAGGGTTAGGGTTAGGGTTAGGGTACGGGTTAGGGTTAGGTTTAGGGTACGGGTTAGGTTTAGGGTTAGGGTTAGGGTTAGGGTACGGGTTAGGGACCGTGTTAGGGTTAGGGTACCGGTTAGATTTAGGGTACTGGTTAGGGTTAGGTTTAGGGTACGGGTTAGGTTTAGGGTTAGGGTTAGGGTTAGGGTATGGGTTAGGGTTAGGGTACGGGTTAGGGTTCGGGTTAGGGTTAGGTTTAGGGTTAGCGTACGGGTTAGGGTTAGGGTTAGGGTTAGGTTTAGGGTTAGGGTTAGGGTACGGGTTAGGGTTAGGGTACGGGTTAGGGTTAGGTTTAGGGTTAGGGTTAGGGTTAGGTTTAGGAAAGGGTAAGGGTTAGGGTTAGGGTTAGGTTTAGGGTACGGGTTAAGGTTAGGTTTAGGGTACGGGTTAGGCTTAGGGTTAGGATAAGGGTTAGGGTTAGGGTTCGGGTTAGGGTACGGGTTAGGGTTAGGGTACGGTTTAGGGTACGGGTTAGGGTTAGGGTAAGAGTTAGGGCACGATTTAGGGTTAGGGTACCGGTTAGGGTTAGGGTACGGGTTAGGGTTAGGCTTAGCGTACGTGTTAGGGTTAGGGTTAGGGGTTAGGGTGAGGGTTAGGGTTAGGGTATGGGTTAGGGTACGGGTTAGGGTTAGGGTACGGGTTACGGTTAGGTTTTGGGGTTAGGGTTAGGTTTAGGGTTTGGGTTAGGGTTAGGGTACGGGTTAGGGTTAGGGTACGGGTTAGGGTTAGGGTTAGGGTTACGGTTAGCGTACGGGTTAGGGTTAGGGTTAGGGTACGGGTTAGGGTTAGGGTACGGGTTAGGGTTAGGGTACGGGTTAGGGTTAGGGTTAGGAAAGGGTTAGGTTTAGGGTTAGCGTATGGGTTAGGGTTAGGGTACTGGTTAGGGTTAGGGTTAGATTTAGGTTTAGCGTACGGGTTAGGGTTAGGGTTAGGGTTAGGGTTAGTGTTAGGGTACAGGTTAGGGTTAGGGTACGGGTTAGGGTTAGGGTTAGTGTTAGGGTACGGGTTAGGGTTAGGGTTAGGGGTTAGGGTTAGTGTTAGGGTTAGGGTTAGGGTACGGTTTAGGGTTAGGGTACGGGTTAGGCTTAGGGTTAGGTTTAGAAAAGGGTTCGGGTTAGGGTTAGGTTTAGGGTACGGGTTAGGGTACGGTTTAGGGTTAGGGTTAGTGTTAGGGTTAGGGTACGGGTTAGGGTTAGGGTTAGGGTACGGGGTAGGTTTAGGGTTAGGGTACGGGTTAGGGTTAGGGTTAGGGTTAGGTTTAGGGTACGGGTTAGGGTACGGGTTAGGGTTAGGGTACGGGTTAGGGTAAGGGTTAGGGTTAGGGTTAGGTTTAGGTTTAGGAAAGGGTTAGGGTTAGGGTTAGGGTACGGGTTAGGGTTAGGGTTAGGGTAAGGGTTAGGGTACGGGTTAGGGTTAAGGTACTGGTTAGGGTTAGGTTACGTGCTAGGGTACGGGATAGGGTTAGGGTTAGGGTACGGGTTACGGTTAGGTTTGGGTTAGGGTTAGGGTTAGGGTTAGGGTACGGGTTAGGTTTAGGGTACGGGTTAGGGTACGGGTTAAGGTTAGGGTTAGGTTTAGGGTACGGTTTAGGGTTAGGTTATGGGTTAGTGTTTTGGTTAGGGTACTGGTTAGGGTTAGGGTTAGGGTACGGGTTAGGGTTAGGTTTAGGGTTAGGGTACAGGTTAGGGTTAGGGTTAGGTTTAGGGTACGGGTTAGGTTTAGGGTTAGGGGTGAGGGTTAGGGTAAGGGTTAGGGTTAGGGTTAGGGTAAGGTTTAGGTTTAGGGTACGGGTTAGGGTTAGGGTTAGGGTTAGTGTTAGTGTTAAAGTACGGGTTAGGGTTAGGGTTACGGTTAGGGTTAGGGTTAGGTTTACGTTACGGGTTAGGGTTAGGGTTAGGGTTAGGGTACGGGTTAGTGTAAGGGTTAGGGTTAGGGTTAGGATTAGGGTTAGGGTACGGGTTAGGGTTAGGTTTAGGGTAAGGGTTAGGGTACGGGTTAGGGTTAGGGTTAGGGTTAGGGTTAGGGTATGGGTTAGGGTACGTGTTAGGGTTAGGGTATCGGTAAGGGTTAGGATACGGGTTAGGGTTAGGGTTAGGGTACGGGTTAGGTTTAGGGTTAGGGGTTAGGGTTAGGGTTAGTGTTAGGGTACGGGTTAGGGTTAGGGTACAGGTTAAGGTTAGGTTTAGGGTTAGGATTAGGTTTACGGTACGGGTTAGTGTTAGGGTACGGGTTCGGGTTAGGGTTAGGGTATGGGTTAGGTTTAGGGTTAGGGGTTAGGGTTAGGATTAGGGTTAGGGTTAGGGTTAGGGAACGGGTTAGGGTTAGGGTACGGGTTAGGGTTAGGTTGAGGGTTAGGGTTAGGGTTAGCGTACGGGTTAGGGTTAGGGTTAGGTT
>JAVLSZ010000195.1:210000-212500 GCA_032313775.1 Urocyon cinereoargenteus
TACAGGTTAGGGTTAGGGTTAGGGTTAGGATTAAGTTTAGGGTATGGGTTAGGGTTAGGGTACGGGTTAGGGTTAGGGTTAGGGTACGGGTTAGGTTTAGGGTACGGGTTAGGGTTAGGGTTAGGGTTAGGGTTATGGTTAGCGTACGGGTTAGGGTTAGGGTTAGGTTTAGGGTTAGGTTTAGGGTTAGGGTACGGGTTAGGTTTAGGGTACGGGTTAGGGTTAGGGTTAGGGTTAGGTTTAGGGTTAGGGTTAGGAAAGTGTTAGGGTTAGGGTTAGGGTTAGGGCTAGGGTACGGGTTAGGGTTAGGGTACGGGTTAGGGTAAGGCTTAAGGTTAGGGTTAGGGTTAGCGTACGGGTTAGGGTTAGGGTTAGGTTTAGGGTTAGGGTTAGGTTTAGGGTACGGGTTAGGGTTAGGGTACGGGTTAGGGTTAGGTTTAGGGTTAGGGTTAGGGTTAGGAAAGTGTTAGGGTTAGGGTTAGGGTTAGGGTTAGGGTACGGGTTAAGGGTAGGGTTAGGGTACGGTTAGGGTTAGGGTTAGTGTTAGGGTTAGGGTTCGGTTAGGGTTAGGGTTAGGGTTAGGGTACCGGTTAGGGTACGGGTTAGGGTTAGGGTTAGGGTACGGGTTAGGGTTAGGGTTAGGGTTAGGGTTAGGGTACGGGTTAGGGTTAGGGATAGGGTTAGGTTTAGGGTACGGGTTAGGGTTAGGGTTAGGGTTAGGCTTAGGGTTAGGGTTAGGGTACGGGTTAGGGTTAGGGTACGGGTTAGGGTTAGGGTTAGGGTACGGGTTAGGGTACGGGTTAGGGTTAGGGTACGGTTTAGGGTACGGGTTAGGGTTAGGGTTAGGGTTAGGGTTAGTGTTAGGGTACGGTTTAGGGTTAGGGTACGGGTTAGTGTTTGGGTTAGGGTACTGGTTAGGGTTAGGGTTACGGTACGGGTTAGGGTTAGGTTTAGGGTTAGGGTACGGGTTAGGGTTAGGGTTAGGTTTAGGGTACGGGTTAGGGTTAGGGTTAGGGGTGAGGGTTAGTGTAAGTGTTAGGGTTAGGGTTAGGGTAAGGTTTAGTTTTAGGGTATGGGTTAGGGTTAGGAGTAGGTTTAGGGTTAGGGGTTAGGGTTAGGGTACGGGTTAGGGTACGGGTTAGGGTTAGGGTTAGGTTTAGGGTACGGGTTAGGGTACGGGTTAGGGTTAGGGTGAGGGTTAGGGTTAGGGTACGGTTTAGGGTTAGGGTACGGGTTAGGGTTAGGTTTAGGTTACGGGTTAGGATTAGGGTTAGGGTTAGGGTTAGGGTTAGGGTACGGGTTAGGGTCAGGGTTAGGGTTAGCGTTAGGGTTAGCGTACGGGTTAGGGTTAGGTTTAGGGTAAGGGTTAGGGTACGGGTAAGGGTTAAGTTTAGGTTAAGGGTAAGGGTACGGGTTAGGGTTAGAGTTAGGTTTAGGGTTAGGGTTAGTGTTAAGGTACGGGTTAGGCTTAGGGTACAGGTTAGGGTTAGGGTTAGGGTTAGGATTAAGTTTAGGGTATGGGTTAGGGTTAGGGTACGGGTTAGGGTACGGGTTAGGGTACGGGTTAGGTTTAGGGTACGGGTTAAGGTTAGGGTTAGGGTTAGGGTTATGGTTAGCGTACGGGTTAGGGTTAGGGTTAGGTTTAGGGTTAGGTTTAGGGTTAGGGTACGGGTTAGGTTTAGGGTACGGGTTAGGGTTAGGGTTAGGGTTAGGTTTAGGGTTAGGGTTAGGAAAGTGTTAGGGTTAGGGTTAGGGTTAGGGCTAGGGTACGGGTTAGGGTTAGGGTACGGGTTAGGGTAAGGGTTAAGGTTAGGGTTAGGGTTAGCGTACGGGTTAGGGTTAGGGTTAGGTTTAGGGTTAGGGTTAGGTTTAGGGTACGGGTTAGGGTTAGGGTACGGGTTAGGGTTAGGTTTAGGGTTAGGGTTAGGGTTAGGAAAGTGATAGGGTTAGGGTTAGGGTAGGGTTAGGGTACGGGTTAAGGGTAGGGTTAGGGTACGGGTTAGGGTTAGGGTTAGTGTTAGGGTTAGGGTTCGGTTAGGGTTAGGGTTAGGGTTAGGGTACCGGTTAGGGTACGGGTTAGGGTTAGGGTTAGGGTACGGGTTAGGGTTAGGGTTAGGGTTAGGGTTAGGGTACGGGTTAGGGTTAGGGATAGGGTTAGGTTTAGGGTACGGGTTAGGGATAGGGTTAGGGTTAGGCTTAGGGTTAGGGTTAGGGTACGGGTTAGGGTTAGGGAACGGGTTAGGGTTAGGTTTAGGGTACGGGTTAGGGTACGGGTTAGGGTTAGGGTTAGGTTTAGGGTTCGGTTACGGGTTAGGTTTAGGGTTAGGGTTAGTGTTAGGGTTAGCGTACGGGTTAGGGTTAGGGTTAGGGTTAGGGTTAGGGTTAGGGTACGGGTTAGGGTTAGGGTACGGGTTAGGGTTAGGGTTAGAAAAGGGTTCGGGTTAGGGTTAGGTTTAGGGTACGGGTTAGGGTACGGTTTAGGTTTAGGGTTAGGGTTAGG
>JAVLSZ010000195.1:217500-232500 GCA_032313775.1 Urocyon cinereoargenteus
GTTAGGGTTAGGGTTAGGTTTAGGGTTAGGTTTAGGGTTAGGGTACGGGTTAGGTTTAGGGTACGGGTTAGGGTTAGGGTTAGGGTTAGGTTTAGGGTTAGGGTTAGGAAAGGGTTAGGGTTAGGGTTAGGATTAGGGTTAGGGTACGGGTTAAGGTTAGGGTTAGTGTACGGGTTAGGGTTAGGGTTAGTGTTAGGGTTAGGTTTAGGGTACGGGTTAGGGTTAGGGTTAGGGTACGGGTTAGGTTTAGGGTTAGGGGTTAGGGTTAGGATTAGGGTTAGGGTTAGGGTTAGGGTACGGGTTAGGGTTAGGGATAGGGTTAGGGTTAGGGTACGGGTGAGTGTTAGGGTACGGGTGAGTGTTAGGTTTAGGGTACGGGTTAGGGTTAGGGTTAGGGTTAGGTTTCGGGTACGGGTTAGGGTTAGGGTTAGGGTACGGGTTAGGGTTAGGGTACGGGTTAGGGTTAGGGTACGGGTTAGGGTTAGGTTTAGGGTACGGGTTAGGGTTAGGGTTAGTGTTAGGTTTAGGGTTAGGGTTACGGTACGGGTTAGGGTTAGGGTTAGGGTTAGTGTTAGGGTTAGCGTACGGGTTAGGGTTAGGTTTAGGGTAAGGGTTAGGGTACGGGTTAGGGTTAGGGTTAGGGTTAGGGTTAGGTTTAGGGTACAGGTTAGGGTTAGGGTTAGGGTTAGGGTACGGGTTAGGGTACGTGTTAGGGTTAGGGTACCGGTTAGGGTTAGGGTACGGGTTAGGGTTAGGGTTAGGTGTTAGGGTACGGGTTAGGGTTAGGGTATGGGTTAGGGTTAGGGTACAGGTTAGGGTTAGGTTTAGGATTAGGTTTAGGGTACTGGTTAGGGATAGGGTACGGATTAGGGTTAGGGTTAGTGTACGGGTTAGGGTTAGGTTTAGGGTTTAGGGTTAGTATTAGGGTTAGGGTTAGGGTTAGGGTTAGGGTACGGGTTAGGGTTAGGGTACGTGTTAGGGTAAAGGTTAGGGTTATTTTTAGGGTAGGGGTTAGGGTTAGGGTGGGGTTAAGGTTAGGGTTAGGGTTAGGGTTAGGGTACGGGTTAGGGTACGGGATAGGGTTAGGGTTAGGTTTAGGGTTAAGGTACGGGTTAGGGTTAGGGTACGGATTAGGGTTAGGGTTAGGGTTAGTGTTCGGGTTAAATACGGGTTAGGGTTAGGTTTAGGGGTTAGGATTAGGGTAAGGGTTAGGGTTAGGGTTGTGTTTAGGAAAGGGTTAGGGTTAGGTTTGGGGTACGGGTTAGTGTTAGAGTGAGGGTTAGGGATAGGGTACGGGTTAGGGTTAGGTTTAGGGTTAGGGTACGGGTTAGGGTACGGGTTAGGGTTAGGGTACGGTTTAGGGTTAGGGTTAGGGATAGGGTTAGGGTTTGGGTTAGGGTTAAGCTAAGGGTTAGGTTTAGGGTATGTTTTAGGGTACGGGTTAGGTTTAGGGTTAGGGTACGGGTTAGGATTAAGGTTGGGTTAGGGTTAGGGTTAGGGTTAGGGTACGGGTTAGGTTTAGGGTACGGGTTAGGGTATGGTTTAGGGTTAGGGTTAGGGTTAGGGTTAGGGTACGGGTTAGGCTTAGGGTACGGGTTAGGGTTTGGTTTATGGTACTGGTTAGGGTTAGGGTTAGTGTATGGGTTAGAGTTAGGGTTAGGGTTTAGTGTAAGGGTAAGTGTTAGGGTTAGGGTTAGCGTAAGGTTTAGGTTTAGGGTACCGGTTAGGGTAGGGTTAGGGTTAGTGTTAGTGTTAAAGTACGGGTTAGGGTTAGGGTTAGGGTTAGGGTTAGGGGTTAGGGTTAGGGTTAGGATTAGGGTTAGGGTACGGGTTAGGGTACAAGTTAGGGTTAGGGTTAGGGTTAGGGTTAGGGTTAGGGTACGGGTTAGGATAAGGGTTAGGGTTAGTGTTAGGAATTAGGGTTAGGGTACAGGTTAGGGTTAGGTTTAGGGTAAGGGTTAGGGTACGGGTTAGGTTTAGGGTTAAGTTTAGGGTTAGGGTACGGGTTAGGGTACGGGTTAGGGTTAGGGTTAGGGTTAGGGTACGGGTTAGGGTACGTATTAGGGTTAGGGTACCGGTTAGGGTTAGGGTACTGGTTAGGGTTAGGGTTAGGGTACGTGTTAGGGTTAGGGTTAGGGGTTAGGGTTAGGGTTAGGGTTAGGGTACGAGTTAGGGTTAGGGTACAGGTTAGGGTTAGGGTTAGGGTTAGGATTAGGTTTATGGTACGGGTTAGGGTTAGAGTACGGATTAGGGTTAGGGTTAGGGTACGGTTTAGGGTACGGGTTAGGGGTTAGGGTTAGGATTAGGGTTAGGGTTAGGGTTAGGGTACGGGTTAGGGTTAGGGTACGGGTTAGGTTTAGGGTTAGGGTACAGGTTAGGGTTACGGTTATGTTTAGGGTACGGGTTAGGGTACGGGTTAGGATATGGGTTAGGGTTAGGGTTAGGGTACGGGATAGGGTTAGGGTTAGGGTTAGGTTTAGGGTACGGGTTAGGGTTAGGGTTAGGGTTAGGCTTAGGGTTAGGGTTAGGGTACGGGTTAGGGTTAGGGTACGGGTTAGGGTTAGGGTTAGGGTACGGGTTAGGTTTTGGGTTACAGTTAGGGTTAGGGTTAGGTTTAGGTTACGGGTTAGAGTTTGGGTTAGGGTTAGTGTTAGGTTTAGCGTACGGGTTAGGGTTAGGGTTAGGGTTAGGGTTAGGGTACGGGTTAGGGTTAGGGTACCGGTTAGGGTTAGGGTTAGGGTTAGGGTTAGGGTTAGGAAAGGGTTAGGGTTAGGGTTAGGTTTAGGGTTCGGGTTAGGGTACGCGTTAGGGTTAGGGTTAGGGTACGGGTTAGGTTTAGGTTTAGGGTACGGGTTAGGGTACGGTTTAGGGTTAGGGTTAGGGTTAGGGTTAGGGTACGGGTTAGGGTACGGGTTAGGGTTAGGATTAGTGTGAGCAAAGGGTTAGGGTTAGTGTTAGTGTTTGGGTTAGGGTTAGGTTTAGGGTTAGGGTACGGGTTAGGGTTATGGTTAGGGTTAGGGTTAGGGTTAGGGTATGGGTTAGGGATAGGGTTACGGTACGGGTTAGGGTTAGGGTTAGGGTTAAAGTTCGGGTTAGGGTACGGGTTAGGGTTAGGGTTAGGGTTAGTGGTAGGGTTAGCGTACGGGTTAGGGTTAGGTTTCGGGTTAGGGTTAGGGTACGGTTTAGGGTTAGGGTACGGGTTAGGGTTAGGTTTTGGTTTAGGGTTAGGGTTAGTATTAGGGTTAGCAAAGGGTTAGGGTTAGGGTTAGGGTTCGGGTACGGGTTAGGGTTAGGTTTAGGGTACGGGTTAGGGTTAAGGTTAGGGTTAGGGTACGGGTTAGGGTTAGGGTTAGGGTTATGGTTAGGGGTTAGGGGTTAGTTTTAGGGTTAGGGTTAGGGTTAGGGTACGGGATAGGGTACGGGTTAGGCTTAGGGTACGGGTTAGTGTTAGGGTTAGGGTTAGGGTTAGGGTACGGGTTAGGGTAAGGGTTAGGGTTAGTGTTAGGGTTAGCGTACGGGTTAGGGTTAGGTTTAGGGTAAGGGTTAGGGTACGGGTTAGGGTTAGGGTTAGGGTTAGGGTTAGGTTTAGGGTACAGGTTAGGGTTAGGGTTAAGGTTAGGGTACGGGTTAGGGTACGTGTTCGGGTTAGGGTACCGGTTAGGGTTAGGGTACAGGTTAGGGTTAGGGTTAGGTGTTAAGGTTAGGGTTAGGGTACAGGTTAGGGTTAGGTTTAGGATTAGGTTTAGGGTACGGGTTAGGGATAGGGTACGGATTAGGGTTAGGGTTAGGGTACGGGTTAGGGTTAGGGTTAGGGTTTAGGGTTAGTATTAGGGTTAGGGTTAGGGTTAGGGTTAGGGTATGGGTTAGGGTTAGGGTACGTGTCAGGGTACAGGTTAGGGTTATTTTTAGGGTAGGGTTTAGGGTTAGGGTGGGGTTAAGTTTAGGGTTAGGGTTAGGGTTAGGGTATGGGTTAGGGTACGGGTTAGGGTTAGGGTTAGGTTTAGGGTTAGGGTACGGGTTAGGGTTAGGGTACGGATTAGGGTTAGGGTTAGGGTTAGTGTTCAGGTTAAAGTACGCGTTAGGGTTAGGTTTAGGGGTTAGGATTAGGGTAAGGGTTAGGGTTAGGGTTAGGTTTAGGAAAGGGTTAGGTTTAGGTTTAGGGTACGGGTTAGTGTTAGGGTGAGGGTTAGGGTTAGGGTACGGGTTAAGGTTAGGTTTAGGGTTAGGGTACGGGTTAGGGTACGGGTTAGGGTTAGGGTACGGTTTAGGGTTAGGGTTAGGGATAGGGTTAGGGTTTGGGTTAGGGTTAAGTTAAGGGTTAGGTTTAGGGTATGTGTTAGGGTACGGGTTAGGTTTAGGGTTAGGGTACGGGTTAGGATTAGGGTTGGGTTAGGGTTAGGGTTAGGGTTAGGGTACGGGTTAGGTTTAGGGTACGGGTTAGGGTACGGTTTAGGGTTAGAGTTAGGGTTAGGGTTAGGGTACGGGTTAGGGTTAGGGTACGGGTTTGGGTTAGGTTTAGGGTACTGGTTAGGGTTAGGGTTAGTGTACGGGTTAGAGTTAGGGTTAGGGTTTAGTGTAAGGGTAAGTGTTAGGGTTAGGGTTAGGGTAAGGTTTAGGTTTAGGGTACCGGTTAGGGTAGGGTTAGGGTTAGTGTTAGTGTTAAAGTACGGGTTAGGGTTAGGGTTAGGGTTAGGGTTAGGGTTAGGGGTTAGGGTTAGGGTTAGGATTAGGGTTAGGGTACGGGTTAGGGTACAAGTTAGGGTTAGGGTTAGGGTTAGGGTTAGGGTTAGGGTACGGGTTAGGATAAGGGTTAGGGTTAGTGTTAGGAATTAGGGTTAGGGTACAGGTTAGGGTTAGGTTTAGGGTAAGGGTTAGGGTACGGGTTAGGGTTAGGGTTAGGGTACGGGTTAGGGTACGGGTTAGGGTTAGGGTTAGGGTACGGGTTAGGGTACGTATTAGGGTTAGGGTACCGGTTAGGGTTAGGGTACGGGTTAGGGTTAGGGTTAGGGTACGTGTTAGGGTTAGGGTTAGGGGTTAGGGTTAGGGTTAGGGTACGGGTTTGGGTTAGGGTACAGGTTAGGGTTAGGGTTAGGGTTAGGATTAGGTTTAGGGTACGGGTTAGGTTTAGGGTACGGATTAGTGTTAGGGTTAGGGTACGGGTTAGGGTACGGGTTAGGGGTTAGGGTTAGGATTAGGGTTAGGTTTAGGGTTAGGGTACGGGTTAGGGTTAGGGTACGGGTTAGGTTTAGGGTTAGGGTACAGGTTAGGGTTAGGGTTAGGTTTAGGGTACGGGTTAGGGTACGGGTTAGGATATGGGTTAGGGTTAGGGTTAGGGTACGGGTTAGGGTTAGGGTTAGGGTTAGGTTTAGGGTACGGGTTAGGGTTAGGGTTAGGGTTAGGCTTAGGGTTAGGGTTAGGGTACGGGTTAGGGTTAGGGTACGGGTTAGGGTTAGGGTTAGGGTACGGGTTAGGATTTGGGTTACAGTTAGGGTTAAGGTTAGGTTTAGGTTACGGGTTAGGGTTTGGGTTAGGGTTAGTGTTAGGGTTAGCGTACGGGTTAGGGTTAGGGTTAGGGTTAGGGTTAGGGTTAGGGTACGGGTTAGGGTTAGGGTACCGGTTAGGGTTAGGGTTAGAGTTAGGGTTAGGGTTAGGAAAGGGTTAGGGTTAGGGTTAGGTTTAGGGTTCGGGTTAGGGTACGCGTTAGGGTTAGGGTTAGGGTACGGGTTAGGTTTAGGGTTAGGGTACGGGTTAGGTTTAGGTTTGGGTACGGGTTAGGGTACGGTTTAGGGTTAGGGTTAGGGTTAGGGTTAGGGTACGGGTTAGGGTTAGGGTTAGGGTTAGTGTGAGCAAAGGGTTAGGGTTAGTGTTAGTGTTTGGGTTAGGGTTAGGGTTAGGGTACGGGTTAGGGTTATGGTTAGGGTTAGGGTTAGGGTTAGGGTATGGGTTGGGGTTAGGGTTAGGGTACGGGTTAGGTTTAGGGTTAGGGTTAAAGTTCGGGTTAGGGTACGGGTTTGGGTTAGGGTTAGGGTTAGTGGTAGGGTTAGCGTACGGGTTAGGGTTAGGGTTCGGGTTAGTGTTAGAGTACGGTTTAGGGTTAGGGTACGGGTTAGGGTTAGGTTTAGGTTTAGGGTTAGGGTTAATGTTAGGGTTAGCAAAGGGTTAGGGTTAGGGTTAGGGTTCGGGTACGGGTTAGGGTTAGGTTTAGGGTACGGGTTAGGGTTAAGGTTAGGGTTAGGGTACGGGTTAAGTTTAGGGTTAGGGTTATGGTTAGGGGTTAGGGGTTAGTTTTAGGGTTAGGGTTAGGGTTAGGGTACGGGATAGGGTACGGGTTAGGCTTAGGGTACGGGTTAGTGTTAAGGATAGGGTTAGGGTTAGGGTACGGGTTAGGGTACGGGTTAGGGTTAGTGTACGGGTTAGGGTTAGGGTTAGGGTTAGGTTTAGGAAAGGGTTAGGGTTAGGGTTAGGGTATTGGTTAGGGTTAGGTTTATGGTTAGGGTTAGGGTACGGGTTAGGGTTAAGGTACGGGTTAGGGTTAGGGTTAGGGTACGGGATAGGGTTAGGGTTAGTGGATAGGTTTAGGGTTAGGGTTAGGTTACGTGTTAGGGTTAGGGTACAGGTTAGGGTTAGGGTTAGGGTTAGGATTAGGTTTAGGGTACGGGTTAGGGTTAGGGTACGGGTTAGGGTTAGGGTTAGTGTTAGGGTTAGGGTTAGCGTACGAGTTAGGGTTAGGGTTAGTTTTAGGGTTAGGGTTAGGGTTAGGGTACGGGTTAGGGTTAGGGTACGGGTTAGGGTTAGGGTTAGGGTTAGGGTTAGGGTTAGGAAAGGGTTAGGGTTAGGGTTAGGGTTAGGGTTAGGGTACGGTTTAAGGGTAGGGTTAGGGTACGGGTTAGGGTTAGGGTTAGTGTTAGGGTTAGCGTACGGGTTAGGGTTAGGGTTAGGGTTAGTGTTAGTGTAAAAGTACGGGTTAGGGTTAGGGTTAGGTGTAAGGTTAGGGTTAGGGGTTAGGGGTTAGGGTTAGAGTTAGGATTAGGGTTAGGGTACGGGTTAGGGTACGAGTTAGGGTTAGGGTTAGGGTTAGGGTTAGGGTACGGGTTAGGGTAAGGGTTAGGGTTAGGGTTAGGATTAGCGTTAGGGTACAGGTAGGGTTAGGTTTAGGGTAAGGTTTAGGGTACGGGTTAGGGTTATGGTTAGGTTTAGGGTACGGGTTAGGGTACGGGTTAGGTTTAGGGTTAGGGTTAGGGTACGGGTTAGGGTAGGTGTTAGTGTTAGGGTACCGGTTAGGGTTAGGGTACGGGTTAGGGTTAGGGTTAGGGTATGGGTTAGGGTTAGGGTTAGGGGTTAGGGTTAGTGTTAGGGTTAGTGTACCGGTTAGGGTTAGGGTACAGGTTAGGGTTAGGGTTAGTGTTAGGATTACGTTTAGGGTACGGGTTAGGGTTAGGGTACGGATTAGGTTTAGGGTTAGGGTACGTGTTAGGGTTAGGGTTAGGGGTTAGGGTTAGGATTAGGGTTAGGGTTAGGGTTAGGGTAGGGTTAGGGTTAGGGTTAGGGTACGGGTTAGGGTAAGGGTTAAGGTTAGGGTTAGGGTTAGCGTACGGGTTAGGGTTAAGGTTAGTTTTAGGGTTAGGGTTAGGGTTAGGGTACGGGTTAGCGTTAGGGTACGGGTTAGGGTTAGGGTTAGGGTTAAGGTTAGGGTTAGGGTTAGGGTTAGGAAAGGGTTAGGGTTAGGGTTAGGATTAGGGTATGGGTTAAGTGTAGGGTTAGGGTACAGGTTAGGGTTAGGTTTAGTGTTAGGGTTAGGGTTAGGGTAGGGTTAGGGTTAGGGTTAGGGTACCGGTTAGGGTACGGTTTAGGGTTAGGTTTAGGGTACGGGGACGGGTTAGGGTTAGGGTTAGGTTTAGGGTTAGAAAAGGGTTCGGGTTAGGGTTAGGTTTAGGGTACGGTTTGGGTACGGTTTAGGGTTAGGGTTAGGGTTAGGATACGGGATAGGGTTAGGGTTAGGGTACGGGTTAGGTTTAGGGTTAGGGTACGGGTTAGGTTTAGGGTTAGGGTACGGGTTAGGGTACGTGTTAGGGTTAGGGTACGGGTTAGGGTAAGGGTTAGGGCTAGGGTTAGGGTTAGGTTTAGGAAAGGGTTAGCGTTAGGGTTAGGGTACGGGTTAGGGTTAGGGTTAGGGTTCGGGTTAGGGTTAGGGTTAAGGTACGGGTTAGGGTTAGGTTACGTGCTAGGGTACGGTTAGGGTTAGGGTTAGGGTACGGGTTACGGTTAGAGTTGGGTTAGGTTTAGGGTTAGGGTTAGGGTACGGGTTAGGGTTAGGGTACAGGTTAGGGTACGGGTTAGGGTTAGGGTTAGGGTTAGGGTTAGGGTACGGTTTAGGGTTAGGTTACGGGTTAGTGTGTGGGTTAGGGTACTGGTTAGGGTTAGGGTTAGGGTACGGGTTAGGGTTAGGGTTAGGGTTAGGGTACGGGTTAGGGTTAGGGTTAGGGTTAGGTTTAGGGTACGGGTTAGGGTTAGGGTAAGGGTGAGGGTTAGGGTAAGGGTTAGGGTTAGGTTTAGGGTAAGGTTTAGGTTTAGGGTACGGGTTAGGGTTAGGGTTAGGGTTAGTGTTAGTGTTAAAGTACGGGTTAGGGTTAGGGTTAGGGTTAGGTTTAGGGTTAGGGGTTAGGGGTTAGGTTAGGGTTAGGTTTAGGGTTAGGGTCGTCTTAGGGTACGAGTTAGTGTTAGGGTTAGGGTTAAGGTACGGGTTAGTGTAAGGGTTAGGTTTAAGGTTAGGATTAGGGTTAGGGTACGGGTTAGGGTTAGGTTTAGGGTAAGGGTTAGGGTCCGGGTTAGGGTTAGGGTTAGGGTTAGGGTTAGGGTATGGGTTACGGTACGTGTTAGGGTTAGGGTACCGGTTAGGGTTAGGATACGGGTTAGGGTTAGGGTTAGGGTACGGGTTAGGGTTAGGGTTAGGGGTTAGGGATAGGGTTAGTGTTAGGGTACGTGTTAGGGTTAGGGTACAGGTTAGGGTTAGGTTTAGGGTTAGGATTAGGTTTACGGTACGGGTTAGGGTTAGGGTACGGGTTCGCGTTAGGTTTAGGGTACGGGTTAGGGTTAGGGTTAAGGGTTAGGGTTAGGATAAGTGTTAGGGTTAGGGTTAGGGAACGGGTTAGGGTTAGGGTACGGGTTAGGGTTAGGTTTAGGGTTAGGGTTAGGGTTAGCGTACGGGTTAGGGTTAGGGTTAGGTTTAGGGTTAGGTTTAGGGTTAGGGTACGGGTTAGGGTTAGGTTACGGGTTAGGGTTAGGGTTAGGTTTAGGGTTAGGGTTAGGGTTAGGAAAGGGTTAGGTTTAGGTTTTAGGGTTAGGGTTAGGGTACGGGTTAGGGTTAGGGTTAGGGTTAGGGTTAGGGTTAGGGTTAGTGTTAGGGTACGGGTTAGTGTTAGGTTTAGGCTTAGGGTTAGGTTTAGGGTACGGGTTAGGGTTAGGGTTGGGGTTAGGGTTAGGTTTCGGGTACGGGTTAGGATTAGGGTTAGGGTACGGGTTAGGGTTAGGGTACGGGTTAGGGTTAGGGTACGGGTTAGTGTTAGGTTTAGGGTACGGGTTAGGGTTAGGGTTAGTGTTAGGGTTAGGGTTAGGTTTAGGGTACGGGTTAGGGTTAGGGTTAGGGTTAGTGTTAGGGTTAGCGTACGGGTTAGGGTTAGGTTTAGGGTAAGGGTTAGGGTACGGGTTAGGGTTAGGGTTAGGGTTAGGGTTAGGTTTAGGGTACAGATTAGGGTTAGGGTTAGGATTAGGATTATTGTACGGGTTAGGGTACGTGTTAGGGTTATGGTACCGGTTAGGGTTAGGGTACGGGTTAGGGTTAGGGGTTAGGGTTAGGGTTAGGGTACGGGTTAGGGTTAGGGTACAGGTTAGGGTTAGGTTTAGGATTAGGTTTAGGGTACGGGTTAGGGTTAGGGTACGGATTAGGGTTAGGGTTAGTGTACGGGTTAGGGTTAGGGTTAGGGGTTAGGGTTAGGATTAGGGTTAGGTTTAGGGTTAGGGTTAGGGTTAGGGTACGGGTTAGGGTTAGGGTACGGGTTACGGTTAGGGTTAGGGTACGGGTTAGGGTTAGGTTTGGGTTAGGGTTAGGATTAGGGTTAGGGTTGGGTACGGGTTAGGGTTAGGGTGAGGGTACGGGTTAGGGTTAGGGTTAGGGTACTGGTTAGGTTTAGGGTTAGGGTTAGGGTTAGGGTTAGGGTACGTGTTAGGGTTAGAGTTAGGGTTAGGGTACGTGTTAGGGTTAGGGTTAGGGGTTAGGGTTAGGGTACGGGTTAGGATTAGGTTTAGGGTTAGGGTTAGGTTTAGGGTTAGGTTACGGGTTAGGGTTAGGGTTAGGGTTAGTTTTAGGGTTAATGTACGGGTTAGGGTTAGTGTTAGGATTAGGGTTAGGGTTAGGGTTTAGGGGTTAGTGTTAGGGTTAGGGTTAGGGTTAGGGTTAGGGTACGGGTTAGGGTTAGGGTTAGGGTTAGGGTACGGGTTAGGGTTAGGGTAGGGTACGTGTTACGGTTAGGGTTAGAGTTAGGGTTAGGGTACGGGTTAGGGTTAGGGTTAGGTTTAGGGTTAGGGTTAGGAGTTAGGGGTTAGGGTTAGGGTTAAGGTTAGGGTTAGGGTTAGGGGTTAGGGGTTAGGGTTAGGTTTAGGGTTAGGGTTAGGTTACGGGTTAGGGTTAGGGTTAAGGTTAGGTTTAGGGTTAGGTTTAGGGTTTAGGGGTTAGTGTTAGAGTTAGGGTTAGGGTTAGGGTTAGGGTACGGGTTAGGGTTAGTGTTAGTGTTAGGGTTAGGGTTAGGGTACGGGTTAGGTTTAGGGTTAGGGTACGGGTTAGGGTACGGGTTAGGGTTAGTGTTAAGGTTAGTGTACGGGTTGGGGTACGGGTTAGGGTTAGGTTTAGGGTACGGGTTGGGGTTAGGATTAGGGTTAGGGTTAGGGTTTGGATACAGGTTAGGTTTAGGGTTAGGGTACGGGTTAGGGTACGGGTTAGGGTATGGGTTAGGGTACGGGTTAGGGTTAGGTTTAGGGTTAGGGTACGTGTTAGGGTTAGGGTTAGGGTTTAGGGTTAGAGTACGGGTTAGGATTAGGTTTAGGGTTAGGGTTAGGTTTAGGGTTAGGGTACGGGTTAGGGTTAGGGTTTGGGTTAGGGTTAGGGTTAGGGTTAATGTACGGGTTAGGTTTAGTGTTGGGATTAGGGTTAGGGTTAGGGTTTAGGGGTTAGGGTTAGGGTTAGGGTTAGGGTTAGTGTTAGGGTTAGGGTACGGGTTAGGGCTAGGGTTAGGGTACGGGTTAGGGTTAGGGTTAGGGTACGTGTTACGGTTAGGGTTAGGGTTAGGGTTAGGGTACGGGTTAGGGTTAGGGTTAGGTTTAGGGTTAGGGTTAGGAGTTAGGGGTTAGGGTTAGGGTTAAGTTTAGGGTTAGGGTTAGGGGTTAGGGGTTAGGGTTAGGGTTAGGGTTAGGGTTAGGTTACGGGTTAGGGTTAGGGTTAAGGTTAGGTTTAGGGTTAGGTTTAGGATTTAGGGGTTAGTGTTAGAGTTAGGGTTAGGGTTAGGGTTAGGGTACGGGTTAGGGTTAGTGTTAGTGTTAGGGTTAGTGTTAGGGTACGGGTTAGGTTTAGGGTTAGGGTACGGGTTAGGGTACGGGTTAGGGTACGGGTTAGGGTTAGTGTTAAGGTTAGGGTACGGGTTGGGGTACGGGTTAGGGTTAGGGTTAGGGTACGGGTTGGGGTTAGGATTAGGGTTAGGGTTAGGGTTTGGATACAGGTTAGGGTTAGGGTTACGGTTAGGGTTAGGGTACGGGTAGGGTACGGGTTAGGGTACGGGTTAGGGTTAGGGTTAGGGTTAGGGTACGGGTTAGGGTTAGGGTTTAGGGTTAGGGTTAGGGTTAGGGTTAGGCTTAGGGTATGGGTTAGGTTTAGGGTACTGGTTAGGGTTAGGGTTAGGGTTAGCGTACGGTTTAGGGTTAGGGTTAGGTTTAGGGTTAGGTGTTAGGGGTTAGGGTTAGGGTTAGGTTTAGGGTACGGGTTAGGGTTAGGGTTAGGGTACGTTTTAGGGTTAGGGTTAGGGTTAGGGTTAGGGTACGGGTTAGGGTACGGGTTAGGGTTAGGTTTAGGGTTTAAGGGTTAGGGTTAGGGTTAGGGTTAGTGTAGGGTTAGGGTACGGTTTAGGGTACGGTTTAGGGTTAGAGTACGGGTTAGTGTTAGGGTTAGTGTTAGGGTTAGGTTTAGGGTACGGGTTAGGTACGGGTTAGGTTTAGGGTACGAGTTAGGGTTAGGGTACGGGTTAGGGTACGGGTTAGGGTTAGGGTTAGGGTTAGGGTTAGGGTTAGGGTACGGTTTAGGGTTATGGTCGGGGTTAGGGTACGGGTTAGGTTTAGGGTTAGGGTTAGGGTTAGGTTTAGGGTTAGGGTTAGGTAACGGTTAGGGTTAGGGTACGGGTTAGGGTTAGGGTGAGGGTACGGGTTAGGGTTAGGGTACGGGTTAGGGTTAGGGTACGGGTTAGGGCACGGGTTAGGGTTAGGGTACGGGTACGCGTTAGGGTTAGGGTTAGGGTACGGGTTAGTGGTAGGGTTAGGGGTTAGGTTTAGGGTTAGGGTTAGGGTTAGGGGTTAGGGTTAAGGTACGGGTTAGGGTTAGTGTTAGGGTTAGGGTTAGGGTTAGGGTACGGGTTAGGTGTAGAGTTAGGGTTAGTGTTAGGATACGGGTTAGGGTATGGGTTAGGTTTAGGGTTAGGGTTAGGGTTAGGTTAAGGGTACGGGTTAGCGTTAGGGTTAGGGTTAGGTTTAGGGTACGGGTTAGGGTTAGGGTTAGTGTTAGGGTTAGGGTTAGGGTACGGGTTTGGGTTAGGGTTAGGGTTAGGGTTAGGGTACGGGTTTGGGTTAGGGTTAGGGTTAGGGTACGGGTTAGGGTTAGGGTTAGGGTTAGGTTTAGGGTTAGAGGTTAGGTTTAGGGTTAGTGTTAGGGTTAGGATTAGGGTGTTGGTTAGGGTACGGTTTAGGTTTAGGGTTAGGGTTAGGGTACAGGTTAGGGTTAGGGTTAGGGTACGGGTTAGGGTTAGGGTACGGGTTAGGGTTAGGGTTAGGGTACGGGTTAGGGTTAGGGTACGGTTTAGGGTTAGGGTTAGGGTTAGGGTACGGGTTAGGGTTAGGGTTAGGATACGGGTTAGGGTTAGGTTTAGGGTTGGGGACGGGTTAGATTTAGGGTTAGGGTTAGGGTTAGTGTTAGGGGTTAGGGGTTAGGTTCAGGGTTAGGGTTAGGGTTAGGTTACGGGTTAGGGTACAAGTTAGTGTTAGGGTACGGGTTAATTTTAGGGTTAGGGTTAGGGATAGGTTTAGGGTACGGGTCAGTGTTAGGGTTAGGCTTAGGGTACGGGTTAGTGTTAGGGTCCGGATTAGGGTACGGGTTAGGGTTAGGTTTAGGGTTTGGGTTAGGGTTAGGAAAGGGTTAGGGTTAGGGTTAGGGTTCAGGTTAGGGTTAGGGTTAGGGTTAGGATACGGGTTAGGGTTAGGGTACGGGTTAGGGTTAGGGTACGGGTTAGGTTACGGGTTAGGGTTAGGGTACTGGTACGGGAACGGGTATGGGTTAGGTTTAGGTTACGGGTTAGGGGTAGTGCTAGAGTTAGGGTATGTGTAAGGGTTAGGGTTAGGGTTAGGGTTAGGGATTAGGGGTTAGCGTTAGGGTTAGGGTTAGGGTTACGGTACGGGTTAGGGTTAGGGTACGTGTTAGGTTTAGGGTACGGGTTAGGTTTAGTGTTAGGGTTAGGGTACGGGTTAGGTTTAGGGTTAGGGGTTAGGGTTAGTGTACGGGTTAAGGTTAGGGTTACGGTTAGGGTTAGGGTACGTGTTAGGGTTAGGGTTAGGGTTAGTGTTAGGGTTAAGGTACGGGTTAGGGTTAGGGTTAGCGTTAGGGTTAGGGTTTAGGGGTTAGGGTTAGGGTTAGGGTTAGGGTTAGTGTTAGGGTTAGGGTACGGGTTAGGGTTAGGGTTACGGGTTAGGTTTAGTGTACGGGTTAGGGTTAGGGTTAGGGTTAGGGTTAGAGGTTAGGGTTAGGGATAGGGTTTGGGTTAGTGTACGTGTTAGGGTTAGGGTTAGGGTTAGGGTAGGGTTAGTGTTAGTGTTAGTGTACGGGTTAGGGTTAGGGTTAGGGTACGGTTTAGTGTTAGGGTACGGGTTAGAGTACGGATTAGGTTTAGGGTTAGGGTTAGGGTTAGGGTACGGGTTAGGGTTAGGGTTAGGTACGGGTTAGGGTTAGGGTACGTGTTAGGTTTAGGGTACGGGTTAGGTTTAGTGTTAGGGTTAGGGTACGGGTTAGGTTTAGGGTTAGGGGTTAGGGTTAGTGTACGGGTTAAGGTTAGGGTTACGTTTAGGGTTAGGGTACGTGTTAGGGTTAGGGTTAGGGTTAGTGTTAGGGTTAAGGTACGGGTTAGGGTTAGGGTTAGCGTTAGGGTTAGGGTTTAGGGGTTAGGGTTAGGGTTAGGGTTAGGGTTAGTGTTAGGGTTAGGGTACGGGTTAGGGTTAGGGTTACGGGTTAGGTTTAGTGTACGGGTTAGGGTTAGGGTTAGGGTTAGGGTTAGAGGTTAGGGTTAGGGATAGGGTTTGGGTTAGTGTACGTGTTAGGGTTAGGGTTAGGGTTAGGGTAGGGTTAGTGTTAGTGTTAGTGTACGGGTTAGGGTTAGGGTTAGGGTACGGTTTAAGGTTAGGGTACGGGTTAGAGTACGGATTAGGTTTAGGGTTAGGGTTAGGGTTAGGGTACGGGTTAGGGTTAGGGTTAGGTACGGGTTAGGGTTAGGGTACGGGTTTGGGTTAGGGTACGGGTTAGGGTTAGGGTTCGGGTTAAGCTTAGGGTTAGGGTACGGGTTAGGGTTAGGGTTAGGGTACCGGTTTGGGTTAGGGTTAGGGTACGGGTTAGGGTTAGGGTACGGTTTAGGGTTAGGGTTAGGTTTAGGGTTAGTGTTAGGTTTAGGGTCCAGGTTAGGGTTAGGGTTAGGGTACGGGTTAGGG
>JAVLSZ010000195.1:237500-242500 GCA_032313775.1 Urocyon cinereoargenteus
GTTAAGGTACGGGTTAGGGTTAGGGTTAGGGTTAGGGTACAGGTACGGGTTAGGGTTAGGGTAGGGTTAGGGTGCAGTTTAGGGTTCGGGTTAGGGTACGGGTTAGGGTACTGGTTAGGGTTAGGGTTAGGGTTAGGTTACGGGTTAGGGTTATGGTTAGGGTTAGGGTTAGGGTTAGGGTACGGGGTAGGGTTAGGGTTAGGGTATGGGTTAGGGTTAGGGTACGGGTTAGGGTTAGGGTTAGGGTATGGGTTAGGTTTAGGGTTAGGGTTAGGTTTAGGGTACGGGTTAGGGTTAGGGTACGGGTTAGGGTTAGGTTTAGGGTTAGGGTTAGGGTTAGGAAAGTGATAGGGTTAGGGTTAGGGTAGGGTTAGGGTACGGGTTAAGGGTAGGGTTAGGGTACGGGTTAGGGTTAGGGTTAGTGTTAGGGTTAGGGTTCGGTTAGGGTTAGGGTTAGGGTTAGGGTACCGGTTAGGGTACGGGTTAGGGTTAGGGTTAGGGTACGGGTTAGGGTTAGGGTTAGGGTTAGGGTACGGGTTAGGGTTAGGGATAGGGTTAGGTTTAGGGTACGGGTTAGGGTTAGGGTTAGGGTTAGGCTTAGGGTTAGGGTTAGGGTACGGGTTAGGGTTAGGGAACGGGTTAGGGTTAGGTTTAGGGTACGGGTTAGGGTACGGGTTAGGGTTAGGGTTAGGTTTAGGGTTCGGTTACGGGTTAGGTTTAGGGTTAGGGTTAGTGTTAGGGTTAGCGTACGGGTTAGGGTTAGGGTTAGGGTTAGGGTTAGGGTTAGGGTACGGGTTAGGGTTAGGGTACGGGTTAGGGTTAGGGTTAGGGTTAGAAAAGGGTTCGGGTTAGGGTTAGGTTTAGGGTACGGGTTAGGGTACGGTTTAGGGTTAGGGTTAGGGTTAGGGTTAGGGTACGGGTTAGGGTTAGGGTTAAGGTTAGGTTTAGGGTTAGGTTTAGGGTTTAGGGTTTAGTGTTAGAGTTAGGGTTAGGGTTAGGGTTAGGGTACGGGTTAGGGTTAGTGTTAGTGTTAGGGTTAGGGTTAGGGTACGGGTTAGGTTTAGGGTTAGGGTACGGGTTAGGGTACGGGTTAGGGTACGGGTAGGGTTAGGGTTAAGGTTAGGGTACGGGTTGGGGTACGGGTTAGGGTTAGGGTTAGGGTACGGGTAGGGGTTAGGATTAGGGTTAGGGTTAGGGTTTGGATACAGGTTAGGGTTAGGGTTAGGGTTAGGGTTAGGGTACGGGTTAGGGTACGGGTTAGGGTACGGTTTAGGGTTAGGGTTAGGGTTAGGGTACGGGTTAGGTTTAGGGTTTAGGGTTAGGGTTAGGGTTAGGGTTAGGCTTAGGGTATGGGTTAGGTTTAGGGTACTGGTTAGGGTTAGGGTTATGGTTAGGGTTAGCGTACGGTTTAGGGTTAGGGTTAGGTTTAGGGTTAGGTGTTAGGGGTTAGGGTTAGGGTTAGGGTTAGGGTACGGGTTAGGGTTAGGGTTAGGGTACGGTTTAGGGTTAGGGTTAGGGTTAGGGTTAGGGTACGGGTTAGGGTACGGGTTAGGGTTAGGGTTAGGGTTTAAGGGTTAGGGTTAGGGTTAGGGTTAGTGTAGGGTTAGGGTACGGTTTAGGGTACGGTTTAGGGTTAGAGTACGGGTTAGTGTTAGGGTTAGTGTTAGGGTTAGGTTTAGGGTACGGGTTAGGTTACGGGTTAGGTTTAGGGTACGAGTTAGGGTTAGGGTACGGGTTAGGGTACGGGTTAGGGTTAGGGTTAGGGTTAGGGTTAGGGTTAGGGTACGGTTTAGGGTTATGGTCGGGGTTACGGTACGGGTTAGGGTTAGGGTTAGGGTTAGGGTTAGGGTTAGGTTTAGGGTTAGGGTTAGGTAACGGTTAGGGTTAGGGTACGGGTTAGGGTTAGGGTGAGGGTACGGGTTAGGGTTAGGGTACGGGTTAGGGTTAGGGTACGGGTTAGGGCACGGGTTAGGGTTAGGGTACGGGTACGGGTTAGGGTTAGGTTTAGGGTACGGGTTAGTGGTAGGGTTAGGGGTTAGGTTTAGGGTTAGGGTTAGGGTTAGGGGTTAGGGTTAAGGTACGGGTTAGGTTTAGTGTTAGGGTTAGGGTTAGGGTTAGGGTACGGGTTAGGTTTAGAGTTAGGGTTAGTGTTAGGATACGGGTTAGGGTATGGGTTAGGTTTAGGGTTAGGGTTAGGGTTAGGTTAAGGGTACGGGTTAGCGTTAGGGTTAGGGTTAGGTTTAGGGTACGGGTTAGGGTTAGAGTTAGTGTTAGGGTTAGGGTTAGGGTACGGGTTTGGGTTAGGGTTAGGGTTAGGGTACGGGTTAGGGTTTGGGTTAGGGTTAGGGTTAGGGTACGGGTTTGGGTTAGGGTTAGGGTACGGGTTAGGGTTAGGGTTAGGGTTAGGTTTAGGGTTAGAGGTTAGGTTTAGGGGTAGTGTTAGGGTTAGGATTAGGGTGTTGGTTAGGGTACGGTTTAGGTTTAGGGTTAGGGTTAGGGTACAGGTTAGGGTTAGGGTTAGTGTACGGGTTAGGGTTAGGGTACGGGTTAGGGTTAGGGTTAGGGTACGGGTTAGGGTTAGGGTACGGTTTAGGGTTAGGGTTAGGGTTAGGGTACGGGTTAGGGTTAGGGTTAGGATACGGGTTAGGGTTAGGTTTAGGGTTGGGGACGGGTTAGATTTAGGGTTAGGGTTAGGGTTAGTGTTAGGGGTTAGGGGTTAGGTTCAGGGTTAGGGTTAGGGTTAGGTTACGGGTTAGGGTACAAGTTAGTGTTAGGGTATGGGTTAATTTTAGGGTTAGGGTTAGGGATAGGTTTAGGGTACGGGTTAGTGTTAGGGTTAGGCTTAGGGTACGGGTTAGTGTTAGGGTCCGGATTAGGGTACGGGTTAGGGTTAGGGTTAGGGTTTGGGTTAGGGTTAGGAAAGGGTTAGGGTTAGGGTTAGGGTTCAGGTTAGGGTTAGGGTTAGGGTTAGGATACGGTTTAGGGTTAGGGTACGGGTTAGGGTTAGGGTACGGGTTAGGTTACGGGTTAGGGTTAGGGTACTGGTACGGGAACGGGTATGGGTTAGGTTTAGGTTACGGGTTAGGGGTAGTGTTAGAGTTAGGGTATGTGTAAGGGTTAGGGTTAGGGTTAGGGTTAGGGATTAGGGGTTAGCGTTAGGGTTAGGGTTAGGGTTACGGTACGGGTTAGGGTTAGGGTACGTGTTAGGTTTAGGGTACGGGTTAGGTTTAGTGTTAGGGTTAGGGTACGGGTTAGGTTTAGGGTTAGGGGTTAGGGTTAGTGTACGGGTTAAGGTTAGGGTTACGGTTAGGGTTAGGGTACGGGTTAGGGTTAGGGTTAGGGTTAGTGTTAGGGTTAAGGTACGGGTTAGGGTTAGGGTTAGCATTAGGGTTAGGGTTTAGGGGTTAGGGTTAGGGTTAGGGTTAGTGTTAGTGTTAGGGTTAGGGTACGGGTTAGGGTTAGGGTTACGGGTTAGGTTTAGTGTACGGGTTAGGGTTAGGGTTAGGGTTAGGGTTAGAGGTTAGGGTTAGGGATAGGGTTTGGGTTAGTGTACGTGTTAGGGTTAGGGTTAGGGTTAGGGTTAGGGTAGGGTTAGGTTTAGAGTTAGGGTTAGTGTTAGGATACGGGTTAGGGTATGGGTTAGGTTTAGGGTTAGGGTTAGGGTTAGGTTAAGGGTACGGGTTAGCGTTAGGGTTAGGGTTAGGTTTAGGGTACGGGTTAGGGTTAGGGTTAGTGTTAGGGTTAGGGTTAGGGTACGGTTTTGGGTTAGGGTTAGGGTTAGGGTACGGGTTAGGGTTTGGGTTAGGGTTAGGGTTAGGGTACGGGTTTGGGTTAGGGTTAGGGTACGGGTTAGGGTTAGGGTTAGGGTTAGGTTTAGGGTTAGAGGTTAGGTTTAGGGGTAGTGTTAGGGTTAGGATTAGGGTGTTGGTTAGGGTACGGTTTAGGGTTAGGGTTAGGGTTAGGGTACAGGTTAGGGTTAGGGTTAGGGTACGGGTTAGGGTTAGGGTACGGGTTAGGGTTAGGGTTAGGGTACGGGTTAGGGTTAGGGTACGGTTTAGGGTTAGGGTTAGTGTTAGGGTACGGGTTAGGGTTAGGGTTAGGATACGGGTTAGGGTTAGGTTTAGGGTTGGGGACGGGTTAGATTTAGGGTTAGGGTTAGGGTTAGTGTTAGGGGTTAGGGGTTAGGTTCAGGGTTAGGTTTAGGGTTAGGTTACGGGTTAGGGTACAAGTTAGTGTTAGGGTACGGGTTAATTTTAGGGTTAGGGTTAGGGATAGGTTTAGGGTACGGGTTAGTGTTAGGGTTAGGCTTAGGGTACGGGTTAGTGTTAGGGTCCGGATTAGGGTACGGGTTAGGGTTAGGGTTAGGGTTTGGGTTAGGGTTAGGAAAGGGTTAGGGTTAGGGTTAGGGTTCAGGTTAGGGTTAGGGTTAGGGTTAGGATACGGGTTAGGGTTATGGTTAGGGTTAGGGTTAGGGTTAGGTTATGGGTTAGGGTTATGGTTATGGTACGGGTTAGGGTTAGGGTACGGGTTAGGGTTAGGGTTAGGGTACGGGTAAGGGTTAGGGTACGGGTTAGGGTTAGGGTTAGGGTACGGGTTAGGGTTAGGGTTAGGGTACGTGTTAGGGTTAGGGTTAGGGTTAGGGTTAGGGTTAAGGTACGGGTTAGGGTTAGGGTTAGGGTTAGGGTACAGGTACGGGTTAGGGTTAGGGTTAGGGTTAGGGTGCGGTTTAGGGTTCGGGTTAGGGTACGGGTTAGGGTACTGGTTAGGGTTAGGGTTAGGGTTAGGTTACGGGTTAGGGTTATGGTTATGGTTAGGGTTAGGGTTAGGGTACGGGGTAGGGTTAGGGTTAGGGTATGGGTTAGGGTTAGGGTACGGGTTAAGGTTAGGGTTAGGGTATGGGTTAGGTTTAGGGTTAGGGTTAGGTTTAGGGTACGGGTTAGGGTTAGGGTACGGGTTAGGGTTAGGTTTAGGGTTAGGGTTAGGGTTAGGAAAGTGATAGG
>JAVLSZ010000195.1:247500-257500 GCA_032313775.1 Urocyon cinereoargenteus
TAGGGTTAGGGTACGGGTTAGGGTTAGGGTTAGTGTTAGGGTTAGGGTACGGGTTAGGGTTAGGGTTAGGGTTAGGTTTTAGGGTACGGGTTAGGGTACGGGTTAGGGTTAGGGTGAGGGTTAGGGTTAGGGTACGGTTTAGGGTTAGGGTACGGGTTAGGGTTAGGTTTAGGTTACGGGTTAGGGTTAGGGTTAGGGTTAGGATTAGGGTTAGGGTACGGGTAGGGTCAGGGTTAGGGTTAGGGAGGGTTAGGGTAGGGTTAGGGTAGGGTATGGTTAGGTTAGGGTAAGGGTTAGGGTACGGGTTAGGGTTAAGTTTAGGTTAGGAGGGTAAGGGTTAGGGTTAGAGAGTAGAGTTAGGTTTAGGGTTAGAGGTGAGTGTTAAGGTACGGGTTAGGCTTAGGGTACAGGTTAGGGGTTAGGGTTAGGGTTAGGATTAAGTTAGGTAATGCGTTAGGGTTAGGGTACTTGTACGGGTTAGGGTTAGGGTTAGGGTACGGGTTAGGTTTAGGGTACGGGTTAGGGTTAGGGTTAGGGTTAGGGTTATGGTTAGCGTACGGGTTAGGGTTAGGGTTAGGTTTAGGGTTAGGTTTAGGGTTAGGGTACGGGTTAGGTTTAGGGTACGGGTTAGGGTTAGGGTTAGGGTTAGGTTTAGGGTTAGGGTTAGGAAAGGGTTAGGGTTAGGGTTAGGATTAGGGTTAGGGTACGGGTTAAGGTTAGGGTTAGGGTACGGGTTAGGGTTAGGGTTAGTGTTAGGGTTAGGTTTAGGGTACGGGTTAGGGTTAGGGTTAGGGTACGGGTTAGGTTTAGGGTTAGGGGTTAGGGTTAGGATTAGGGTTAGGGTTAGGGTTAGGGTACGGGTTAGGGTTAGGGATAGGGTTAGGGTTAGGGAACGGGTGAGTGTTAGGGTACGGGTGAGTGTTAGGTTTAGGGTACGGGTTAGGGTTAGGGTTAGGGTTAGGTTTCGGGTACGGGTTAGGGTTAGGGTTAGGGTACGGGTTAGGGTTAGGGTACGGGTTAGGGTTAGGGTACGGGTTAGGGTTAGGTTTAGGGTACGGGTTAGGGTTAGGGTTAGTGTTAGGTTTAGGGTTAGGGTTACGTTACGGGTTAGGGTTAGGGTTAGGGTTAGTGTTAGGGTTAGCGTACGGGTTAGGGTTAGGTTTAGGGTAAGGGTTAGGGTACGGGTTAGGGTTAGGGTTAGGGTTAGGGTTAGGTTTAGGGTACAGGTTAGGGTTAGGGTTAGGGTTAGGGTACGGGTTAGGGTACGTGTTAGGGTTAGGGTACCGGTTAGGGTTAGGGTACGGGTTAGGGTTAGGGTTAGGTGTTAGGGTACGGGTTAGGGTTAGGGTATGGGTTAGGGTTAGGGTACAGGTTAGGGTTAGGTTTAGGATTAGGTTTAGGGTACTGGTTAGGGATAGGTTACGGATTAGGGTTAGGGTTAGTGTACGGGTTAGGGTTAGGTTTAGGGTTTAGGGTTAGTATTAGGGTTAGGGTTAGGGTTAGGGTTAGGGTACGGGTTAGGGTTAGGGTACGTGTTAGGGTAAAGGTTAGGGTTATTTTTAGGGTAGGGGTTAGGGTTAGGGTGGGGTTAAGGTTAGGGTTAGGGTTAGGGTTAGGGTTAGGGTACGGGTTAGGGTACGGGATAGGGTTAGGGTTAGGTTTAGGGTTAAGGTACGGGTTAGGGTTAGGGTACGGATTAGGGTTAGGGTTAGGGTTAGTGTTCGGGTTAAATACGGGTTAGGGTTAGGTTTAGGGGTTAGGATTAGGGTAAGGGTTAGGGTTAGGGTTGTGTTTAGGAAAGGGTTAGGGTTAGGTTTAGGGTACGGGTTAGTGTTAGAGTGAGGGTTAGGGATAGGGTACGGGTTAGGGTTAGGTTTAGGGTTAGGGTACGGGTTAGGGTACGGGTTAGGGTTAGGGTACGGTTTAGGGTTAGGGTTAGGGATAGGGTTAGGGTTTGGGTTAGGGTTAAGGTAAGGGTTAGTTTTAGGGTATTGTTAGGGTACGGGTTAGGTTTAGGGTTAGGGTACGGGTTAGGATTAAGGTTGGGTTAGGGTTAGGGTTAGGGTTAGGGTACGGGTTAGGTTTAGGGTACGGGTTAGGGTACGGTTTAGGGTTAGGGTTAGGGTTAGGGTTAGGGTACGGGTTAGGCTTAGGGTACGGGTTAGGGTTTGGTTTATGGTACTGGTTAGGGTTAGGGTTAGTGTATGGGTTAGAGTTAGGGTTAGGGTTTAGTGTAAGGGTAAGTGTTAGGGTTAGGGTTAGCGTAAGGTTTAGGTTTAGGGGTACCGGTTAGGGTAGGGTTAGGGTTAGTGTTAGTGTTAAAGTACGGGTTAGGGTTAGGGTTAGGGTTAGGGTTAGGGGTTAGGGTTAGGGTTAGGATTAGGGTTAGGGTACGGGTTAGGGTACAAGTTAGGGTTAGGGTTAGGGTTAGGGTTAGGGTACGGGTTAGGATAAGGGTTAGGGTTAGTGTTAGGAATTAGGGTTAGTGTACAGGTTAGGGTTAGGTTTAGGGTAAGGGTTAGGGTACGGGTTAGGGTTAGGGTTAAGGTTAGGGTTAGGGTACGGGTTAGGGTACGGGTTAGGGTTAGGGTTAGGGTTAGGGTACGGGTTAGGGTACGTATTAGGGTTAGGGTACCGGTTAGGGTTAGGGTACGGGTTAGGGTTAGGGTTAGGGTACGTGTTAGGGTTAGGGTTAGGGGTTAGGGTTAGGGTTAGGGTTAGGGTACGAGTTAGGGTTAGGGTACAGGTTAGGGTTAGGGTTAGGGTTAGGATTAGGTTTATGGTACGGGTTAGGGTTAGAGTACGGATTAGGGTTAGGGTTAGGGTACGGTTTAGGGTACGGGTTAGGGGTTAGGGTTAGGATTAGGGTTAGGGTTAGGGTTAGGGTACGGGTTAGGGTTAGGGTACGGGTTAGGTTTAGGGTTAGGGTACAGGTTAGGGTTACGGTTATGTTTAGGGTACGGGTTAGGTTACGGGTTAGGATATGGGTTAGGGTTAGGGTTAGGGTACGGGATAGGGTTAGGGTTAGGGTTAGGTTTAGGGTACGGGTTAGGGTTAGGGTTAGGGTTAGGCTTAGGGTTAGGGTTAGGGTACGGGTTAGGGTTAGGGTACGGGTTAGGGTTAGGGTTAGGGTACGGGTTAGGTTTTGGGTTACAGTTAGGGTTAGGGTTAGGTTTAGGTTACGGGTTAGGGTTTGGGTTAGGGTTAGTGTTAGGTTTAGCGTACGGGTTAGGGTTAGGGTTAGGGTTAGGGTTAGGGTACGGGTTAGGGTTAGGGTACCGTTTAGGGTTAGGGTTAGGGTTAGGGTTAGGGTTAGGAAAGGGTTAGGGTTAGGGTTAGGTTTAGGGTTCGGGTTAGGGTACGCGTTAGGGTTAGGGTTAGGGTACGGGTTAGGTTTAGGTTTAGGGTACGGGTTAGGGTACGGTTTAGGGTTAGGGTTAGGGTTAGGGTTAGGGTACGGGTTAGGGTACGGGTTAGGGTTAGGGTTAGTGTGAGCAAAGGGTTAGGGTTAGTGTTAGTGTTTGGGTTAGGGTTAGGGTTAGGGTTAGGGTACGGGTTAGGGTTATGGTTAGGGTTAGGGTTAGGGTTAGAGTATGGGTTAGGGATAGGGTTAGGGTACGGGTTAGGGTTAGGGTTAGGGTTAAAGTTCGGGTTAGGGTACGGGTTAGGGTTAGGGTTAGGGTTAGTGGTAGGGTTAGCGTACGGGTTAGGGTTAGGTTTCGGGTTAGGGTTAGGGTACGGTTTAGGGTTAGGGTACGGGTTAGGGTTAGGTTTTGGTTTAGTGTTAGGGTTAGTATTAGGGTTAGCAAAGGGTTAGGGTTAGGGTTAGGGTTCGGGTACGGGTTAGGGTTAGGTTTAGGGTACGGGTTAGGGTTAAGGTTAGGGTTAGGGTACGGGTTAGGGTTAGGGTTAGGGTTATGGTTAGGGGTTAGGGGTTAGTTTTAGGGTTAGGGTTAGGGTTAGGGTACGGGATAGGGTACGGGTTAGGCTTAGGGTACGGGTTAGTGTTAGGGTTAGGGTTAGGGTTAGGGTACGGGTTAGGGTAAGGGTTAGGGTTAGTGTTAGGGTTAGCGTACGGGTTAGGGTTAGGTTTAGGGTAAGGGTTAGGGTACGGGTTAGGGTTAGGGTTAGGGTTAGGGTTAGGTTTAGGGTACAGGTTAGGGTTAGGGTTAGGGTTAGGGTACGGGTTAGGGTACGTGTTCGGGTTAGGGTACCGGTTAGGGTTAGGGTACAGGTTAGGGTTAGGGTTAGGTGTTAAGGTTAGGGTTAGGGTTAGGGTACGGGTTAGGGTTAGGGTACAGGTTAGGGTTAGGTTTAGGATTAGGTTTAGGGTACGGGTTAGGGATAGGGTACGGATTAGGGTTAGGGTTAGGGTACGGGTTAGGGTTAGGGTTAGGGTTTAGGGTTAGTATTAGGGTTAGGGTTAGGGTTAGGGTTAGGGTATGGGTTAGGGTTAGGGTACGTTTCAGGGTACAGGTTAGGGTTATTTTTAGGGTAGGGTTTAGGGTTAGGGTGGGGTTAAGTTTAGGGTTAGGGTTAGGGTTAGGGTATGGGTTAGGGTACGGGTTAGGGTTAGGGTTAGGTTTAGGGTTAGGGTACGGGTTAGGGTTAGGGTACGGATTAGGGTTAGGGTTAGGGTTAGTGTTCAGGTTAAAGTACGGGTTAGGGTTAGGTTTAGGGGTTAGGATTAGGGTAAGGGTTAGGGTTAGGGTTAGGTTTAGGAAAGGGTTAGGTTTAGGTTTAGGGTACGGGTTAGTGTTAGGGTGAGGGTTAGGGTTAGGGTACGGGTTAAGGTTAGGTTTAGGGTTAGGGTACGGGTTAGGGTACGGGTTAGGGTTAGGGTACGGTTTAGGGTTAGGGTTAGGGATAGGGTTAGGGTTTGGGTTAGGGTTAAGGTAAGGGTTAGGTTTAGGGTATGTGTTAGGGTACGGGTTAGGTTTAGGGTTAGGGTACGGGTTAGGATTAGGGTTGGGTTAGGGTTAGGGTTAGGGTTAGGGTACGGGTTAGGTTTAGGGTACGGGTTAGGGTACGGTTTAGGGTTAGAGTTAGGGTTAGGGTTAGGGTACGGGTTAGGGTTAGGGTACGGGTTTGGGTTAGGTTTAGGGTACTGGTTAGGGTTAGGGTTAGTGTACGGGTTAGAGTTAGGGTTAGGGTTTAGTGTAAGGGTAAGTGTTAGGGTTAGGGTTAGGGTAAGGTTTAGGTTTAGGGTACCGGTTAGGGTAGGGTTAGGGTTAGTGTTAGTGTTAAAGTACGGGTTAGGGTTAGGGTTAGGGTTAGGGTTAGGGTTAGGGGTTAGGGTTAGGGTTAGGATTAGGGTTAGGGTACGGGTTAGGGTACAAGTTAGGGTTAGGGTTAGGGTTAGGGTTAGGGTTAGGGTACGGGTTAGGATAAGGGTTAGGGTTAGTGTTAGGAATTAGGGTTAGCGTACAGGTTAGGGTTAGGTTTAGGGTAAGGGTTAGGGTACGGGTTAGGGTTAGGGTTAGGGTACGGGTTAGGGTACGGGTTAGGGTTAGGGTTAGGGTTAGGGTACGGGTTAGGGTACGTATTAGGGTTAGGGTACCGGTTAGGGTTAGGGTACGGTTTAGGGTTAGGGTTAGGGTACGTGTTAGGGTTAGGGTTAGGGGTTAGGGTTAGGGTTAGGGTACGGGTTAGGGTTAGGGTACAGGTTAGGGTTAGGGTTAGGGTTAGGATTAGGTTTAGGGTACGGGTTAGGTTTAGGGTACGGATTAGGGTTAGGGTTAGGGTACGGGTTAGGGTACGGGTTAGGGGTTAGGGTTAGGATTAGGGTTAGGGTTAGGGTTAGGGTACGGGTTACGGTTAGGGTACGGGTTAGGTTTAGGGTTAGGGTACAGGTTAGGGTTAGGGTTAGGTTTAGGGTACGGGTTAGGGTACGGGTTAGGATATGGGTTAGGGTTAGGGTTAGGGTACGGGTTAGGGTTAGGGTTAGGGTTAGGTTTAGGGTACGGGTTAGGGTTAGGGTTAGGTTTAGGCTTAGGGTTAGGGTTAGGGTACGGGTTAGGGTTAGGGTACGGGTTAGGGTTAGGGTTAGGGTACGGGTTAGGATTTGGGTTACAGTTAGGGTTAGGGTTAGGTTTAGGTTACGGGTTAGGGTTTGGGTTAGGGTTAGTGTTAGGGTTAGCGTACGGGTTAGGGTTAGGGTTAGGGTTAGGGTTAGGGTTAGGGTACGGGTTAGGGTTAGGGTACCGGTTAGGGTTAGGGTTAGAGTTAGGGTTAGGGTTAGGAAAGGGTTAGGGTTAGGGTTAGGTTTAGGGTTCGGGTTAGGGTACGCGTTAGGGTTAGGGTTAGGGTACGGGTTAGGTTTAGGGTTAGGGTACGGGTTAGGTTTAGGTTTGGGTACGGGTTAGGGTACGGTTTAGGGTTAGGGTTAGGGTTAGGGTTAGGGTACGGGTTAGGGTTAGGGTTAGGGTTAGGGTTAGTGTGAGCAAAGGGTTAGGGTTAGTGTTAGTGTTTGGGTTAGGGTTAGGGTTAGGGTACGGGTTAGGGTTATGGTTAGGGTTAGGGTTAGGGTTAGGGTATGGGTTGGGGTTAGGGTTAGGGTACGGGTTAGGTTTAGGGTTAGGGTTAAAGTTCGGGTTAGGGTACGGGTTTGGGTTAGGGTTAGGGTTAGTGGTAGGGTTAGCGTACGGGTTAGGGTTAGGGTTCGGGTTAGTGTTAGAGTACGGTTTAGGGTTAGGGTACGGGTTAGGGTTAGGTTTAGGTTTAGGGTTAGGGTTAATGTTAGGGTTAGCAAAGGGTTAGGGTTAGGGTTAGGGTTCGGGTACGGGTTAGGGTTAGGTTTAGGGTACGGGTTAGGGTTAAGGTTAGGGTTAGGGTACGGGTTAAGTTAAGGGTTAGGGTTATGGTTAGGGGTTAGGGGTTAGTTTTAGGGTTAGGGTTAGGGTTAGGGTACGGGATAGGGTACGGGTTAGGCTTAGGGTACGGGTTAGTGTTAAGGATAGGGTTAGGGTTAGGGTACGGGTTAGGGTACGGGTTAGGGTTAGTGTACGGGTTAGGGTTAGGGTTAGGGTTAGGTTTAGGAAAGGGTTAGGGTTAGGGTTAGGGTATTGGTTAGGGTTAGGTTTATGGTTAGGGTTAGGGTACGGGTTAGGGTTAAGGTACGGGTTAGGGTTAGGGTTAGGGTACGGGATAGGGTTAGGGTTAGTGGATAGGTTTAGGGTTAGGGTTAGGTTACGTGTTAGGGTTAGGGTACAGGTTAGGGTTAGGGTTAGGGTTAGGATTAGGTTTAGGGTACGGGTTAGGGTTAGGGTACGGGTTAGGGTTAGGGTTAGTGTTAGGGTTAGGGTTAGCGTACGAGTTAGGGTTAGGGTTAGTTTTAGGGTTAGGGTTAGGGTTAGGGTACGGGTTAGGGTTAGGGTACGGGTTAGGGTTAGGGTTAGGGTTAGGGTTAGGGTTAGGAAAGGGTTAGGGTTAGGGTTAGGGTTAGGGTTAGGGTACGGTTTAAGGGTAGGGTTAGGGTACGGGTTAGGGTTAGGGTTAGTGTTAGGGTTAGCGTACGGGTTAGGGTTAGGGTTAGGGTTAGTGTTAGTGTAAAAGTACGGGTTAGGGTTAGGGTTAGGTGTAAGGTTAGGGTTAGGGGTTAGGGGTTAGGGTTAGAGTTAGGATTAGGGTTAGGGTACGGGTTAGGGTACGAGTTAGGGTTAGGGTTAGGGTTAGGGTTAGGGTACGGGTTAGGGTAAGGGTTAGGGTTAGGGTTAGGATTAGGGTTAGGGTACAGGTAGGGTTAGGTTTAGGGTAAGGTTTAGGGTACGGGTTAGGGTTATGGTTAGGTTTAGGGTACGGGTTAGGGTACGGGTTAGGTTTAGGGTTAGGGTTAGGGTACGGGTTAGGGTAGGTGTTAGTGTTAGGGTACCGGTTAGGGTTAGGGTATGGGTTAGGGTTAGGGTTAGGGTATGGGTTAGGGTTAGGGTTAGGGGTTAGGGTTAGTGTTAGGGTTAGGGTACCGGTTAGGGTTAGGGTACAGGTTAGGGTTAGGGTTAGTGTTAGGATTACGTTTAGGGTACGGGTTAGTGTTAGGGTACGGATTAGGTTTAGGGTTAGGGTACGTGTTAGGGTTAGGGTTAGGGGTTAGGGTTAGGATTAGGGTTAGGGTTAGGGTTAGGGTTAGGGTACGGGTTAGGGTTAGGGTACGGGTTAGGGTAAGGGTTAAGGTTAGGGTTAGGGTTAGCGTACGGGTTAGGGTTAAGGTTAGTTTTAGGGTTAGGGTTAGGGTTAGGGTACGGGTTAGCGTTAGGGTACGGGTTAGGGTTAGGGTTAGGGTTAAGGTTAGGGTTAGGGTTAGGGTTAGGAAAGGGTTAGGGTTAGGGTTAGGGTTAGGGTATGGGTTAAGTGTAGGGTTAGGGTACAGGTTAGGGTTAGGTTTAGTGTTAGGGTTAGGGTTAGGGTAGGGTTAGGGTTAGGGTTAGGGTACCGGTTAGGGTACGGTTTAGGGTTAGGTTTAGGGTACGGGGACGGGTTAGGGTTAGGGTTAGGTTTAGGGTTAGAAAAGGGTTCGGGTTAGGGTTAGGTTTAGGGTACGGTTTGGGTACGGTTTAGGGTTAGGGTTAGGGTTAGGATACGGGATAGGGTTAGGGTTAGAGTACGGGTTAGGTTTAGGGTTAGGGTACGGGTTAGGGTTAGGGTTAGGGTACGGGTTAGGGTACGTGTTAGGGTTAGGGTACGGGTTAGGGTAAGGGTTAGGGCTAGGGTTAGGGTTAGGTTTAGGAAAGGGTTAGCGTTAGGGTTAGGGTACGGGTTAGGGTTAGGGTTAGGGTTCGGGTTAGGGTTAGGGTTAAGGTACGGGTTAGGGTTAGGTTACGTGCTAGGGTATGGTTAGGGTTAGGGTTAGGGTACGGGTTACGGTTAGAGTTGGGTTAGGTTTAGGGTTAGGGTTAGGGTACGGGTTAGGGTTAGGGTACAGGTTAGGGTACGGGTTAGGGTTAGGGTTAGGGTTAGGGTTAGGGTACGGTTTAGGGTTAGGTTACGGGTTAGTGTGTGGGTTAGGGTACTGGTTAGGGTTAGGGTTAGGGTACGGGTTAGGGTTAGGGTTAGGGTTAGGGTACGGGTTAGGGTTAGGGTTAGGGTTAGGTTTAGGGTACGGGTTAGGGTTAGGGTAAGGGTGAGGGTTAGGGTAAGGGTTAGGGTTAGGTTTAGGGTAAGGTTTAGGTTTAGGGTACGGGTTAGGGTTAGGGTTAGGGTTAGTGTTAGTGTTAAAGTACGGGTTAGGGTTAGGGTTAGGGTTAGGTTTAGGGTTAGGGGTTAGGGGTTAGGTTAGGGTTAGGTTTAGGGTTAGGGTCGTCTTAGGTTACGAGTTAGTGTTAGGGTTAGGGTTAAGGTACGGGTTAGTGTAAGGGTTAGGTTTAAGGTTAGGATTAGGGTTAGGGTACGGGTTAGGGTTAGGTTTAGGGTAAGGGTTAGGGTCCGGGTTAGGGTTAGGGTTAGGGTTAGGGTTAGGGTATGGGTTACGGTACGTGTTAGGGTTAGGGTATCGGTTAGGGTTAGGATACGGGTTAGGGTTAGGGTTAGGGTACGGGTTAGGGTTAGGGTTAGGGGTTAGGGATAGGGTTAGTGTTAGGGTACGTGTTAGGGTTAGGGTACAGGTTAGGGTTAGGTTTAGGGTTAGGATTAGGTTTACGGTACGGGTTAGGGTTAGGGTACGGGTTCGCGTTAGGTTTAGGGTACGGGTTAGGGTTAGGGTTAAGGGTTAGGGTTAGGATAAGGGTTAGGGTTAGGGTTAGGGAACGGGTTAGGGTTAGGGTACGGGTTAGGGTTAGGTTTAGGGTTAGGGTTAGGGTTAGCGTACGGGTTAGGGTTAGGGTTAGGTTTAGGGTTAGGTTTAGGGTTAGGGTACGGGTTAGGGTTAGGTTACGGGTTAGGGTTAGGGTTAGGTTTAGGGTTAGGGTTAGGGTTAGGAAAGGGTTAGGTTTAGGTTTTAGGGTTAGGGTTAGGGTACGGGTTAGGGTTAGGGTTAGGGTTAGGGTTAGGGTTAGTGTTAGGGTACGGG
>JAVLSZ010000196.1:0-25000 GCA_032313775.1 Urocyon cinereoargenteus
CTAACCCGTACCCTAACCCTAACCCGTACCCTAACCCGTACCCTAACCCTAACCCTAACCCGTACCCTAACCCTAACCCTAACCCTAACCCTAACCCTAACCCGTATTCCTAACCCTAAGCCTAACCCTAACCCGTACCCTAACCCTAACCCTAACCCTAACCCAAACCCGTACCCTAACCCGTACCCTAACCCATACCCTAAACCTAAACCGTACCCTAACCCGTACCCTAACCCTAACCCTAACCCTAACCTGTACCCTAAACCTGATCCTATCCCTAACCCTAACCCTAACCCGTACCCTAACCCTTACACTAAACCTAACCCTAACCCATACGCTAACCCTAACACTAACCCTAACCCTAACCCGTACCCTAACCCTAACCCTAAACCCTAACACTAACCCTAACACTAACCCTAACCCGTACCCTAACCCTAACCCTAACCCTAACCTATACCCTAACCCTAACCCTAACACTAACCCTAACCCTAACCCGTACCCTAACCCTAACCCTAACCCCAACCCGTACCCTAACGCTAACCCTAACCCTAAACCTAACCCTAACCCGTACCCTAACCCTAACACTAACCCTAACCCTAACCCGTACCCTAACCCTAACCCTAACCCTAACCCTAACCCTAACCCTAACCCTAACCGGTACCCTAACCCTAAAACGTACCCTAACCCGTACCCTAACCCTAACCCGTACCCTAAACCTAACCCTAACCCTAACCCTAACCCTAACCCGTACCCTAACGCTTACCCTAAACCTAACCCTAACCCGTACCCTAACCCTAATCCTAACTCTAACACTAACCCTTTCCCTAACCCGTACCCTAACCCTAACCCTAAAACTAACTCGTACCCTAACCCGTACCCTAACCCTAACACTAAACCTAACCCTAACCAGTACTCTAAACCTAACCCTAACCTTTACCCTAACCCTAACCTGTACCCTAACCCTAAACCTAACCCTAAACCAAACCCTAAACCGTACCCTAAACCTAACCCTAACTGTAACCCTAACCCGTACCCCTAAACTTAACCCTAACCCGTACCCTAACCCGTAACCTAACCCGTACCCTAACCCGTACCCTAACACTAACCCTAACCCTAACCCGTAACCTAACCCTACCCTTAACCCGTAGCCTAACCCTAACCCTAACACTAACCCTTTCCTAACCCTAACCCTAACCCTAACCCGTACCCTAACCCGTACCCTAACCCTAACCCGTACCCTAACCCTAACCCTAACCCTAAACCAAACCCTAACCCTATCCCGTACGCTAACCCTAACACTAACCCGTACCCTAACCCTAACCGGTACACTAACCCTAACACGTACCCTAACCCGTACCCTAACCCTAACCCTAACCTGTACCATAAACCTAACCCTAACCCTAACCCTAACCCGCACCCTAAAACTTACACTAAACCTAACCCTAACCCGTACGCTAACCCTAACACTAACCCTAACCCTAATCCGTACCCTAAACCTAACCGTAAACCTAACCCTAACCCGTACCATAACCTAACCCTAACCCTAACCCTAACGCGTACCCTAAACCTAACCCTAACCCTAACCCTAACACTAACCCGTACCCTAACCCTAACCCTAACCTGTACCCTAAACCTAACCCGTACCCTAAACCTAATCCTAACCCTAACCCTAACCCTAACCCGTACCCTAACCCGTACCCTAACCCTAACCCTAACCCTAACCCTAAACCAAACACTAACCCTAACCCTAACCCTAACCCTAACCCGTACCCTTATCCTTAACCTAAACTTAACCCTAATCCGTACCCTAACCCTTACCCTAAACCTAACCCTAACCCATACGCTAACCCTAACACTAACCCTAAACCTAACCCTAACCCGTACCCTAACCCTAACCCTAACCCTAACCCTAACCCGTAACCTAAACCTAACCCTAACCCATACCCTAACCCTAACCCGTACCCTAACCCTAACCCTCACCCTAACCCTAACCCGTACCCTAAACCGTACCCTAAACCTAACCCTAACCCTAACCCTAACCCTAACCCTAACCCGCACCCTAACCCTAACACTAACCCTAACCCTCACCCGTACCCTAACCCTAACCCTAACCCTAACCCTAACCCGTACCCTAACCCTAACCCTAACCGTAACCCTAACCCTAACCCCTAACACTAACCCTAACCCGTACCCTAAACCGTACCCTAACCCTCACCCTAACCCTAACCCTAACCCTAACCCCTAAACCCTAACCCTAACCCTAACCCTAACCCGTACCCTAATCCTAACTCGTACACTAACCCGTACCCTAACCCTAACCCTAACCCTAACCCTAACACCTAACCCCTAACCCTAACCCTAACTTATCCCTAACCCTAACCCGTAGTTTAACACTAACTCTAACCTTAACCCTAAATCTAACCCGTAGCCTAAACCTAAACCTTACCCTAACCCTAAACCTAACCCTTACACTAACCCTCACCCCTAAACCTAACCCTAACCTGTACCCTAAACCTAACCCTAACCCTAACCCGTACCCTAACCCTAACCCTAACCCTAACCCGTACCCAAACCCTAACCCTAACCAGTACCCTAAACCAAACCCTAACCCGTACCCTAACCCTAAACCATACCCTAACCCTAACCCTAAACCTAACCCTAACCCGTACCCTAACCCGTACCCTAACCCTAACCCGTAACCTAACCCTAACCCTAACCCTAACCCAAGCCTAACCGTAACCAGTACCTTAACCCTAACCCTAAACCGTACCCTAGCACGTACCCTAACCCTAACCCGTACCTTAACACTAAACCGTACCCTAACCCTAACCCTAACCCTAACCCTAACCCGTACCCTAACCCTAACCAAAACCCTTTCCTAAACCTAACCCTAACCCTAACCCTAACCCTAACCCGTACCCTAACATTAACCCTAACCCTAACACTAACCCGTACCCTAACCCTAACCCGCACCCTAACCCGTACACTAACCCTAACACTAACCCTAACACTGACCACTAACCCCTAACCCTAACCCTAAACCTAACTCGTACCCTAACCCTAACCCTAACCCTAACTCTAACCCTAACCCGTACCCTAACACTAACCCTAACCCATACGCTAACCCTAACCCTAACACTAACCCTAACTCATTGCTAAACCTAACTCTAAACCTAACCCTAGCCCTAACCCTAACCCGTACCCTAACCCTAACCATAACCCTAACCCTAACACGTACCCTAACCCTAAACCTAACCCGTACCCTAACCCTAACCCTAACCCGTACCCTAACCCTAACCCGTACCCTAACCATAACGCTAACCTTAACCGTAACCCTAACCCGTACGCTAACACTAACACTAACCCTAACCCTAAACCTAACCCGTAACCTAACCCTAACCCTAACCCTAACCCTAACCCGTACCCTAACCCGTACCCTAAACCTAACCCTAGCCCGTACCCTAACCCTAACCCGTACCCTAACCCTAACCCTAAGCCTAACCCTAACCCTTACCCTAACCCGTACCCTAAACCTAACCCTATCTGTAACACTAACCCGTACCCTAACCCTAACCCTAACCCTAAAACTAACCCTAACCCGTACCCTAACCCGTAACCTAACCCTAACCCTAACCCTAACCCTAACCCTAAACCGTACCCTAACCGGTACCCTAACCCTAACCCTAACCCGTACCCTAACCCTAACCCTAACACTAACCCTAACCCTAACCCGTACCCTAACCCTACCCTTAACACGTACCCTAACCCTAACCCTAACCCTAACCCTAACCCTTTCCTAACCCTAACCCTAACCCTAACCCTAACCCGTACCCTAACCCTAACTGTTACCGTAACCCTAAACCTAACCCTAAACCTAACCCTAACCCTAACCCGTACGCTAACCCTAACCCTAACCCTAACCCTAACACTAACCCATACCCTAACCCTAACCCGTACCCTAACCCTAACCCTTACCCTAATCCTAACCCTAACCCCTAACCCTAACCCTAACCCGTACCCTAACCCTAATCCGTACCCTAACCCTAACCCGTACCCTAAACCTAATCCTAACCCTAACCCTAACCCTAAACCGTACCCTATCCCTAACCGGTACCCTAACCCTAACACGTACCCTAACCCATACCCTAACCCTAACACTAAACCTAAACCGTACCCTAACCCGTACCCTAACCCTAACCCTAACCCTAACCCGTACCCTAACCCTTACCCTAAACCTAACCCTAACCTGTACCCTAACCCTAATCCTAACCCTAACCCTAATCCGTACCCTAAACCTAATCCTAACCCTAACCCTAACCCCTAACCCCTAACCCTAAGCCTAACCCTAACCTTAAACCTAACGCGTACATTAACACTAACACTAACCCTAACCCTAACCCTAACCCGTACCCTAACCCTTACCCTAAACCTAACCCTAACCTGTAACCTAACCCTAATCCTAACCCTAACCCTAACCCGTACCCTAACCCTAAACCTAACCCTAACCCTAACCCCTAACCCCTAACCCTAACCCTAACCCTAACCCTAATCCTAACCCGTACATTAACACTAACACTAACCCTAACCCTAACCCTACCCCGTACCCTTACCCTAACCCTAAACCTAACCCGTACCCTAACCCGTACCCTAACCCTAACCCTAACCCGTACCCTAACCCTAATCCGTACCCTAACCCTAACCCTAACCCTAACCCTAACCCGTACCCTAAACCTAACCCTAACCCTAACCCTAAACCTAACCCGTACCCTAAACCTAACCCTAACCCTAACCCTAACACTAACCCGTACCCTAACACTCATCCTAACCCTAACCCGTACCCTAACCCTCACCCTAACCCTAACCGTAACCCTAACCCATACGCTAACACTAACACTAACCCTAACCCTAAACCTAACCCGTAACCTAACCCTAACCCTAACCCTAACCCTAACCCTAACCCGTACCCTAACCCGTACCCTAAACCTAACCCTAGCCCGTACCCTAACCCTAACCCGTACCCTAACCCTAACCCTAAGCCTAACCCTAACTCTTACCCTAACCCGTACCCTAAACCTAACCGTATCTCTAACCCTAACCCGTACCCTAACACTAACCCTAACCCTAACCCTAACCCTAACCCGTACCCTAACCCGTAACCTAACCCTAACCCTAACCCTAACCTTAACCCGTACCCTAACCGGTACCCAAACCCTAACCCTAACCCGTACCCTAACCCTAACCCTAACACTAACCCTAACCCTAACCCGTACCCTTACCCTACCCTTAACACGTACCCTAACCCTAACCCTAACCCTAACCCTAACCCTTTCCTAACCCTAACCCTAACCCTAACCCTAACCCGTACCCTAACACTAACCGTTACCGTAACCCTAACCCTAACCCTAAACCTAACCCTAACCCTAACCCGTACGCTAACCCTAACCCTAACCCTAACCCTAACACTAACCCATACCCTAACCCTAACCCGTACCCTAACCCTAACCCTTACCCTAATCCTAACCCTAACCCCTAACCCTAAACCTAACCCGTACCCTAACCCTAACCCTAATCCGTACCCTAACCCTAACCTGTACCCCAAACCTAATCCTAACCCTAACCCTAACCCTAACCCATACCCTAACCCTAACCGGTACCCTAACCCTAACACGTACCCTAACCCATACCCTAACCCTAACACTAAACGTAACCCGTATCCTAACCCGTACCCTAACCCTAACCCTAACCCTAACTCTAACCCTAAACCTAACCCTAACCCGTACCCTAACCCTTACCCTAAACCTAACCCTAACCTGTACCCTAACCCTAATCCTAACCCTAACCCTAACCCCTAACCCTTAACCCTAACCCTAACCCTAACCCTAAACCTAACCCGTACATTAAAACTAACACTAACCATAACCCTAACTCTAACCCGTACCCTAAACCTAAACCTTACCCTAACCCTAACCCTAACCCTTAACCTAACCCTAATCCCTAACCCTAACTCTAACTCGTACCCTAAACCTAACCCTAAACCTAACCCGTACCTTAAACCTAACCCTAACCGTAACCCGTACCCTAACCCTAACCCTAACTAGTACACTAACCCTAACCCTAACCCGTTCCCTAACCTTAACCCGTACCCTAACCCTAACCCGTACCCTAACCAGTACCCTAACCCGTACCCTAACCCTAACCCGTACCCTAACCCTAACCCGTACCCTAACCCTAACCCAACCCTAACCCTTACCCGTACCCTAACCCTAACCCTAACCCTAACCCAAGCCTAACCGTAACCCGACTCTAACCCTAACCCTAAACCGTACCCTAGCACGTACCCTAACCCTAACCCGTACCTTAACCCTAACCTGTACCCTAACCCTAACCCTAAACCTAACCCTAACCCGTACCCTAACCCTAACCCTAACCCTTTCCTAAACCTAACCCTAACCCTAACCCTAACCGGTACCCTAACCCTAACCCGTACCCTAACGCGTACCCTAACCCTATCCCTAACCCTAACCCTAACCCGCACCTTAACCCGTACCCTAACCCTAACACTAACCCTAACCCTGACCACTAACCCCCAACCCTAAACCTAACCCTAACCCGTACCCTAACCCTAACCCTAACCCTAAACCTAACCCGTACCCTATCCCTAACCCTAACCCGTACCCTAACCCTAACCCTAACACTAACCATAACTCGATGCTAAACCTAACCCTAACCCTAACCCTAGCCCTAACCCTAACCCGTACCCTAACCCTAACCATAACCCTAACCCTAACCCGTACCCTAACCCTAAACCTAAACCGTACCCTAACCCTAACCCTAACCCGTACCCTAACCCTAACCCTAACTCTAACCCTAAACCATACCCTAACCCGTACCCTAAACCTCACCCTAACCCGAACCCTTTTCTAACCCTAAACCTAACCCTAACACTAACACTAACCCGTACCCTAACGCTAACCCGTACCCTAACCCTAACCCTAACCCTAACCCTAACAGTAACCCTAACCCGTACGCTAACACTAACACTAACCCTAACCCTAAACCTAACCCGTAACCTAACCCTAACCCTAACACTAACCCTAACCCGTACCCTAACCCGTACCCTAAACCTAACCTTAGCCCGTACCCTAACCCTAACACGTACCCTAACCCTAACCCTAAGCCTAACCCTAACCCTTACCCTAATCCGTACCCTAAACCTAACCCTATCCCTAAACCTAACCCGTACGCTAACCCTAACCCTAACCCTAACCCTAAACCGTACCCTAACCCGTAATCTAACCCTAACGCTAACCCTAACCCTAACCCTAACCCTAAACCGAACCCGTACATTAACACTAACACTAAACCTAACCCTAACCCTAACCCGTACCCTAAACCTAAACCTTACCCTAACCATAACCCTAACCCTTAACCTAACCCTAATCCCTAACCCTAACCCTAACTCGTACCCTAAACCTAACCCTAAACCTAACCCGTACCCTAACCGTAACCCTAACCCTAACCCGTACCCTAAACCTAACCCTAACCAGTACCCTAACCCTAACCCTAACCCGTTCCCTAACCCTAACCCGTACCCTAACCCTAACCCTAACCCGTACCCTAACCCGTACCCTAACCCGTACCCTAACCCTAACCCTAACCCTAACCCTACCCTAAACCTAACCCGTACCCTAACCCTAACCCTAACCCGTACCCTAACACGTACCCTAACCCTAACCCGTACCTTAACCCTAAACCGTACCGTAACACTAACCCTAAACCTAACCCTAACCCGTACCCTAACCCTAACCCTAACCCTTTCCTAAACCTAACCCTAACCCTAACCCTAACCCGTACCCTAACCCTAACCCGTACCCTAACCCGTACCCTAACCCTAACCCTAACCCTAACCCGTACCCTAACCCTAACCCTAACCTTAACACTAACGCGTACCCTAACCCTAACCCGTACCCTAACCCGTACCCTAACCCTAACCCTAACCCTAAACCTAACACTAACCCCTAACCCTAACCCTAACCCGTACCCTAAACCTAAACCTAACCCGTACCCTAACCCTAACCCTAACCCAAACCCTAACCCGTACCCTAACCCTAACCCTAACCTTAACATTAACCCGTACCCTAACCCTAACCCGTACCCTAACCCGTACCCTAAACCTAACCCTAACCCTAAACCTAACCCTAACCCCTAACCCTAATCCTAACCCGTACCCTAAACCTAACCCTAACCCGTACCCTAACCCTAACCCTAACCCTAACCCTTTGCTAACCCTAACACTAACCCTAACCCTAATCCTAACCCTAACCCTAACCCGTACCCTAACCCTAACCCTAACCCTAACCCTAACCCGTATCCTAACCCTAACCCTAACCCTAACCCGTACCCTAACCCTAACCCTAACCCTAACCCAAACCCGTACCCTAACCCGTACCCTAAACCGTACCCTAAACCTAAACCGTACCCTAACCCGTACCCTAACCCTAACCCTAACCCTAACCTGTACCCTAAACCTGATCCTAACCCTAACCCTAACCCTAACCCGTACCCTAACCCTTACACTAAACCTAACCCTATCCCATACGCTAACCCTAACACTAACCCTAACCCTAACCCGTACCCTAACCCTAACCCTAACCCTAACACTAACCCTAACCCTAACCCGTACCCTAACCCTAACCCTAACCTATACCTTAACCCTAACCCTAACACTAACCCTAACCCTAACCCGTACCCTAACCCTAACCCTAACCCCAACCCGTACCCTAACGCTAACCCTAACCCTAAACCTAACCCTAACCCGTACCCTAACCCTAACACTAACCCTAACCCTAACCCGTACCCTAACCCTAACCCTAACCCTAACCCTAACCCTAACCGGTACCCTAACCCTAAACGTACCCTAACCCGTACCCTAACCCTAACCCTAACCCGTACCCTAAACCTAACCCTAACCCTAACCCTAACCCTAACCCGTACCCTAACCCTTACCCTAAACCTAACCCTAACCCGTACCCTAACCCTAATCCTAACTCTAACACTAACCCTTTCCCTAACCCGTACCCTAACCCTAACCCTAAAACTAACTCGTACCCTAACCCGTACCCTAACCCTAACACTAACCCTAACCCTAAACCGTACTCTAAACCTAACCCTAACCTTTACCCTAACCTAACCCGTACCCTAACCCTAAACCTAACCCTAAACCTAACCCTAAACCGTACCCTAAACCTAACCCTAACTGTAACCCTAACCCATACCCTAAACTTAACCCTAACCCGTACCCTAACCCGTAACCTAACCCATACCCTAACCCGTACCCTAACACTAACCCTAACCCTAACCCGTACCCTAACCCTACCCTTAACCCGTAGCCTAACCCTAACCCTAACCCTAACCCTTTCCTAACCCTAACCCTAACCCTAACCCGTACACTAACCCGTACCCTAACCCTAACCCGTACCCTAACCCTAACCCGTACCCTAAACCAAACCCTAACCCTAACCCGTACGCTAAACCTAACACTAACCCGTACCCTAACCCTAACCGGTACCCTAACCCTAACACGTACCCTAACCCGTACCCTAACCCTAACCCTAACCCTAACCCTAACCCTAACCTGTACCATAAACCTAACCCTAACCCTAACCCTAACCCGTACCCTAAACCTAAACCTAACCCTAACCCTAAACCGTACCCTAACCCTAACCCTAACCCTAACCCTAACCCGTACCCTAACCCTCACCTTAACCCGTACCCTAACCCTAACCCTAACCCTAACACTAACCCTTTCCTAACCCTAACCCTAACCCTAACCCGTACCCTATCCCTAACCTGTACCCTAACCCTAACCCTAACACTAACCCTAACCCTAACCAGTACGCTAAACCTAACTCTAAACCTAACCCTATCCAGTACCCTAACCCTAACCCGTACGCTAACCCTAACCCTAACCCTTTCCTAACCCTAACCCTAACCCGTACCCTAACCCTAACCCGTACCCTAACCCTAACCCTAACCCTAACCCTAACCCTAAACCGTACGCTAACCGTAACCCTAACCGTAACCCTAACCCGTACCCTAACCTAACCCGTACCCTAAACCTAACCCAAACCCTAAACCTAACCCTAACCCCAAACCCTAACCGTAACCCGTACCCTAACCCTAATCCTAACCCTAACCCGTACCCTAACACTAACCCATACCCTAACCCTAACACTAACCCTAACCCTAACCCTAAACCGTACCTTAACCCTAACCCTAACCCTAACCCGTACCCTAACCCTAAACCTAACCCTAACCCTAACCCGTACCCTAACACTAAACCTAAACCTAACCCTAACCCGTACCCTAACCCGTACCCTAACCCTAACCCTAACCATAACCCTAACCGTAACCCTTAACCCCTAACCCTAAACCTAAACCTAACCCTAACACTAACACTAACCCGTACCCTAACCCGAACCCTAACCCTAACCCTAACCCTAACCCGTACCCTAAACCTAACCTTAACCCGTACCCTAACCCTAACCCTAACCCTAACACTAACCCTTTCCTAACCCTAACCCTAACCCTAACCCTAACCCTAACCCTAACCCTAACCCGTACGCTAAACCTAAATCTAACCCTAACCCTAACCAGTACCCTAACCCTAACCCGTACGCTAACCCTAACCCTAACCCTTTCCTAACCCTAACCCTAACCCGTACCCTAACCCTACCCCGTACCCTAACCCTAACCCTAACCCTAACCCGTTCGCTAACCGTAACCCTAACACTAACCCTAACCCGTACCCTAACCCTAACCCGTACGCTAACTCTAACCCAAACCCTAAACCTAACCCTAACCACAAACCCTAACCGTAACCCGTACCCTAACCCTAATCCTAACCCTAACCCGTACCCTAACACTAACCCATACCCTAACCCTAACCCCTAACACTAACCCTAACACGTACGCTAAGCCTAACCCTAACCCGTACCCTAACCCTAACAGGTACCCTAACCCTAACCCGTGCCCTATCCCTAACCCTAACCCTAACCCGTACCCTAACCCGTACCCTAACCCTAACCCGTACCCTAACCCGAACCCTAACCCTAACCCTTACCCTAACCCTAACCCTAAACCGTACCCTAAACCTAACCCTAACCCGTACCCTAAACCTAACCCAAACCCTAACCCTTTGCTAACCCTAACCCTAACCCTAACCCTAACCCTAACACTAACCCATACACTAACCATAACCCGTACCCTAACCCGTACCCTAACCCTAACCCTAACCCTTACCCTAACCCCTAACCCCTAACCCTAACCCTAACCCTAACCCACCCTTAACCCTAACCCTAACCCTAACCCTAACCCTAACCCTAACCCTAATCCGTACCCTAAACCTAACCCTAACCCGTACCCTAAACCTAACCCTAACCCTAACCATTTGCTAACCCTAACCCTAACCCTAACCCTAACCCGTACCCTAACCCTAAACCGTACCCTAAACCTAACCCTAACCCTAACCCCAAACCTAACCCGTACCCTAACCCTAACTCTAACCCGTACCCTAACCCTAACCCGTACCCTACCCCTACCCCTAACCCTGACCCTAACCTTAACCCTAACCCTAATCCTAACCCGTACCCTAACCCTAACCCTAACCCGTACCCTAACCCTAGCCCATACCTTTCCCCTACCCCTAACCCTAACCCTAACCCTAACCCGTACCCTAACCCTAACACTAACCCTAACCCTAAGCCTAAACCGTACCTTAACCCTAACCCTAACCCTAACCCTAACCCGTACCCTAACCCTAAACCTAACCCTAACCCTAACCCTAACCCGTACCCTAACACTAAACCTAACCCTAACCCTAACTCATACCCTAACCCGTACCCTAAACCTAACCCTAACCATAACCCTAACCGTAACCCCTAACCCCTAACCCTAACCCTAACCCTAACCCTAACCCTAACCCGTACCCTAACCCTAAACCTAACCCTAACCCTAACCCGTACCCTAACCCTAACCTTAACCCGTAACCTCACCCTAACCCTAACCCTAACACTAAACCTATCCTAACCCTAACCCTAACCCTAACACTAACCCTAACCCGTACCCTAACTCTAAACTGTACCCTAACCCTAACCCTAACCCTAACCCTAACCCGTATGCTAAACCTAACTCTAAACCTAACCCTAACCAGTACCCTAACCCTAACCCGTACGCTAACCCTAACCCTAACCCTTTCCTAACCCTAACCCTAACCCGTACCCTAACCCTAACCCATACCCTAAACCTAACCCTAACCCTAACCCTAACCCTAACCCGTACGCTAACCGTAACCCTAACCCTAACCCTAACCCGTACCCTAAACCTAACCCGTACCCTAACCCTAACCCAAACCCTAAAACTAACCCTAACCCCAAACCCTAACCGTAACCCGTACACTAACCCTAATCCTAACCCTAACCCGTACCCTAACACTAACCCGTACCCTAACCCTAACCCTAAACCTAACCCCTAACCCTAACCCTAACACGTACGCTAAGCCTAACCCTAACCCGTACCCTAACCCTAACAGGTACCCTAACCCTAACCCGTGCCCTAACCCTAACCCTAACCCTAACCCTAACCCGTACCCTAACCCGTACCCTAACCCTGACCCGTACCCTAACCCGAACCCTAACCCTAACCCTAACCCTTACCCTAACCCTAACCCGTACCCTAAACCTAACCCAACCCTCACCCTAACCCGTACCCTAACCCTTACCCTAACCCTAACTCTAACCCTAACCCGTACCCTAACCCTAACCCCAACCTGAACCCTAACCCTAACCCTAAAACGTACCCAACCCTAACCCTAACCCTAAATCGTACCCTAACCCGTACCCTAACCCTAACCCTAACCCTTAACCTAACACTAACCCCTAACCCCTAACCCTAACCCTAACCCTAACCCTAACCCTAACCCTAACCCGTACTTTAAACCTAACACTAACCCTAACCCTAACCCTAATCCGTACCCTAAACCTAACCCTAACCCTAACCCTAACCCTAACCGGTACTCTAATCCTAACCCTAACCCGTACCCTAACCCTAACCCGTACCCTAACCCTACCCTAACCCTAACCCTAAACCCTAACCCTAAACCTAACCTGTACCCTAACCCTAAACCTAAACCGTACCCTAACCCTAACCCGTACCCTAACCCTAAACCTAACCCTAAACCGTACACTAACACTAAACCTAACCCTAAACCCTAACACTAACCCTAACACGTACCCTAACGCTAACCCTAACCCCTACCCTCACCCTAACCCGTACCCTATCCCTAACCCTAACCCGTACCCTAAACCTAACCCGTACCCTAACCCTAACTCTAACCCTTACCCTAACCCTAACCCCTGACCCTAACCCTAACCCGTACCCTAACCCTAACACGTACCCTAAACCGTACCCTAAACTTAACCCGTACCCTAACCCTAACCCTAACCCTAACCCTAACCTTTACCCTAACCCTAACCCGTACCCTATCCCTAACCCGTATCCTAACCCTCACCCTAACCCTAACCCGTACCCTAAACCGTACCCTAACCCTACCCGTACGCTAACCCGTACCCTAACCCTAACCCTAAACCTAACCCTAACCCGTACCCTAAACCTAACCCTAACCCTAACCCTAACCCTAACCCGTATCCTAACCCTCACCCAAACCCTAACTCGTACCCTAACCCATACCCTAACCCTAACACTAACCCTAACCCTAACCCCTAACACCTAACCCTAACGCTAACCCTAACCCTAACACTAACCCTAACCCGTACTTTAACCCTAACACTAACCCTAACCCTAACCCTAACCCGTACCCTAACCCTAACCCTTAACCATACCCTAACCCGTACCCTAACCCTAACCCCTAACCCTAACCCTAACCCGTACCCTAAACCTAACCCTAACCCGTACCCTAACCCTAACCCTAACACTAACCATAACCCTAACCCGTACCCTAACCCTACACTTAACCCGTACCCTAAACTTAACCCTAACCCTAACCCTAACCCTAACCCGAACGCAAACCGTAACCCTAACCCTAACCCTAACCCGTACCCTAACCCTAACCCGTACCCTAACCCTAACCCAAACACTAAAACTAACCCTAACCCAAAACCCTAACCATAACCCGTACCCCAACCCTAATCCAAAGCCTAACCCGTACCCTAACACTAACCCGTACCCTAACCCTAACCCTAAACCTAACCCTAACCCTAACCCGTACCCTAACTCTAACCATAACCCTAACCCTAACCCTAACCCGTACCTTAACGCTAACCCTAACCCTAACCCTAACCTGTACCCTAACCCTAACACTAACCCTAACCCTAACCCTAAACCGTACCTTAACCCTAACCCTAACCCTAACCCGTACCCTAACCCTAAACCTAACCCTAACCCTAACCCTAACCCGTACCCTAACACTAAACCTAAACCTAACCCTAAACCGTACCCTAACCCGTACCCTAACCCTAACCCTAACGATAACCCTAACCGTAACCCTTAACCCCTAACCCTAACCCTAAACCTAACCCTAACCCTAACACTAACCCGTACCCTAACCCGAACCCTAACCCTAACCCTAACCCGTACCCTAACCCTAACCTTAACCCGTACCCTAACCCTAACCCTAACCCTAACACTAACCCTTTCCTAACCCTAACCCTAACCCTAACCCTAACCCTAACCCTAACCCGTACGCTAAACCTAAATCTAACCCTAACCCTAACCAGTACCCTAACCATAACCCGTACGCTAACCCTAACCCTAACCCTTTCCTAACCCTAACCCTAACCCGTACCCTAACCCTACCCCGTACCCTAACCCTAACCCTAACCCTAACCCTAACCCGTACGCTAACCGTAACCCTAACACTAACCCTAACCCGTACCCTAACCCTAACCCGTACGCTAACTCTAACCCAAACCCTAAACCTAACCCTAACCCCAAACCCGTACCCTAACCCTAATCCTAACCCTAACCCGTTCCCTAACACTAACCCATACCCTAACCCTAACCCTAACCATAACCCCTAACCCTAACCCTAACACGTACGCTAAGCCTATCCCTAAACCGTACCCTAACCCTAACAGGTACCCTAACCCTAACCCGTGCCCTAACCCTAACCCTAACCCTAACCCGTACCCTAACCCGTACCCTAACCCTAACCCGTACGCTAACCCGAACCCTAACCCTAACCCTTACCCTAACCCTAACCCTAAACCGTACCCTAAACCTAACCCTAACCCGTACCCTAAACCTAACCCTAACCCTAACCCTTTGCTAACCCTAACCCTAACCCTAACCCTAACCCTAACACTAACCCGTACACTAACCATAACCCGTACCCTAACCCGTACCCTAACCCTAACCCTAACCCTTACCCTAACCCCTAACCCCTAACCCTAACCCTAACCCTAACCCGCCCTTAACCCTAACCCTAACCCTAACCCTAACCCTAATCCGTACCCTAAACCTAACCCTAACCCGTACCCTAAACCTAACCCTAACCCTAACCATTTGCTAACCCTAACCCTAACCCTAACCCTAACCCGTACCCTAACCCGTACCCTAACCCTAAACCGTACCCTAAACCTAACCCGAACCCTAACCCTAACCCGTACGCTAACCCTACCACTAACCCTAACCCTGACCCTAACCCGTACCCTAAACCTAACCTTAACCCTAACCCCAAACCTAACCCGTACCCTAACCCTAACTCTAACCTGTACCCTAACCCTAACCCATACCCTACCCCTACCCCTAACCCTGAACCTAACCTTAACCCTAACCCTAATCCTAACCCGTACCCTAACCCTAACCCTAACCCGTATCCTAACCCTAACCCGTACCCTTCCCCTACCCCTACCCCTAAACCTAACCCTAACCCTAACCCGTACCCTAACCCTAACACTAACCCTAACCCTAAGCCTAAACCGTACCTTAACCCTAACCCTAACCCTAACCCTAACCCGTACCCTAACCCTAAACCTAACCCTAACCCTAACCCGTACCCTAACACTAAACCTAACCCTAACCCTAACTCATACCCTAACCCGTACCCTAAACCTAACCCTAACCATAACCCTAACCGTAACCCCTAACCCCTAACCCTAACCCTAAACCTAACCCTAACCCTAACCCTAACCCGTACCCTAACCCTAAACCTAACCCTAACCCTAACCCGTACCCTAACCCTAACCTTAACCCGTACCCTCACCCTAACCCTAACCCTAACACTAAACCTATCCTAACCCTAACCCTAACCCTAACACTAACCCTAACCCGTACCCTAACCCTAAACTGTACCCTAACCCTAACCCTAACCCTAACCCTAACCCGTACGCTAAACCTAACTATAAACCTAACCCTAACCAGTACCCTAACCCTAACCCGTACGCTAACCCTAACCCTAACCCTTTCCTAACCCTAACCCTAACCCGTACCCTAACCCTAACCCATACCCTAACCCTAACCCTAACCCTAACCCTAACCCGTACTTTAAACCTAACACTAACCCTAACCCTAACCCTAATCCGTACCCTAAACCTAAACCTAACCCTAACCCTAACCCTAACCGGTACTCTAATCCTAACCCTAACCCGTACCCTAACCCTAACCCGTACCCTAACCCTACCCTAACCCTAACACTAACCCCTAACCCTAAACCTAACCGGTACCCTAACCCTAACCCTAAACCGTACCCTAACCCTAACCCGTACCCTAACCCTAAACCTAAAGCTAAACCGTACACTAACACTAAACCTAACCCTAAACCCTAACACTAACCCTAACCCGTACCCTAACGCTAACCCTAACCCCTACCCTCACCCTAACCCGTACCCTATCCCTAACCCTAACCCGTACCCTAACCCTAACCCGTACCCTAACCCTAACTCTAACCCTTACCCTAACCCTAACCCCTGACCCTAACCCTAACCCGTACCCTAACCCTAACACGTACCCTAACCCGTACCCTAAACTTAACCCGTACCCTAACCCTAACCCTAACCCTAACCCTAACCTTTACCCTAACCCTAACCCGTACCCTATCCCTAACCCGTATCCTAACCCTCAACCTAACCCTAACCCGTACCCTAAACCGTACCCTAACCCTAACCCGTACGCTAACCCGTACCCTAACCCTAACCCTAAACCTAACCCTAACCCGTACCCTAAACCTAACCCTAACCCTAACCCTAACCCGTATCCTAACCCTCACCCAAACCCTAACTCGTACCCTAACCCATACCCTAACCCTAACCCTAACCCTAACCCTAACCCCTAACACCTAACCCTAACGCTAACCCTAACCCTAACACTAACCCTAACCCGTACTTTAACCCTAACACTAACCCTAACCCTAACCCTAACCCTAACCCTAACCCTAACCCGTACCCTAACCCTAACCCTTAACCATACCCTAACCCGTACCCTAACCCTAACCCCTAACCCTAACCCTAACCCTAACCCGTACCCTAAACCTAACCCTAACCCGTACCCTAACCCTAACCCTAACACTAACCATAACCCTAACACGTACCCTAACCCTACCCTTAACCAGTACCCTAAACCTAACCCTAACCCTAACCCTAACCCTAACCCTTTCCTAACCCTAACCATAACCCTAACCCTAAACCTAACCCTAACCCGTACCCTAACCCTAACCCGTACCCTAACCCTAACCGTAACCCTAAACCTAAACCTAACCAGTACCCTAACCCTAACCGGTACCCTAACCCTAACACGTACCCTAACCCGTACCCTAACCCTAACCCTAACCCTAACCCGTACCCTAACCCTAACCCATACCCTAACCCTAACCCTAACCCTAACCCTAACCCGTACCCTAAACCTAACCCTAACCAGGACCCTAACCCTAACCGGTACCCTAACCCTAACACGTACCCTAACCCGTACCCTAACCCTAACCCTAACCCTAACCCTAACCCTAACCCGTACCCTCAACCTAACCCTAACCCGTACCCTAACCCTAGCCATAACCCTAACCCTTTGCTAACCCTAACACTAACCCTAACCCTAACCCTAACCCTAAACCTAACCCTAACCCGTACCCTAACCCTAAACCGTACCCTAACCCTAACCCGAACCCTAACCCTAACCCGTACGCTAACCCTACCACTAACCCTAACCCTAACCCTAACCCGTACCCTAACCCTAACTTTAACCCTAACCCTAACCCTAACCCGTACCCTAACCCTAACCCTAACCCGTACCCTAACCCTAACCCTAACCCTAACACGTACCCTAACACCAACCCTAACCCTAACCCTAACCCTAAACCTAACACTAACCCTAACCCTTTGCTAACCCTAACCCTAACCCTAACCCTAACCCGTACGCTAACCGTAACCCTAACACTAACCCTAACCCGTACCCTAACCCTAACCCGTACGCTAACTCTAACCCAAACCCTAAACCTAACCCTAACCCCAAACCCGTACCCTAACCCTAATCCTAACCCTAACCCGTACCCTAACACTAACCCATACCCTAACCCTAACCCTAACCCTAACCCCTAACCCTAACCCTAACACGTACGCTAAGCCTAACCCTAAACCGTACCCTAACCCTAACAGGTACCCGTACCCTAACCCGTACCCTAACCCTAAACCGTACGCTAACCCGAACCCTAACCCTAACCCTTACCCTAACCCTAACCCTAAACCGTACCCTAAACCTAACCCTAACCCGTACCCTAAACCTAACCCTAACCCTAACCCTTTGCTAACCCTAACCCTAACCCTAACCCTAACCCTAACACTAACCCGTACACTAACCATAACCCGTACCCTAACCCGTACCCTAACCCTAACCCTAACCCTTACCCTAACCCCTAACCCCTAACCCTAACCCTAACCCTAACCCGCCCTTAACCCTAACCCTAACCCTAACCCTAACCCTAACCCTAACCCTAATCCGTACCCTAAACCTAACCCTAACCCGTACCCTAAACCTAACCCTAACCCTAACCATTTGCTAACCCTAACCCTAACCCTAACCCTAACCCTAACCCTAACCCGTACCCTAACCCTAAACCGTACCCTAAACCTAACCCGAACCCTAACCCTCACCCGTACGCTAACCCTACCACTAACCCTAACCCTGACCCTAACCCGTACCCTAAACCTAACCTTAACCCTAACCCCAAACCTAACCCGTACCCTAACCCTAACACTAACCCGTACTCTAACCCTAACCCATACCCTACCCCTACCCCTTACCCTGAACCTAACATTAACCCTAACCCTAATCCTAACCCGTACCCTAACCCTAACCCTAACCCGTACCCTAACCCTAACCCGTACCCTTCCCCTACCCCTACCCCTAAACCTAACCCTAACCCTAACCCGTACCCTAACCCTAACACTAACCCTAACCCTAAGCCTAAACCGTACCTTAACCCTAACCCTAACCCTAACCCTAACCCGTACCCTAACCCTAAACCTAACCCTAACCCTAACCCTAACCCGTACCCTAACACTAAACCTAACCCTAACCCTAACTCATACCCTAACCCGTACCCTAAACCTAACCCTAACCATAACCCTAACCGTAACCCCTAACACCTAACCCTAACCCTAACCCTAACCCTAACCCTAACCCTAACCCGTACCCTAACCCTAAACCTAACCCTAACCCTAACCCGTACCCTAACCCTAACCTTAACCCGTACCCTCACCCTAACCCTAACCCTAACACTAAACCTATCCTAACCCTAACCCTAACCCTAACACTAACCCTAACCCGTAACCTAACCCTAAACTGTACCCTAACCCTAACCCTAACCCTAACCCTAACCCGTACGCTAAACCTAACTATAAACCTAACCCTAACCAGTACCCTAACCCTAACCCGTACGCTAACCCTAACCCTAACCCTTTCCTAACCCTAACCCTAACCCGTACCCTAACCCTAACCCATACCCTAACCCTAACCCTAACCCTAACCCTAACCCGTACTTTAAACCTAACACTAACCCTAACCCTAACCCTAATCCGTACCCTAAACCTAAACCTAACCCTAACCCTAAACCTAACCGGTACTCTAATCCTAACCCTAACCCGTACCCTAACCCTAACCCGTACCCTAACCCTACCCTAACCCTAACACTAACCCCTAACCCTAAACCTAACCTGTACCCTAACCCTAACCCTAAACCGTACCCTAACCCTAACCCGTACCATAACCCTAAACCTAAAGCTAAACCGTACACTAACACTAAACCTAACCCTAAACCCTAACACTAACCCTAACACGTACCCTAACGCTAACCCTAACCCCTACCCTCACCCTAACCCGTACCCTATTCCTAACCCTAACCCGTACCCTAACCCTAACCCGTACCCTAACCCTAACTCTAACCCTTACCCTAACCCTAACCCCTGACCCTAACCCTAACCCGTACCCTAACCCTAACACGTACCCTAACACGTACCCTAAACTTAACCCGTACCCTAACCCTAACCCTAACCCTAACCCTAACCTTTACCCTAACCCTAACCCGTACCCTATCCCTAACCCGTATCCTAACCCTCAACCTAACCCTAACCCGTACCCTAAACCGTACCCTAACCCTAACCCGTACGCTAACCCGTACCCTAACCCTAACCCTAAACCTAACCCTAACCCGTACCCTAAACCTAACCCTAACCCTAACCCTAACCCGTATCCTAACCCTCACCCAAACCCTAAATCGTACCCTAACCCATACCCTAACCCTAACCCTAACCCTAACCCTAACCCCTAACACCTAACCCTAACGCTAACCCTAACCCTAACACTAACCCTAACCCGTACTTTAACCCTAACACTAACCCTAACCCTAACCCTAACCCTAACCCGTACCCTAACCCTAACCCTTAACCATACCCTAACCCGTACCCTAACCCTAACCCCTAACCCTAACCCTAACCCTAACCCGTACCCTAAACCTAACCCTAACCCTAACCCTAACCCTAACACTAACCATAACCCTAACACGTACCCTAACCCTACCCTTAACCCGTACCCTAAACCTAACCCTAACCCTAACCCTAACCCTAACCCTTTCCTAACCCTAACCATAACCCTAACCCTAAACCTAACCCTAACCCGTACCCTAACCCTAACCCGTACCCTAACCCTAACCCTAACCCTAAACCTAACCCTAACCAGTACCCTAACCCTAACCCTAACCCTAAACCTAAACCTAACCAGTACCCTAACCCTAACCGGTACCCTAACCCTAACACGTACCCTAACCCGTACCCTAACCCTAACCCTAACCCTAACCCTAACCCTAACCCTAACCCGTACCCTAACCCTAACCCATACCCTAACCCTAACCCTAACCCTAACCCTAACCCGTACCCTAAACCTAACCCTAACCAGTACCCTAACCCTAACCGGTACCCTAACCCTAACACGTACCCTAACCCGTACCCTAACCCTAACCCTAACCCTAACCCTAACCCGTACCCTCAACCTAACCCTAACCCGTACCCTAACCCTAGCCCTAACCCTAACCCTTTGCTAACCCTAACACTAACCCTAACCCTAACCCTAACCCTAACCCTAACCCTAACCCGTACCCTAACCCTAAACCGTACCCTAACCCTAACCCGAACCCTAACCCTAACCCGTACGCTAACCCTACCACTAACCCTAACCCTAACCCTAACCCGTACCCTAACCCTAACTTTAACCCTAACCCTAACCCTAACCCGTACCCTAACCCTAACCCTAACCCGTACCCTAACCCTAACCCTAACCCTAACCCGTACCCTAACACCAACCCTAACCCTAACCCTAACCCTAAACCTAACACTAACCCTAACCCTTTGCTAACCCTAACCCTAACCCTAACCCTAACCCGTACGCTAACCGTAACCCTAACACTAACCCTAACCCGTACCCTAACCCTAACCCGTACGCTAACTCTAACCCAAACCCTAAACCTAACCCTAACCCCAAACCCGTACCCTAACCCTAATCCTAACCCTAACCCGTACCCTAACACTAACCCATACCCTAACCCTAACCCTAACCCTAACCCCTAACCCTAACCCTAACACGTACGCTAAGCCTAACCCTAAACCGTACCCTAACCCTAACAGGTACCCTAACCCTAACCCGTGCCCTAACCCTAACCCTAACCCGTACCCTAAACCGTACCCTAACCCTAAACCATACGCTAACCCGAACCCTAACCCTAACCCTTACCCTAACCCTAACCCTAAACCGTACCCTAAACCTAACCCTAACCCGTACCCTAAACCTAACCCTAACCCTAACCCTTTGCTAACCCTAACCCTAACCCTAACCCTAACCCTAACACTAACCCGTACACTAACCATAACCCGTACCCTAACCCGTACCCTAACCCTAACCCTAACCCTTACCCTAACCCCTAACCCCTAACCCTAACCCTAACCCTAACCCGCCCTTAACCCTAACCCTAACCCTAACCCTAACCCTAACCCTAATCCGTACCCTAAACCTAACCCTAACCCGTACCCTAAACCTAACCCTAACCCTAACCATTTGCTCACCCTAACCCTAACCCTAACCCTAACCCTAACCCTAACCCGTACCCTAACCCTAAACCGTACCCTAAACCTAACCCGAACCCTAACCCTCACCCGTACGCTAACCCTACCACTAACCCTAACCCTGACCCTAACCCGTACCCTAAACCTAACCTTAACCCTAACCCCAAACCTAACCCGTACCCTAACCCTAACTCTAACCCGTACCCTAACCCTAACCCATACCCTACCCCTACCCCTAACCCTGAACCTAACCTTAACCCTAACCCTAATCCTAACCCGTACCCTAACCCTAACCCTAACCCGTACCCTAACCCTAACCCGTACCCTTCCCCTACCCCTACCCCTAAACCTAACCCTAACCCTAACCCGTACCCTAACCCTAACACTAACCCTAACCCTAAGCCTAAACCGTACCTTAACCCTAACCCTAACCCTAACCCTAACCCGTACCCTAACCCTAAACCTAACCCTAACCCTAACCCTAACCCGTACCCTAACACTAAACCTAACCCTAACCCTAACTCATACCCTAACCCGTACCCTAAACCTAACCCTAACCATAACCCTAACCGTAACCCCTAACACCTAACCCTAACCCTAACCCTAACCCTAACCCTAACCCTAACCCGTACCCTAACCCTAAACCTAACCCTAACCCTAACCCGTACCCTAACCCTAACCTTAACCCGTACCCTCACCCTAACCCTAACCCTAACACTAAACCTATCCTAACCCTAACCCTAACCCTAACACTAACCCTAACCCGTACCCTAACCCTAAACTGTACCCTAACCCTAACCCTAACCCTAACCCTAACCCTAACCCGTACGCTAAACCTAACTCTAAACCTAACCCTAACCAGTACCCTAACCCTAACCCGTATGCTAACCCTAACCCTAACCCTTTCCTAACCCTAACCCTAACCCGTACCCTAACCCTAACCCATACCCTAACCCTAACCCTAACCCTAACCCTAACCCGTACTTTAAACCTAACACTAACCCTAACCCTAACCCTAATCCGTAACCTAAACCTAAACCTAACCCTAACCCTAACCCTAACCGGTACTCTAATCCTAACCCTAACCCGTACCCTAACCCTAACCCGTACCCTAACCCTACCCTAACCCTAACACTAACCCCTAACCCTAAACCTAACCTGTACCCTAACCCTAACCCTAAACCGTAACCTAACCCTAACCCGTACCATAACCCTAAACCTAAAGCTAAACCGTACACTAACACTAAACCTAACCCTAAACCCTAACACTAACCCTAACACGTACCCTAACGCTAACCCTAACCCCTACCCTCACCCTAACCCGTACCCTATCCCTAACCCTAACCCGTACCCTAACCCTAACCCGTACCCTAACCCTAAGTCTAACCCTTACCCTAACCCTAACCCCTGACCCTAACCCTAACCCGTACCCTAACCCTAACACGTACCCTAACACGTACCCTAAACTTAACCCGTACCCTAACCCTAACCCTAACCCTAACCCTAACCTTTACCCTAACCCTAACCCGTACCCTATCCCTAACCCGTATCCTAACCCTCAACCTAACCCTAACCCGTACCCTAAACCGTACCCTAACCCTAACCCGTACGCTAACCCGTACCCTAACCCTAACCCTAAACCTAACCCTAACCCGTACCCTAAACCTAACCCTAACCCTAACCCTAACCCGTATCCTAACCCTCACCCAAACCCTAACTCGTACCCTAACCCATACCCTAACCCTAACCCTAACCCTAACCCTAACCCCTAACACCTAACCCTAACGCTAACCCTAACCCTAACACTAACCCTAACCCGTACTTTAACTCTAACACTAACCCTAACCCTAACCCTAACCCGTACCCTAACCCTAACCCTTAACCATACCCTAACCCGTACCCTAACCCTAACCCCTAACCCTAACCCTAACCCTAACCCGTACCCTAAACCTAACCCTAACCCTAACCCTAACCCTAACACTAACCATAACCCTAACACGTACCCTAACCCTACACTTAACCCGTACCCTAAACCTAACCCTAACCCTAACCCTAACCCTAACCCTTTCCTAACCCTAACCATAACCCTAACACTAAACCTAACCCTAAACCGTACCCTAACCCTAACCCGTACCCTAACCCTAACCCTAACCCTAAACCTAACCCTAACCAGTACCCTAACCCTAAACGGTACCCTAACCCTAACACGTACCCTAACCCGTACCCTAACCCTAACCCTAACCCTAACCCTAACCCTAACCCGTACCCTAACCCTAACCCATACCCTAACCCTAACCCTAACCCGTACCCTAAACCTAACCCTAACCAGTACCCTAACCCTAACCGGTACCCTAACCCTAACACGTACCCTAACCCGTACCCTAACC
>JAVLSZ010000196.1:27500-40000 GCA_032313775.1 Urocyon cinereoargenteus
CCCTAATCCAAACCTGTACCCTAACCCTAACCCTATCCCGTACCCTAACCCTACCACTAACCCTAACCCTAACCCTAACCCGTACCCTAACCCTAACCTTAACCCTAACCCTAATCCTAACCCGTACCCTAACCCTAACCTTAACCCGTACCCTAACCCTAACCCTAACCCTAAAACTAAACCTTCCCTAACCCTAACCCTAACCCTAACCCGTACCCTAAACCTAACCTGTACCCTAACCCTAAAATTAACCCTAACCCTAATCCTAAACCGTACGCTAAACCTAACTCTAACCCTAACCCTAACCAGTACCCTAACCCTAACCCGTACGCTAACCCTAACCCTCACCCTTTCCTAACCCTAACACTAACCCGTACCGTAACCCTAACCCGTACCCTAACCCTAACCCTAACCCTAACCCTAACCCTAACCCGTACGCTAACCGTAAGCCTAACCCTAACCCTAACCCGTACCCTAACCCTAACCCGTACCCTAACCCTAACCCAAACCCTAAACCTAACCCTTACCCCAAACCCTAAACGTAACCCGTACTCTAACCCTAATCCTAACCCCAACCCGTACCCTAACACTAACCCGTACCCTAACCCTAACCCTAACACTAACCCCTAACCCTAACCCTAACACGTACGCTAAGCCTAACCCTAACCCGTACCCTAAACCTAACAGGTACCTTAACCCTAACCCATGCCCTAACCCTAACCCTAACCCTAAACCGTACCCTAACCCGTATCCTAACCCGAACCCTAACCCTAACCCGTACCCTAACCTGAACCCTAACCCTAACCCTTACCCTAACGCTAACCCTAACCCGTACCCTAAACCTAACCCTAACCCTAACCCTAACCCGTACCCTAACCCTTACCCGTACCCTAACCCTAACGCGTACCCTTACCCTAACCCTAATCCTTTCCTAAACCTAACCCTAAACCGTACCCTAACCCTATGCCGTACCCTAAACCTAACCCTAACCCTAACCCGTACGCTAACCCTAACCCTAACCCATACCCTAACCCTAACCCGTACCCTAACCCTAAACTTAACCCTAACCCTCAACCCTAACCCTGACCCGTACCCTAACGCTAATCCTAACCCGTACCGTAACCCTAAACCGTACCCTAAACCTAACCCTAACCCTAACCCGTACCCTAACCCTAACCCGTGCCCTAACACTAACCCTAACCCTAACCCCTAAACCTAACCCTAACCCGTACGCTAAGCCTAGCCCTAACCCGTACCCTAACCCTAACCGGTACCCGAACCCTAAAACGTGCCCTAACTCTAACCCTAACCCTAACCTTAACCCTCACCCGTACCCTAACCTGTACCCTAACCCTAACCCGTACCCTAACCCGTACCCTAACCCTAAACCTTACCCTAACCCTTACCCTACACCATACCCTAAACCTAACCCTAACCCTAACCCTACCCTAACCCGTACCCTAAACCTTACCCTAACCCAAACTCTAACCCTAACCCGTACCCTAACCCTAACCCAACCCGAACCCTAACCCTAACCCTAACCCGTACCCAACCCTAACACTAACCCTAACTCTAACCCTAATCCGTACCCTAACCCTAACCCGTACCCTAACCCTAAACCTAACCCTAACCCTAACCCGTACCCTAACCCGTACCCTAACCCTAACCCATACCCTAACACTAACACTAACCCTAACCCAACCCTAACCCTAACCCGTACCCTAACACTAACCCTAACCCTAACCCGTACCCTAACCCATAACCTAACCCTAACCCGTACCTTAACCCTAACCCGTACCCTAACCCTAACCCTAAACCTAACCCTAACCTGTACCCTAACCCTAACCCTAACCCTTTCCTAAACCTAACCCTAACCCTAAACCTAACCCTAACCCGTACCCTAACCCTAACCCGTACCCTAACCCGTACCCTAACCCTAACCCTAACCCTAACCCGTACACTAACCCTAACCCTAACCCTAAAACTAACCCATACCCTAACCATAACCCGTACCCTAACCCGTACCCTAACCCTAACCCTAACCATTACCCTAACCCCTAACCCCTAAACCTACCCTAACCCTAACCCGTACCTTAACCCTAACCCTAACCCTAACCCTAACCCTAACCCGTACCCTAAACCTAACCCTAACCCGTACCCTAAACCCAACCCTAACCCTAACCCTTTGCTAACCCTAACCCTAACACTAACCCTAAACCTAACACTAACCCGTACCCTAACCCTAAACCGTACCCTAACCCTAACCCGAACCTTAACCCTAATCCGTACGCTAACCCTACCACCATCCCTAACCCTAACCCTAACCCGTACCCTAATCCGAACCTTAATCCTAACCCTAATCCTAACCCGTACCCTACCCCTACCCCTAACCCTAACCCTAACCCGTACCCTAACCCTAACACTAACCCTAACCCTAATCCTAAACCGTACCTTAACCCTAACCCTAACCCTAACCCGTACCCTAAACCTAAACCTAACCCTAACCCTAAACCGTACCCTAACCCTAACCCTAACCCTAACCCTAACCCGTACCCTAACCCTCACCTTAACCCGTACCCTAACCCTAACCCTAACCCTAACACTAACCATTTCCTAACCCTAACCCTAACCCTAACCCGTACCCTATCCCTAACCTGTACCCTAACCCTAACCCTAACACTAACCCTAACCCTAACCAGTACGCTAAACCTAACTCTAAACCTAACCCTATCCAGTACCCTAACCCTAACCCGTACGCTAACCCTAACCCTAACCCTTTCCTAACCCTAACCCTAACCCGTACCCTAACCCTAACCCGTACCCTAACCCTAACCCTAACCCTAACCCTAAACCGTACGCTAACCGTAACCCTAACCCTAACCCTAACCCGTACCCTAACCTAACCCGTACCCTAACCCTAACCCAAACCCTAAACCTAACCCTAACCCCAAACCCTAACCGTAACCCGTACCCTAACCCTAATCCTAACCCTAACCCGTACCCTAACACTAACCCATACCCTAACCCTAACCCTAACCCTAACCCCTAACCCTAATCCTAACACGTACGCTAAGCCTAAACGTAACCCGTACCCTAACCCTAACAGGTACCCTAAACCTAACCCGTGCCCTAACCCTAACCCTAACCCTAACCCTAACCCGTACCCTAACCCGTACCCTAACCCTAAACCGTACCCAAACCCGAACCCTAACCCTTACCCTTACCCTAACCCTAACCCTAACCCATACCCTAAACCTAACCCTAACCCGTACCCTAAACCTAACCCTAACCCTAACCCTTTGCTAACCCTAACCCTAACCCTAACCCTAACCCGTACCCTAACCCTAACCTTAACCCTAACCCTAATCCTAACCCGTACCCTAACCCTAACTCTAACCCGTACCCTAACCCTAACCCGTACCCTACCCCTACCCCTAACCCTGACCCTAACCTTAACCCTAACCCTAATCCTAACCCGTACCCTAACCCTAAACCTAACCCTAACCCGTACCCTAACCCTAAACCTTAACCTACCCCTACGCCTAACCCTAACCCTAACCCGTACCCTAACCCTAACACTAACCCTAACCCTAACCCTAAACCGTACCTTAACCCTAACCCTAACCCTAACCCTAACCCGTACCCTAACCCTAAACCTAACCCTAACCCTAACCCTAACCCGTACCCTAACAGTAAACCTAACCCTAACCCTAACCCGTACACTAACCCGTACCCTAACCCTAACCCTAACCATAACCCTAACCGTAACCCCTAACCCCGAACCCTAACCCTAACCCTAACCCTAACGCTAACCCGTGCCCTAACCCTAACCCTAACCCTAAACCGTACCCTAACCCTAACCTTAACCCGTACCCTAACCCTAACCCTAACCCTAACACTAACCCTTTTCTAACCCTAACCCTAACCCTAACCCTAACCCTAACCCTAACCCGTACCCTAACCCTAAACTGTACGCTAACCCTAACCCTAACCCTAACCCTAACCCGTACGCTAAACCTAACTCTAAACATAACCCTAACCAGTACCCTAACCCTAACCCGTACGCTAACCCTAAACCTAACCCTTTCCTAACCCTAACCCTAACCCGTACCCTAACCCTAAACCGTACCCTAACCCTAACCCTAACCCTAACCCTAACCCTAACCCGTACGCTAACCGTAACCCTAACCATAACCCTAACCCGTACCCTAACCTAACCCGTACCCTAACCCTAACCCGTACCCTAACCCTAACCCTAAACCTAACCCTAACCCTAACCCTAACCCTAAACCTAACACTAACCCTAACCCTTTGATAACCCTAACCCTAAACCTCACCCTAACCCTAACCCGTATCCTAACCATAACCCTAACCCTAACCCTAACCCTTACCCTAACCCTAAAACTAACCCATACCCTAACCCTAACCTAACCCGTACCCTAACCCTAACCCTAACCCTAACCCTAACCCTAACCCGTACCCTAACCCGTACCCTAAACCTAACCCTAACCCTAACCCTTTCCTAACCCTAAACCTAACCCTAAACCTAAACTTAACCCATACCCTAACCCTAAACCGTACCTTAACCCTAACCCTAACCCTAACCCTAACCCGTACGCTAACCCTAACACTAACCCTAACCCTAACCCTAACCCGTAACCTAACCCTAACCCTAACCCTAACCGTAACCCTAACCCTAACCCGTACCCTAACGCTAACCCTAACCCGTACCCTAACCCTACCCCGTACCCTAACCCTAACCCTAAGCCTAACCCTAACCCTAACCCTAAACCTAACCCTAACCCTAAACCTAACCAGTACCCTAACCCTAACACTAACCGGTATCCTAACCCGTACCCTAACCCGTACCCTAACCCTAAACCTAAACCTAACCCGTACCCTAACCCTAACCCTAACCCGTACCCTAACCCGTACCCTAACCCTAAGCCTAACCCGTACCCTAACCCTAAACCGTACCCTAACCCTAACCCGAACCCTAACCCTAACCCGTACGCTAACCCTACCACTAACCCTAACCCTAACCCTAACCCGTACCCTAACCCTAACCTTAACCCTAACCCTAATCCTAACCCGTACCCTAACCCTAACCTTAACCCGTACCCTAACCCTAACCCTAACCCTAAAACTAAACCTTCCCTAACCCTAACCCTAACCCTAACCCGTACCCTAAACCTAACCTGTACCCTAACCCTAAAATTAACCCTAACCCTAATCCTAAACCGTACGCTAAACCTAACTCTAACCCTAACCCTAACCAGTACCCTAACCCTAACCCGTACGCTAACCCTAACCCTAACCCTTTCCTAACCCTAACACTAACCCGTACCGTAACCCTAACCCGTACCCTAACCCTAACCCTAACCCTAACCCTAACCCTAACCCGTACGCTAACCGTAAGCCTAACCCTAACCCTAACCCGTACCCTAACCCTAACCCGTACCCTAACCCTAACCCAAACCCTAAACCTAACCCTTACCCCAAACCCTAACCGTAACCCGTACTCTAACCCTAATCCTAACCCCAACCCGTACCCTAACACTAACCCGTACCCTAACCCTAACCCTAACACTAACCCCTAACCCTAACCCTAACACGTACGCTAAGCCTAACCCTAACCCGTACCCTAAACCTAACAGGTACCTTAACCCTAACCCATGCCCTAACCCTAACCCTAACCCTAAACCGTACCCTAACCCGTATCCTAACCCGAACCCTAACCCTAACCCGTACCCTAACCTGAACCCTAACCCTAACCCTTACCCTAACGCTAACCCTAACCCGTACCCTAAACCTAACCCTAACCCTAACCCTAACCCGTACCCTAACCCTTACCCGTACCCTAACCCTAACGCGTACCCTTACCCTAACCCTAATCCTTTCCTAAACCTAACCCTAAACCGTACCCTAACCCTATGCCGTACCCTAACCCTAACCCTAACCCTAACCCGTACGCTAACCCTAACCCTAACCCATACCCTAACCCTAACCCGTACCCTAACCCTAAACTTAACCCTAACCCTCAACCCTAACCCTGACCCGTACCCTAACGCTAATCCTAACCCGTACCGTAACCCTAAACCGTACCCTAAACCTAACCCTAACCCTAACCCGTACCCTAACCCTAACCCGTGCCCTAACACTAACCCTAACCCTAACCCCTAAACCTAACCCTAACCCGTACGCTAAGCCTAGCCCTAACCCGTACCCTAACCCTAACCGGTACCCGAACCCTAAAACGTGCCCTAACCCTAACCCTAACCCTAACCTTAACCCTCACCCGTACCCTAACCTGTACCCTAACCCTAACCCGTACCCTAACCCGTACCCTAACCCTAAACCTTACCCTAACCCTTACCCTACACCATACCCTAAACCTAACCCTAACCCTAACCCTACCCTAACCCGTACCCTAAAACTTACCCTAACCCTAACTCTAACCCTAACCCGTACCCTAACCCTAACCCAACCCGAACCCTAACCCTAACCCTAACCCGTACCCAACCCTAACACTAACCCTAACTCTAACCCTAATCCGTACCCTAACCCTAACCCGTACCCTAACCCTAAACCTAACCCTAACCCTAACCCGTACCCTAACCCGTACCCTAACCCTAACCCGTACCCTAACACTAACACTAACCCTAACCCAACCCTAACCCTAACCCGTACCCTAACACTAACCCTAACCCTAACCCGTACCCTAACCCATAACCTAACCCTAACCCGTACCTTAACCCTAACCCGTACCCTAACCCTAACCCTAAACCTAACCCTAACCTGTACCCTAACCCTAACCCTAACCCTTTCCTAAACCTAACCCTAACCCTAAACCTAACCCTAACCCGTACCCTAACCCTAACCCGTACCCTAACCCGTACCATAACCCTAACCCTAACCCTAACCCGTACACTAACCCTAACCCTAACCCTAAAACTAACCCATACCCTAACCATAACCCGTACCCTAACCCGTACCCTAACTCTAACCCTAACCATTACCCTAACCCCTAACCCCTAAACCTACCCTAACCCTAACCCGTACCTTAACCCTAACCCTAACCCTAACCCTAACCCTAACCCGTACCCTAAACCTAACCCTAACCCGTACCCTAAACCCAACCCTAACCCTAACCCTTTGCTAACCCTAACCCTAACACTAACCCTAAACCTAACACTAACCCGTACCCTAACCCTAAACCGTAACCTAACCCTAACCCGAACCCTAACCCTAATCCGTACGCTAACCCTACCACCATCCCTAACCCTAACCCTAACCCGTACCCTAATCCGAACCTTAATCCTAACCCTAATCCTAACCCGTACCCTAACCCTAACTCTAACCCGTACCCTAACCCTAACCCGTACCCTACCCCTACCCCTAACCCTGACCCTAACCTTAACCCTAACCCTAATCCTAACCCGTACCCTAAACCTAACCCTAAACCGTACCCTAACCCTAACCCGTACCCTACCCCTACCCCTAACCCTAACCCTAACCCGTACCCTAACCCTAACACTAACCCTAACCCTAACCCTAAACCGTACCTTAACCCTAACCCTAACCCTAACCCGTACCCTAAACCTAAACCTAACACTAACCCTAAACCGTACCCTAACCCTAACCCTAACCCGTACCCTAACCCTCACCTTAACCCGTACCCTAACCCTAACCCTAACCCTAACACTAACCCTTTCCTAACCCTAACCCTAACCCTAACCCGTACCCTATCCCTAACCTGTACCCTAACCCTAACCCTAACACTAACCCTCACCCTAACCAGTACGCTAAACCTAACTCTAAACCTAACCCTATCCAGTACCCTAACCCTAACCCGTACGCTAACCCTAACCCTAACCCTTTCCTAACCCTAACCCTAACCCGTACCCTAACCCTAACCCGTACCCTAACCCTAACCCTAACCCTAACCCTAAACCGTACGCTAACCGTAACCCTAACCCTAACCCTAACCCGTACCCTAACCTAACCCGTACCCTAACCCTAACCCAAACCCTAAACCTAACCCTAACCCCAAACCCTAACCGTAACCCGTACCCTAACCCTAATCCTAACCCTAACCCGTACCCTAACACTAACCCATACCCTAACCCTAACCCTAACCCTAACCCCTAACCCTAATCCTAACACGTACGCTAAGCCTAAACGTAACCCGTACCCTAACCCTAACAGGTACCCTAAACCTAACCCGTGCCCTAACCCTAACCCTAACCCTAACCCTAACCCTAACCCGTACCCTAACCCGTACCCTAACCCTAAACCGTACCCAAACCCGAACCCTAACCCTTACCCTTACCCTAACCCTAACCCTAACCCGTACCCTAAACCTAACCCTAACCCGTACCCTAAACCTAACCCTAACCCTAACCCTTTGCTAACCCTAACCCTAACCCTAACCCTAACCCGTACCCTAACCCTAACCTTAACCCTAACCCTAATCCTAACCCGTACCCTAACCCTAACCCTAACCCTAACCCGTACCCTAACCCTAACACTTAACCTACCCCTACGCCTAACCCTAACCCTAACCCGTACCCTAACCCTAAAACTAACCCTAACCCTAACCCTAAACCGTACCTTAACCCTAACCCTAACCCTAACCCTAACCCTAACCCTAACCCTAAACCGTACCCTAACCCGTACCCTAACCCTAACCCTAACCCATACCCTAACCCTAACCTTAACCCGTACCCTAACCCTAACTTTAACCCTAACCCTAACCCTTTTCTAACCCTAACCCTAACCCTAAACCTAACCCTAACCCTAACCCTAACCCTAACCCTAACCCGTACCCTAACCCTAAACCTAACCCTAACCCTAACCCTAACCCGTACCCTAACAGTAAACCTAACCCTAACCCTAACCCGTACACTAACCCGTACCCTAACCCTAACCCTAACCATAACCCTAACCGTAACCCCTAACCCCGAACCCTAACCCTAACCCTAACCCTAACGCTAACCCGTGCCCTAACCCTAACCCTAACCCTAAACCGTACCCTAACCCTAACCTTAACCCGTACCCTAACCCTAACCCTAACCCTAACACTAACCCTTTTCTAACCCTAACCCTAACCCTAACCCTAACCCTAACCCTAACCCGTACCCTAACCCTAAACTGTACGCTAACCCTAACCCTAACCCTAACCCTAACCCGTACGCTAAACCTAACTCTAAACATAACCCTAACCAGTACCCTAACCCTAACCCGTACGCTAACCCTAAACCTAACCCTTTCCTAACCCTAACCCTAACCCGTACCCTAACCCTAAACCGTACCCTAACCCTAACCCTAACCCTAACCCTAACCCTAACCCGTACGCTAACCGTAACCCTAACCATAACCCTAACCCGTACCCTAACCTAACCCGTACCCTAACCCTAACCCAAACCCTAAACCTAACCCTAACCGTAACCCGTACCCTAACCCTAATCCTAACCCTAACCCGTACCCTAACACTAAACCATACCCTAAACCTAACCCTAACCCTAACCCCTAACCCTAACCCTAACACGTACGCTAAGCCTAACCCTAACCCGTACCCTAACCCTAACAGGTACCGTAACCCTAACCCGTGCCCTAACCCTAACCCTAACCCTAACCCAACCCGTACCCTAACCCGTACCCTAACCCTAACCCGTACCCTAACCCGATCTCTAACCCTAACCCTTACCCTAACCCTAACCCTAACCCGTACCCGTACCCTAAACCTAACCCTAAACCGTACCCTAAACCTAACCCTAACCCTAACCCTTTGCTAACACTAACCCTAACTCTAACCCTAACCCTAACACTAAACCGTACCCTAACCATAACCCATACCCTAACCCGTACCCTAACCCTAACACTAACCCTTACACTAACCCCTAACCCCTAACCCTAACCCTAACCCTAACCCGTACCTTAACCCTAACCCTAAACCTAACCCTAACCCTAACCCTAACCCGTACCCTAAACCTAACCCTAACCCGTACCCTAAACCTAACCCTAACCCTAACCCTTTGCTAACCCTAACCCTAACCCTAACCCTAACCCTAACCCGTACCATAAACCTAAACCGTACCCTAACCCTAACCCGAACCCTAACCCTAACCCGTACGCTAACCCTACCACTAACCCTATCCCTAACCCTAACCCGTACCCTAACCCTAACCTTAACCCTAACCCTAATCCTAACCTGTACCCTAACCCTAACTCTAACCCGTACCCTAACCCTAACCCGTACCCTACCCCTACCCTAACCCTGACCCTAACCTTAACCCTAACCCTAATCCTAACCCGTACCCTAACCATAACCCTAACCCGTAACCTAACCCTAACCTGTACCCTACCCCTACCCCTAACCCTAACCCTAACCCTAACCCGTACCCTAACCCTAACATTAACCCTAACCCTAACCCTAAACCGTACCTTAACCCTAACCCTAACCCTAACCCGTACCCTAACCCTAACCTAACCCTAACCCTAACCCTAACCCGTACCCTAACACTAAACCTAACCCTAACACTAACCCGTACCCTAACCCGTACCCTAACCCGTACCCTAACCATAACCCTAACCGTAACCCCTAACCCCTAACCCTAACCCTAACCCTAACCCTAACCCGTACCCTAACCGTAAACCTAACCCTAACCCTAACCAGTACCCTAACCCTAACCTTAACCCGTACCCTAACCCTAACCCTAACCCTAACACTAAACCTTTCCTAACCATAACCCTAACCCTAACCCTAACCCTAACCCGTACCCTAACCCTAACCTGTACCCTAACCCTAACCCTAACCCTAACCCTAACCCGTACGCTAAACCTAACTCTAACCCTAACCCTAACCAGTACCCTAACCCTAACTCGTACGCTAACCCTAACCCTAACCCTTTCCTAACCCTAACCCTAACCCGTACCCTATACCTAACCCGTACCCTAACCCTAACCCGTACCCTAAACCTAACCCTAACCCGTACGCTAACCGTAACCCTAACCCTAACCCTAACCCATACCCTAACCCTAACCCGTACCCTAACCCTAACCCAAACCCTAAAACTAACCCTAACCCCAAACCCTAACTGTAACCCGTACCCTAACACTAATCCTAACCCTAACCCGTACCCTAACACTAACCCGTACCCTAACCCTAACCCTAACCCTAACCCCTAACCCTAACCCTAACACGTACGCTAAGCCTAACCCTAACCCGTACCCTAACCCTAACAGGTACCCTAACCCTAACCCGTGCCCTAACCCTAACCCTAACCCTAACCCGTACCCTAACCCGTACCCTAACCCGTACCCTAACCCTAACCCGTACCCTAACCCGAACCCTAACCCTAACCCTTACCCTAACCCTAACCCTACCCCGTACCTAAACCTAACTCTAACCCTAACCCTAACCCGTACCCTAACCCTAACCGCAACCTGAACCCTAACCCTAACCCTAAACCGTACCCAACCCTAACCCTAACCCTAAATCGTACCCTAACCCGTACCCTAACCCTAACCCTAACCCTTAACCTAACACTAACCCCTAACCCCTAACCCTAACCCTAACCCTAACCCTAACCCGTACTTTAACCCTAACACTAACCCTAACCCTAACCCTAATCCGTACCCTAAACCTAACCCTAAACCTAAACCTAACCCGTACACTAATCCTAACCCTAACCCGTACCCTAACCCTAACCCGTACCCTAACCCTACCCTAACCCTAACCCTAACACCTAACCCTACACCTAACCTGTACCCTAACCCTAACCCTAACCAGTACCCTAACCCTAACCCGTACCCTAACCCTAACGCTAACCCTAAACCGTACCCTAACACTAACACTAACACTAAACCCTAACCCTAACACGTACCCTAACGCTAACACTAACCCGTGCCCTCACCCTAACCCGTACCCTATCCCTAACCCTAACTCGTACCCTAACCCTAACCCGTACCCTAACCCTAACCCTAACCCTAACCCTAACCCCTGACCCTAACCCTAACCCGTACCCTAACCCTAACACGTACCCTAACCCGTACCCTAAACTTAACCCGTACCCTAACCCTAACCCTAACCCTAACCCTAACCTTTACCCTAACCCTAAACCGTACCCTAACCCTAACCCTAACCCTAACACTAACCCGTAGCCTAACCCGTACCCTAAACCGTACCCTAAACCTAACCCGTACCCTAACCCGTACCCTAACCCTAACCCTAACACTAAACCTAACCCGTACCCTAAACCTAACCCTAACCCTAACCCTAACCCGTACCCTAACCCTTATCCTAACCCTAACGCTAACCCGTACCCTAAACCTAACCCTAACCCTAATCCTAACCCGTATCCTAACCCTCACCCTAACCCTAACTCGTAACCTAACCCGTACCCTAACCCTAGCCCTAACCCCTAACACCTAACCCTAACCCTAACCCTAACACTAACCTTAACCCGTACTTTAACCCTAACACTAACTCTAAACCT
>JAVLSZ010000196.1:42500-45000 GCA_032313775.1 Urocyon cinereoargenteus
TAACCCTAACCCGTACCCTAACCCGTACCCTAACCCTAACCCGTACCCTAACCCGATCTCTAACCCTAACCCTTACCCTAACCCTAACCCTAACCCGTACCCGTACCCTAAACCTAACCCTAAACCGTACCCTAAACCTAACCCTAACCCTAACCCTTTGCTAACACTAACCCTAACTCTAACCCTAACCCTAACACTAAACCGTACCCTAACCATAACCCATACCCTAACCCGTACCCTAACCCTAACACTAACCCTTACACTAACCCCTAACCCCTAACCCCTAACCCTAACCCTAACCCTAACCCGTACCTTAACCCTAACCCTAAACCTAACCCTAACCCTAACCCTAACCCGTACCCTAAACCTAACCCTAACCCGTACCCTAAACCTAACCCTAACCCTAACCCTTTGCTAACCCTAACCCTAACCCTAACCCTAACCCTAACCCGTACCATAAACCTAAACCGTACCCTAACCCTAACCCGAACCCTAACCCTAACCCGTACGCTAACCCTACCACTAACCCTATCCCTAACCCTAACCCGTACCCTAACCCTAACCTTAACCCTAACCCTAATCCTAACCTGTACCCTAACCCTAACTCTAACCCGTACCCTAACCCTAACCCGTACCCTACCCCTACCCTAACCCTGACCCTAACCTTAACCCTAACCCTAATCCTAACCCGTACCCTAACCATAACCCTAACCCGTAACCTAACCCTAACCTGTACCCTACCCCTACCCCTAACCCTAACCCTAACCCTAACCCGTACCCTAACCCTAACATTAACCCTAACCCTAACCCTAAACCGTACCTTAACCCTAACCCTAACCCTAACCCGTACCCTAACCCTAACCTAACCCTAACCCTAACCCTAACCCGTACCCTAACACTAAACCTAACCCTAACACTAACCCGTACCCTAACCCGTACCCTAACCCGTACCCTAACCAGAACCCTAACCGTAACCCCTAACCCCTAACCCTAACCCTAACCCTAACCCTAACCCGTACCCTAACCGTAAACCTAACCCTAACCCTAACCAGTACCCTAACCCTAACCTTAACCCGTACCCTAACCCTAACCCTAACCCTAACACTAAACCTTTCCTAACCATAACCCTAACCCTAACCCTAACCCTAACCCGTACCCTAACCCTAACCTGTACCCTAACCCTAACCCTAACCCTAACCCTAACCCGTACGCTAAACCTAACTCTAACCCCTAACCCTAACCAGTACCCTAACCCTAACTCGTACGCTAACCCTAACCCCAACCCTTTCCTAACCCTAACCCTAACCCGTACCCTATACCTAACCCCGTACCCTAACCCTAACCCGTACCCTAAACCTAACCCTAACCCGTACGCTAACCGTAACCCTAACCCTAACCCTAACCCATACCCTAACCCTAACCCGTACCCTAACCCTAACCCAAACCCTAAAACTAACCCTAACCCCAAACCCTAACTGTAACCCGTACCCTAACACTAATCCTAACCTAACCCGTACCCTAACACTAACCCGTACCCTAACCCTAACCCTAACCCTAACCCCTAACCCTAACCCTAACACGTACGCTAAGCCTAACCCTAACCCGTACCCTAACCCTAACAGGTACCCTAACCCTAACCCGTGCCCTAACCCTAACCCTAACCCTAACCCGTACCCTAACCCGTACCCTAACCCGTACCCTAACCCTAACCCGTACCCTAACCCGAACCCTAACCCTAACCCTTACCCTAACCCTAACCCTACCCCGTACCCTAAACCTAACTCTAACCCTAACCCTAACCCGTACCCTAACCCTAACCGCAACCTGAACCCTAACCCTAACCCTAAACCGTACCCAACCCTAACCCTAACCCTAAATCGTACCCTAACCCGTACCCTAACCCTAACCCTAACCCTTAACCTAACACTAACCCCTAACCCCTAACCCTAACCCTAACCCTAACCCTAACCCGTACTTTAACCCTAACACTAACCCTAACCCTAACCCTAATCCGTACCCTAAACCTAACCCTAAACCTAAACCTAACCCGTACACTAATCCTAACCCTAACCCGTACCCTAACCCTAACCCGTACCCTAACCCTACCCTAACCCTAACCCTAACACCTAACCCTACACCTAACCTGTACCCTAACCCTAACCCTAACCAGTACCCTAACCCTAACCCGTACCCTAACCCTAACGCTAACCCTAAACCGTACCCTAACACTAACACTAACACTAAACCCTAACCCTAACACGTACCCTAACGCTAACACTAACCCGTGCCCTCACCCTAACCCGTACCCTATCCCTAACCCTAACTCGTACCCTAACCCTAACCCGTACCCTAACCCTAACCCTAACCCTAACCCTAACCCCTGACCCTAACCCTAACCCGTACCCTAACCCTAACACGTACCCTAACCCGTACCCTAAACTTAACCCGTACCCTAACCCTAACCCTAACCCTAACCCTAACCTTTACCCTAACCCTAAAC
>JAVLSZ010000196.1:50000-55000 GCA_032313775.1 Urocyon cinereoargenteus
AACCTAAACCTAACCCTAACCCTAAACCGTACCCTAACCCTAACCCTAACCCTAACCCTAACCCGTACCCTAACCCTCACCTTAACCCGTACCCTAACCCTAACCCTAACCCTAACACTAACCCTTTCCTAACCCTAACCCTAACCCTAACCCGTACCCTATCCCTAACCTGTATCCTAACCCTAACCCTAACACTAACCCTAACCCTAACCAGTACGCTAAACCTAACTCTAAACCTAACCCTATCCAGTACCCTAACCCTAACCCGTACGCTAACCCTAACCCTAACCCTTTCCTAACCCTAACCCTAACCCGTACCCTAACCCTAACCCGTACCCTAACCCTAACCCTAACCCTAACCCTAAACCGTACGCTAACCGTAACCCTAAACCCTAACCCTAACCCGTACCCTAACCTAACCCGTACCCTAACCCTAACCCAAACCCTAAACCTAACCCTAACCCCAAACCCTAACCGTAAACCGTACCCTAACCCTAATCCTAACCCTAACCCGTACCCTAACACTAACCCATACCCTAACCCTAACCCTAACCCTAACCCCTAACCCTAATCCTAACACGTACGCTAAGCCTAACCGTAACCCGTACCCTAACCCTAACAGGTACCCTAAACCTAACCCGTGCCCTAACCCTAACCCTAACCCTAACCCTAACCCTAACCCGTACCCTAACCCGTACCCTAACCCTAAACCGTACCCAAACCCGAACCCTAACCCTTACCCTTACCCTAACCCTAACCCTAACCCGTACCCTAAACCTAACCCTAACCCGTACCCTAAACCTAAACCTAACCCTAACCCTTTGCTAACCATAACCCTAACCCTAACCCTAACCCGTACCCTAACCCTAACCTTAACCCTAACCCTAATCCTAACCCGTACCCTAACCCTAACTCTAACCCGTACCCTAACCCTAACCCGTACCCTACCCCTACCCCTAACCCTGACCCTAACCTTAACCCTAACCCTAATCCTAACCCGTACCCTAACCCTAACCCTAACCCTAACCCGTACCCTAACCCTAACACTTAACCTACCCCTACGCCTAACCCTAACCCTAACCCGTACCCTAACCCTAACACTAACCCTAACCCTAACCCTAAACCGTACCTTAACCCTAACCCTAACCCTAACCCTAACCCGTACCCTAACCCTAAACCTAACCCTAACCCTAACCCTGACCCGTACCCTAACAGTAAACCTAACCCTAACCCTAACCCGTACACTAACCCGTACCCTAACCCTAACCCTAACCATAACCCTAACCGTAACCCCTAACCCCTAAACCTAACCCTAACCCTAACCCTAACGCTAACCCGTGCCCTAACCCTAACCCTAACCCTAAACCGTACCCTAACCCTAACCTTAACCCGTACCCTAACCCTAACCCTAACCCTAACACTAACCCTTTCCTAACCCTAACCCTAACCCTAACCCTAACCCTAACCCTAACCCGTACCCTAACCCTAAACTGTACGCTAACCCTAACCCTAACCCTAACCCTAACCCGTACGCTAAACCTAACTCTAAACATAACCCTAACCAGTACCCTAACCCTAACCCGTACGCTAACCCTAACCCTAACCCTTTCCTAACCCTAACCCTAACCCGTACCCTAACCCTAAACCGTACCCTAACCCTAACCCTAACCCTAACCCGTACGCTAACCGTAACCCTAACCATAACCCTAACCCGTACCCTAACCTAACCCGTACCCTAACCCTAACCCAAACCCTAAACCTAACCCTAACCCCAAACCCTAACCGTAACGCGTACCCTAACCCTAATCCTAACCCTAACCCGTACCCTAACACTAAACCATACCCTAAACCTAACCCTAACCCTAACCCCTAACCCTAACCCTAACACGTACGCTAACCCTAACCCTAACCCTAACCCTAACCCGTACGCTAAACCTAACTCTAAACATAACCCTAACCAGTACCCTAACCCTAACCCGTACGCTAACCCTAAACCTAACCCTTTCCTAACCCTAACCCTAACCCGTACCCTAACCCTAAACCGTACCCTAACCCTAACCCTAACCCTAACCCTAACCCTAACCCGTACGCTAACCGTAACCCTAACCATAACCCTAACCCGTACCCTAACCTAACCCGTACCCTAACCCTAACCCAAACCCTAAACCTAACCCTAACCGTAACCCGTACCCTAACCCTAATCCTAACCCTAACCCGTACCCTAACACTAAACCATACCCTAAACCTAACCCTAACCCTAACCCCTAACCCTAACCCTAACACGTACGCTAAGCCTAACCCTAACCCGTACCCTAACCCTAACAGGTACCGTAACCCTAACCCGTGCCCTAACCCTAACCCTAACCCTAACCCTAACCCTAACCCGTACCCTAACCCGTACCCTAACCCTAACCCGTACCCTAACCCGATCTCTAACCCTAACCCTTACCCTAACCCTAACCCTAACCCGTACCCGTACCCTAAACCTAACCCTAAACCGTACCCTAAACCTAACCCTAACCCTAACCCTTTGCTAACACTAACCCTAACTCTAACCCTAACCCTAACACTAAACCGTACCCTAACCATAACCCATACCCTAACCCGTACCCTAACCCTAACACTAACCCTTACACTAACCCCTAACCCCTAACCCTAACCCTAACCCTAACCCGTACCTTAACCCTAACCCTAAACCTAACCCTAACCCTAACCCTAACCCGTACCCTAAACCTAACCCTAACCCGTACCCTAAACCTAACCCTAACCCTAACCCTTTGCTAACCCTAACCCTAACCCTAACCCTAACCCTAACCCGTACCATAAACCTAAACCGTACCCTAACCCTAACCCGAACCCTAACCCTAACCCGTACGCTAACCCTACCACTAACCCTATCCCTAACCCTAACCCGTACCCTAACCCTAACCTTAACCCTAACCCTAATCCTAACCTGTACCCTAACCCTAACTCTAACCCGTACCCTAACCCTAACCCGTACCCTACCCCTACCCTAACCCTGACCCTAACCTTAACCCTAACCCTAATCCTAACCCGTACCCTAACCATAACCCTAACCCGTAACCTAACCCTAACCTGTACCCTACCCCTACCCCTAACCCTAACCCTAACCCTAACCCGTACCCTAACCCTAACATTAACCCTAACCCTAACCCTAAACCGTACCTTAACCCTAACCCTAACCCTAACCCGTACCCTAACCCTAACCTAACCCTAACCCTAACCCTAACCCGTACCCTAACACTAAACCTAACCCTAACACTAACCCGTACCCTAACCCGTACCCTAACCCGTACCCTAACCAGAACCCTAACCGTAACCCCTAACCCCTAACCCTAACCCTAACCCTAACCCTAACCCGTACCCTAACCGTAAACCTAACCCTAACCCTAACCAGTACCCTAACCCTAACCTTAACCCGTACCCTAACCCTAACCCTAACCCTAACACTAAACCTTTCCTAACCATAACCCTAACCCTAACCCTAACCCTAACCCGTACCCTAACCCTAACCTGTACCCTAACCCTAACCCTAACCCTAACCCTAACCCGTACGCTAAACCTAACTCTAACCCTAACCCTAACCAGTACCCTAACCCTAACTCGTACGCTAACCCTAACCCTAACCCTTTCCTAACCCTAACCCTAACCCGTACCCTATACCTAACCCGTACCCTAACCCTAACCCGTACCCTAAACCTAACCCTAACCCGTACGCTAACCGTAACCCTAACCCTAACCCTAACCCATACCCTAACCCTAACCCGTACCCTAACCCTAACCCAAACCCTAAAACTAACCCTAACCCCAAACCCTAACTGTAACCCGTACCCTAACACTAATCCTAACCCTAACCCGTACCCTAACACTAACCCGTACCCTAACCCTAACCCTAACCCTAACCCCTAACCCTAACCCTAACACGTACGCTAAGCCTAACCCTAACCCGTACCCTAACCCTAACAGGTACCCTAACCCTAACCCGTGCCCTAACCCTAACCCTAACCCTAACCCGTACCCTAACCCGTACCCTAACCCGTACCCTAACCCTAACCCGTACCCTAACCCGAACCCTAACCCTAACCCTTACCCTAACCCTAACCCTACCCCGTACCCTAAACCTAACTCTAACCCTAACCCTAACCCGTACCCTAACCCTAACCGCAACCTGAACCCTAACCCTAACCCTAAACCGTACCCAACCCTAACCCTAACCCTAAATCGTACCCTAACCCGTACCCTAACCCTAACCCTAACCCTTAACCTAACACTAACCCCTAACCCCTAACCCTAACCCTAACCCTAACCCTAACCCGTACTTTAACCCTAACACTAACCCTAACCCTAACCCTAATCCGTACCCTAAACCTAACCCTAAACCTAAACCTAACCCGTACACTAATCCTAACCCTAACCCGTACCCTAACCCTAACCCGTACCCTAACCCTACCCTAACCCTAACCCTAACACCTAACCCTACACCTAACCTGTACCCTAACCCTAACCCTAACCAGTACCCTAACCCTAACCCGTACCCTAACCCTAACGCTAACCCTAAACCGTACCCTAACACTAACACTAACACTAAACCCTAACCCTAACACGTACCCTAACGCTAACACTAACCCGTGCCCTCACCCTAACCCGTACCCTATCCCTAACCCTAACTCGTACCCTAACCCTAACCCGTACCCTAACCCTAACCCTAACCCTAACCCTAACCCCTGACCCTAACCCTAACCCCTACCCTAACCCTAACACGTACCCTAACCCGTACCCTAAACTTAACCCGTACCCTAACCCTAACCCTAACCCTAACCCTAACCTTTACCCTAACCCTAAACCGTACCCTAACCCTAACCCTAACCCTAACACTAACCCGTAGCCTAACCCGTACCCTAAACCGTACCCTAAACCTAACCCGTACCCTAACCCGTACCCTAACCCTAACCCTAACACTAAACCTAACCCGTACCCTA
>JAVLSZ010000196.1:60000-70000 GCA_032313775.1 Urocyon cinereoargenteus
TAACCCTAACCCGTACCCTATCCCTAACCTGTATCCTAACCCTAACCCTAACACTAACCCTAACCCTAACCAGTACGCTAAACCTAACTCTAAACCTAACCCTATCCAGTACCCTAACCCTAACCCGTACGCTAACCCTAACCCTAACCCTTTCCTAACCCTAACCATAACCCGTACCCTAACCCTAACCCGTACCCTAACCCTAACCCTAACCCTAACCCTAAACCGTACGCTAACCGTAACCCTAAACCCTAACCCTAACCCGTACCCTAACCTAACCCGTACCCTAACCCTAACCCAAACCCTAAACCTAACCCTAACCCCAAACCCTAACCGTAAACCGTACCCTAACCCTAATCCTAACCCTAACCCGTACCCTAACACTAACCCATACCCTAACCCTAACCCTAACCCTAACCCCTAACCCTAATCCTAACACGTACGCTAAGCCTAACCGTAACCCGTACCCTAACCCTAACAGGTACCCTAAACCTAACCCGTGCCCTAACCCTAACCCTAACCCTAACCCTAACCCTAACCCGTACCCTAACCCGTACCCTAACCCTAAACCGTACCCAAACCCGAACCCTAACCCTTACCCTTACCCTAACCCTAACCCTAACCCGTACCCTAAACCTAACCCTAACCCGTACCCTAAACCTAACCCTAACCCTAACCCTTTGCTAACCATAACCCTAACCCTAACCCTAACCCGTACCCTAACCCTAACCTTAACCCTAACCCTAATCCTAACCCGTACCCTAACCCTAACTCTAACCCGTACCCTAACCCTAACCCGTACCCTACCCCTACCCCTAACCCTGACCCTAACCTTAACCCTAACCCTAATCCTAACCCGTACCCTAACCCTAACCCTAACCCTAACCCGTACCCTAACCCTAACACTTAACCTACCCCTACGCCTAACCCTAACCCTAACCCGTACCCTAACCCTAACACTAACCCTAACCCTAACCCTAAACCGTACCTTAACCCTAACCATAACCCTAACCCTAACCCGTACCCTAACCCTAAACCTAACCCTAACCCTAACCCTGACCCGTACCCTAACAGTAAACCTAACCCTAACCCTAACCCGTACACTAACCCGTACCCTAACCCTAACCCTAACCATAACCCTAACCGTAACCCCTAACCCCTAAACCTAACCCTAACCCTAACCCTAACGCTAACCCGTGCCCTAACCCTAACCCTAACCCTAAACCGTACCCTAACCCTAACCTTAACCCGTACCCTAACCCTAACCCTAACCCTAACACTAACCCTTTCCTAACCCTAACCCTAACCCTAACCCTAACCCGTACCCTAACCCGTACCCTAACCCTAAACTGTACGCTAACCCTAACCCTAACCCTAACCCTAACCCGTACGCTAAACCTAACTCTAAACATAACCCTAACCAGTACCCTAACCCTAACCCGTACGCTAACCCTAACCCTAACCCTTTCCTAACCCTAACCCTAACCCGTACCCTAACCCTAAACCGTACCCTAACCCTAACCCTAACCCTAACCCGTACGCTAACCGTAACCCTAACCATAACCCTAACCCGTACCCTAACCTAACCCGTACCCTAACCCTAACCCAAACCCTAAACCTAACCCTAACCCCAAACCCTAACCGTAACGCGTACCCTAACCCTAATCCTAACCCTAACCCGTACCCTAACACTAAACCATACCCTAAACCTAACCCTAACCCTAACCCCTAACCCTAACCCTAACACGTACGCTAAGCCTAACCCTAACCCGTACCCTAACCCTAACAGGTACCGTAACCCTAACCCGTGCCCTAACCCTAACCCTAACCCTAACCCTAACCCTAACCCGTACCCTAACCCGTACCCTAACCCTAACCCGTACCCTAACCCGAACTCTAACCCTAACCCTTACCCTAACCCTAACCCTAACCCTAACCCGTACCCTAAACCTAACCCTAAACCGTACCCTAAACCTAACCCTAACCCTAACCCTTTGCTAACCCTAACCCTAACTCTAACCCTAACCCTAACACTAAACCGTACCCTAACCATAACCCGTACCCTAACCCGTACCCTAACCCTAACACTAACCCTTACACTAACCCCTAACCCCTAACCCTAACCCTAACCCTAACCCGTACCTTAACCCTAACCCTAACCCTAACCCTAACCCTAACCCTAACCCGTACCCTAAACCTAACCCTAACCCGTACCCTAAACCTAACCCTAACCCTAACCCTTTGCTAACCCTAACCCTAACCCTAACCCTAACCCTAACCCGTACCATAAACCTAAACCGTACCCTAACCCTAACCCGAACCCTAACCCTAACCCGTACGCTAACCCTACCACTAACCCTATCCCTAACCCTAACCCGTACCCTAACCCTAACCTTAACCCTAACCCTAATCCTAACCCGTACCCTAACCCTAACTCTAACCCGTACCCTAACCCTAACCCGTACCCTACCCCTACCCCTAACCCTGACCCTAACCTTAACCCTAACCCTAATCCTAACCCGTACCCTAACCATAACCCTAACCCGTACCCTAACCCTAACCTGTACCCTACCCCTACCCCTAACCCTAACCCGTACCCTAACCCGTACCCTAACCCTAACACTAACCCTAACCCTAACCCTAAACCGTACCTTAACCCTAACCCTAACCCTAACCCGTACCCTAACCCTAAACCTAACCCTAAACCTAACCCTAACCCGTACCCTAACACTAAACCTAACCCTAACACTAACCCGTACCCTAACCCGTACCCTAACCCGTACCCTAACCATAACCCTAACCGTAACCCCTAACCCCTAAACCTAACCCTAACCTTAACCCTAACCCGTACCCTAACCGTAACCCTAACCCTAACCCTAACCAGTACCCTAACCCTAACCTTAACCCGTACCCTAACCCTAACCCTAACCCTAACACTAAACCTTTCCTAACCATAACCCTAACCCTAATTCTAACCCTAACCCGTACCCTAACCCTAACCTGTACCCTAACCCTAACCCTAACCCTAACCCTAACCCGTACGCTAAACCTAACTCTAACCCTAACCCTAACCAGTACCCTAACCCTAACTCGTACGCTAACCCTAACCCTAACCCTTTCCTAACCCTAACCCTAACCCGTACCCTATACCTAACCCGTACCCTAACCCTAACCCGTACCCTAAACCTAACCCTAACCCGTACGCTAACCGTAACCCTAACCCTAACCCTAACCCGTACCCTAACCCTAACCCGTACCCTAACCCTAACCCAAACCCTAAAACTAACCCTAACCCCAAACCCTAACTCTAACCCGTACCCTAACACTAATCCTAACCCTAACCCGTACCCTAACACTAACCCATACCATAACCCTAAACCTAACCCTAACCCCTAACCCTAACCCTAACACGTACGCTAAGCCTAACCCTAACCCGTACCCTAACCCTAACAGGTACCCTAACCCTAACCCGTGCCCTAACCCTAACCCTAACCCTAACCCTAACCCTAACCCGTACCCTAACCCGTACCCTAACCCTAACCCGTACCCTAACCCGAACCCTAACCCTAACCCTTACCCTAACCCTAACCCTAACTCGTACCCTAAACCTAACTCTAACCCTAACCCTAACCCGTACCCTAACCCTAACCGCAACCTGAACCCTAACCCTAACCCTAAACCGTACCCAACCCTAACCCTAACCCTAAATCGTACCCTAACCCGTACCCTAACCCTAACCCTAACCCTTAACCTAACACTAACCCCTAACCCCTAACCCTAACCCTAACCCTAACCCTAACCCGTACTTTAACCCTAACACTAACCCTAACCCTAACCCTAATCCGTACCCTAAACCTAACCCTAAACCTAAACCTAACCCGTACACTAATCCTAACCCTAACCCGTACCCTAACCCTAACAAGTACCCTAACCCTACCCTAACCCTAACCCTAACACCTAACCCTACACCTAACCTGTACCCTAACCCTAACCCTAACCCGCACCCTAACCCTAACCCGTACCCTAACCCTAACGCTAACCCTAAACCGTACCCTAACACTAACACTAACCCTAAACCCTAACCGTAACACGTACCCTAACGCTAACACTAACCCGTGCCCTCACCCTAACCCGTACCCTATCCCTAACCCTAACTCGTACCCTAACCCTAACCCGTACCCTAACCCTAACCCTAACCCTAACCCTAACCCCTGACCCTAACCCTAACCCGTACCCTAACCCTAACACGTACCCTAACCCGTACCCTAAACTTAACCCGTACCCTAACCCTAACCCTAACCCTAACCCTAACCTTTACCCTAACCCTAAACCGTACCCTAACCCTAACCCTAACCCTAACACTAACCCGTAGCCTAACCCGTACCCTAAACCGTACCCTAAACCTAACCCGTACCCTAACCCGTACCCTAACCCTAACCCTAAACCTAAACCTAACCCGTACCCTAAACCTAACCCTAACCCTAACCCTAACCCGTACCCTAACCCTTATCCTAACCCTAACCCTAACCCGTACCCTAAACCTAACCCTAACCCTAATCCTAACTCGTATCCTAACCCTCACCCTAACCCTAACTCGTAACCTAACCCGTACCCTAACCCTAACCCTAACCCCTAACACCTAACCCTAACCCTAACCCTAACACTAACCTTAACCCGTACTTTAACCCTAACACTAACCCTAAACCTAACCCTAACCCTAACCCGTACCCTAACCCTAACCCTTAACCGTACCCTAACCCGTACCCTAACCCTAACCCCTAACCCTAACCCGTACCCTAAACCTAACCCTAACCCGTACCCTAACCCTAACCCTAACACTATCCATAACCCTAACCCGTACCCTAACCCTACCCTTAACCAGTACCCTAAACCCAACCCTAACCCTAAACCTAACCCTTTCCTAACCCTAACCCTAACCCTAACCCTAAACCTAACCCTAACCCGTACCTAACCCTAACCCGTACCCTAACCCTAACCCTAACCCTAAACCTAACCCTAACCCTAACCCGTACGCTAACCCTAACCCTAACCCTAACCCTAACCCTAACCCTAACCTGTACCCTAACCCTAACCCATACCCTAACCCTAACCCTAACCCTAACCCTAACCCGTAACCTAAACCTAACCATAACCAGTACCATAACCCTAACCGGTACCCTAACCCTAACACGTACCCTACCCCGTACCCTAACCCTAACCCTAACCCTAACCCTAACCCTAACCCTAACCCTTTGCTAACCCTATCACTAACCCTAACCCTAACCCTAACCCTAACCCTAAACCTAACCCTAACCCGTACCCTAACCCTAAACCGTACCCTAACCCTAACCCGAACCCTAACCCTAACCCGTACGCTAAACCTACCACTAACCCTAACCCTAACCCTAACCCGTAACCTAACCCTAACTTTAACCCTAAACCTGACCCTAACCCGTACCCTAACCCTAACCCTAACCCGTACCCTAACCCTAACCCTAACCCTAACCCTAAACCTAACCCTAAACCTAACACTAACCCTAACACTTTGCAAACCCTAACCCTAACCCTAACCCTAACCCTAACCCGTACCCTAACCATAACCCTAACCCTAACCCTAACCCTAACCCTAACCCGTACCCTAACCCTCAACCTAACCCATACCCTAACCCTAACCTAACCCGTACCCTAACCCTAACCCTAACCCTAACCCGTACCCTAACCCGTACCCTAAACCTAACCCTAACCCTAACCCTTTCCTAACCCTAACCCTAACCCTAACCCTAACCCGTACCCTAACCCTAAACCGTACCTTAACCCTAACCCTAACCCTAACCCTAACCCTAACCCGTACGCTAACCCTAACACTAACCCTAACCCTAACCCTAACCCGTAACCTAACCCTAACACTAACCCTAACCGTAACCCTGACCCTAACCCGTACCCTAACCCTAACCCTAACCCGTACCCTAACCCTAACCCGTACCCTAACCCAAACCCTAAGCCTAACCCTAACACTAACCCTAAACCTAACCCTAACCCTAACCCTAAACCGTACCCTAACCCTAACCCTAACCCGTATCCTAACCCGTACCCTAACCCGTACCCTAACCCTAAACCTAACCCTAACCCGTACCCTAACCCTAACCCGTACCCTAACCCGTACCCTAACCCTAACCCTAACCCGTACCCTAACCCTAACCTTAACACTAACCATAACCCTAACCCGTACCCTAAACCTACCCTTAACCCGTACCCTAACCCTAACCCTAACCCTAACCCTTTCCTAACCCTAACCCTAACCCTAACCCTAACCCGTACCCTAACCCTAACCCGTACCCTAACCCTAACCCTAACCCTAACCCTAAACCGTACACTAACCCTAAACCGTACCCTAACCCTAACCCGAACCCTAACCCTAACCTGTACGCTAACCCTACCACTAACCCTAACCCTAACCCTAACCCGTACCCTAACCCTAAACTTAACCCTAACCCTAACCCTAACCCGTACCCTAACCCTAACCCTAACCCGTACCCTAACCGTAACCCGTACCCTACCCCTACCCCTCACCCTAACCCTAAACCTAACCCGTACCCTAACCCTAACCCTAAACCTAACCCTAACCCTAACCCGTACCCTAACTCTAACCATAACCCTAACCCTAACCCTAACCCGTACCTTAACCCTAACCCTAACCCTCACCCTAACCCTAACCCGTACCCTTACCCTAACCCTAACCCTAACCCTAACCCGTACCCTAACTCTAACCATAACCCTAACCTGTACCTTAACCCTAACCCTAAACCTAACCCTAAACCTAACCATAACCCATACCCTAACACTAACCCTAAGCCGTACCCTAACCCGTACCCTAACCCTAACCCTAACCCTAAACCTAACCCGTACCCTAACCCTAACCCTAACCCGTACGCTAACCCTAACCCTAACCCTAACCCTAACCCGTACCCTAACCCTAACGCGTACCCTTACCCTAACCCTAACCCTTTGCTAACCCTAACCCTAACCCGTAACCTAACCCTAACCCGTACCCTAACCCTAACCCTAACCCTAACCCGTACGCTAAACCTAACCCTAACCCTAACCCGTACCCTAACCCTAACCCGAACCCGAACCCGAACCCTAACCCTGACCCTAACCCTAACCCTCAACCCTAACCCTGACCCGTACCCTAACCCTTATCCTAACCCTTACCGTAAACCTAAACCGTACCCTTAACCTAACCCTAACCGTAACCCGTACCCTAACCCTAACCCGTACCCTAACCCTAACCCTAACCCTAACCCCTAACCCTAACCCTAACCCGTACGCTAAGCCTAGCCCTAACCCGTACCCTAACGCTAACCGGTACCCTAACCCTAACCCGTGCCCTAACCCTAACCCTAACCCTAACCCTCACCCGTACCCTAACCTGTACCCTAAACCTAACCCGTACCCTAACCCGTACCCTAACCCTAACACTTACCCTAACCCTTACCCTACACCATACCCTAAACCTAACCCTAACCTTAACCCTACCATAAACCGTACCCTAAACCTTACCCTAACCCTAACTCTAACCCTAACCCGTACCCTAACCCTAACCCAACCCGAACCCTAAACCTAACCCTAACCCGTACCCACCCTAACCCTAACCCTAAATCGTACCCTAACCCGTACCCTAACCCTAACCCTAACCCTTACCCTAACACTAACCCCTAACCCCTAACCCTAACCCTAACCCTAACCCTAAGCCGTACTTTAACCCTAACACTAACCCTAACCCTAAACCTAATCCGTACCCTAACCCTAACCCGTACCCTAATCCTAAACCTAACCCTAACCCTAACCCGTACCCTAACCCGTACCCTAACCCTAACCCGTACCCTAACACTAACACTAACCCTAACCCAACCCTAACCCTAACCCGTACCCTAACCCTAACCCTAAACCTAACCCGTACCCTAACCCGTACCCTAACCCTAACCCGTACCTTAACCCTAACCCGTACCCTAACCCTAACCCTAAACCTAACCCTAACCTGTACCCTAACCCTAACCCTAACCCTTTCCTGAACCTAACCCTAAACCTAAACCTAACCCTAACCCTAACCCTAACCCGTACCCTAACACTAAACCTAACCCTAACCCTAACCCGTACCCTAATCCGTACCCTAACCCTAACCCTAACCATAACCCTAACCGTAACCCCTAACCCTAACCCTAACCCTAACCCGTACCCTAACCCTAAACCTAACCCTAACCCTAACCCGTACCCTAACCCTAACCCGTACCCTAACCCTAACGCTAACCCTAAACCGTACCCTAACACTAACACTAACCCTAAACCCTAACCCTAACACGTACCCTAACGCTAACACTAACCCGTGCCCTCACCCTAACCCGTACCCTATCCCTAACCCTAACTCGTACCCTAACCCTAACCCGTACCCTAACCCTAACCCTAACCCTAACCCTAACCCCTGACCCTAACCCTAACCCGTACCCTAACCCTAACACGTACCCTAACCCGTACCCTAAACTTAACCCGTACCCTAACCCTAACCCTAACCCTAACCCTAACCTTTACCCTAACCCTAAACCGTACCCTAACCCTAACCCTAACCCTAACACTAACCCGTAGCCTAACCCGTACCCTAAACCGTACCCTAAACCTAACCCGTACCCTAACCCGTACCCTAAACCTAACCCTAACCCTAACCCTTTCCTAACCCTAAACCTAACCCTAAACCTAACCTTAACCCATACCCTAACCCTAACCCGTACCTTAACCCTAACCCTAACCCTAACCCTAACCCGTACGCTAACCCTAACACTAACCCTAACCCTAACCCTAACCCGTAACCTAACCCTAACCCTAACCCTAACCGTAACCCTAACCCTAACCCGTACCCTAACGCTAACCCTAACCCGTACCCTAACCCTACCCCGTACCCTAACCCTAACCCTAAGCCTAACCCTAACCCTAACCCTAAACCTAACCCTAACCCTAAACCTAACCAGTACCCTAACCCTAACACTAACCGGTATCCTAACCCGTACCCTAACCCGTACCCTAACCCTAAACCTAAACCTAACCCGTACCCTAACCCTAACCCTAACCCGTACCCTAACCCGTACCCTAACCCTAAGCCTAACCCGTACCCTAACCCTAAACCGTACCCTAACCCTAACCCGAACCCTAACCCTAACCCGTACGCTAACCCTACCACTAACCCTAACCCTAACCCTAACCCGTACCCTAACCCTAACCTTAACCCTAACCCTAATCCTAACCCGTACCCTAACCCTAACTCTAACCCGTACCCTAACCCTAACCCGTACCCTACCCCTACCCCTAACCCTGACCCTAACCTTAACCCTAACCCTAATCCAAACCTGTACCCTAACCCTAACCCTATCCCGTACCCTAACCCTACCACTAACCCTAACCCTAACCCTAACCCGTACCCTAACCCTAAACTTAACCCTAACCCTAATCCTAACCCGTACCCTAACCCTAACCTTAACCCGTACCCTAACCCTAACCCTAACCCTAAAACTAAACCTTCCCTAACCCTAACCCTAACCCTAACCCGTACCCTAAACCTAACCTGTACCCTAACCCTAAAATTAACCCTAACCCTAATCCTAAACCGTACGCTAAACCTAACTCTAACCCTAACCCTAACCAGTACCCTAACCCTAACCCGTACGCTAACCCTAACCCTCACCCTTTCCTAACCCTAACACTAACCCGTACCGTAACCCTAACCCGTACCCTAACCCTAACCCTAACCCTAACCCTAACCCTAACCCGTACGCTAACCGTAAGCCTAACCCTAACCCTAACCCGTACCCTAACCCTAACCCGTACCCTAACCCTAACCCAAACCCTAAACCTAACCCTTACCCCAAACCCTAACCGTAACCCGTACTCTAACCCTAATCCTAACCCCAACCCGTACCCTAACACTAACCCGTACCCTAACCCTAACCCTAAC
>JAVLSZ010000196.1:75000-82500 GCA_032313775.1 Urocyon cinereoargenteus
ACCCTAACCCGTACCCTAACCCTTACCCGTACCCTAACCCTAACGCGTACCCTTACCCTAACCCTAATCCTTTCCTAAACCTAACCCTAAACCGTACCCTAACCCTATGCCGTACCCTAACCCTAACCCTAACCCTAACCCGTACGCTAACCCTAACCCTAACCCATACCCTAACCCTAACCCGTACCCTAACCCTAAACTTAACCCTAACCCTCAACCCTAACCCTGACCCGTACCCTAACGCTAATCCTAACCCGTACCGTAACCCTAAACCGTACCCTAAACCTAACCCTAACCCTAACCCTACCCTAACCCGTACCCTAAACCTTACCCTAACCCTAACTCTAACCCTAACCCGTACCCTAACCCTAACCCAACCCGAACCCTAACCCTAACCCTAACCCGTACCCAACCCTAACACTAACCCTAACTCTAACCCTAATCCGTACCCTAACCCTAACCCGTACCCTAACCCTAAACCTAACCCTAACCCTAACCCGTACCCTAACCCGTACCCTAACCCTAACCCGTACCCTAACACTAACACTAACCCTAACCCAACCCTAACCCTAACCCGTACCCTAACACTAACCCTAACCCTAACCCGTACCCTAACCCATAACCTAACCCTAACCCGTACCTTAACCCTAACCCGTACCCTAACCCTAACCCTAAACCTAACCCTAACCTGTACCCTAACCCTAACCCTAACCCTTTCCTAAACCTAACCCTAACCCTAAACCTAACCCTAACCCGTACCCTAACCCTAACCCGTACCCTAACCCGTACCCTAACCCTAACCCTAACCCTAACCCGTACACTAACCCTAACCCTAACCCTAAAACTAACCCATACCCTAACCATAACCCGTACCCTAACCCGTACCCTAACCCTAACCCTAACCGTTACCCTAACCCCTAACCCCTAAACCTACCCTAACCCTAACCCGTACCTTAACCCTAACCCTAACCCTAACCCTAACCCTAACCCGTACCCTAAACCTAACCCTAACCCGTACCCTAAACCCAACCCTAACCCTAACCCTTTGCTAACCCTAACCCTAACACTAACCCTAAACCTAACACTAACCCGTACCCTAACCCTAAACCGTACCCTAACCCTAACCCGAACCCTAACCCTAATCCGTACGCTAACCCTACCACCATCCCTAACCCTAACCCTAACCCGTACCCTAATCCGAACCTTAATCCTAACCCTAATCCTAACCCCTACCCTAACCCTAACTCTAACCCGTACCCTAACCCTAACCCGTACCCTACCCCTACCCCTAACCCTGACCCTAACCTTAACCCTAACCCTAATCCTAACCCGTACCCTAAACCTAACCCTAAACCGTACCCTAACCCTAACCCGTACCCTACCCCTACCCCTAACCCTAACCCTAACACGTACCCTAACCCTAACACTAACCCTAACCCTAACCCTAAACCGTACCTTAACCCTAACCCTAACCCTAACCCGTACCCTAAACCTAAACCTAACCCTAACCCTAAACCGTACCCTAACCCTAACCCTAACCCTAACCCTAACCCGTACCCTAACCCTCACCTTAACCCGTACCCTAACCCTAACCCTAACCCTAACACTAACCCTTTCCTAACCCTAAACCTAACCCTAACCCGTACCCTATCCCTAACCTGTACCCTAACCCTAACCCTAACACTAACCCTAACCCTAACCAGTACGCTAAACCTAACTCTAAACCTAACCGTATCCAGTACCCTAACCCTAACCCGTACGCTAACCCTAACCCTAACCCTTTCCTAACCCTAACCCTAACCCGTACCCTAACCCTAACCCGTACCCTAACCCTAACCCTAACCCTAACCCTAAACCGTACGCTAACCGTAACCCTAACCCTAACCCTAACCCGTACCCTAACCTAACCCGTACCCTAACCCTAACCCAAACCCTAAACCTAACCCTAACCCCAAACCCTAACCGTAACCCGTACCCTAACCCTAATCCTAACCCTAACCCGTACCCTAACACTAACCCATACCCTAACCCTAACCCTAACCCTAACCCCTAACCCTAATCCTAACACGTACGCTAAGCCTAAACGTAACCCGTACCCTAACCCTAACAGGTACCCTAAACCTAACCCGTGCCCTAACCCTAACCCTAACCCTAACCCTAACCCGTACCCTAACCCGTACCCTAACCCTAAACCGTACCCAAACCCGAACCCTAACCCTTACCCTTACCCTAACCCTAACCCTAACCCGTACCATAAACCTAACCCTAACCCGTACCCTAAACCTAACCCTAACCCTAACCCTTTGCTAACCCTAACCCTAACCCTAACCCTAACCCGTACCCTAACCCTAACCTTAAACCTAACCCTAATCCTAACCCGTACCCTAACCCTAACTCTAACCCGTACCCTAACCCTAACCCGTACCCTACCCCTACCCCTAACCCTGACCCTAACCTTAACCCTAACCCTAATCCTAACCCGTACCCTAACCCTAACCCTAACCCTAACCCGTACCCTAACCCTAAACCTTAACCTACCCCTACGCCTAACCCTAACCCTAACCCGTACCCTAACCCTAACACTAACCCTAACCCTAACCCTAAACCGTACCTTAACCCTAACCCTAACCCTAACCCTAACCCGTACCCTAACCCTAAACCTAACCCTAACCCTAACCCTAACCCGTACCCTAACAGTAAACCTAACCCTAACCCTAACCCGTACACTAACCCGTACCCTAACCCTAACCCTAACCATAACCCTAACCGTAACCCCTAACCCCGAACCCTAACCCTAACCCTAACCCTAACGCTAACCCGTGCCCTAACCCTAACCCTAACCCTAAACCGTACCCTAACCCTAACCTTAACCCGTACCCTAACCCTAACCCTAACCCTAACACTAACCCTTTTCTAACCCTAACCCTAACCCTAACCCTAACCCTAACCCTAACCCGTACCCTAACCCTAAACTGTACGCTAACCCTAACCCTAACCCTAACCCTAACCCGTACGCTAAACCTAACTCTAAACATAACCCTAACCAGTACCCTAACCCTAACCCGTACGCTAACCCTAAACCTAACCCTTTCCTAACCCTAACCCTAACCCGTACCCTAACCCTAAACCGTACCCTAACCCTAACCCTAACCCTAACCCTAACCCTAACCCGTACGCTAACCGTAACCCTAACCATAACCCTAACCCGTACCCTAACCTAACCCGTACCCTAACCCTAACCCAAACCCTAAACCTAACCCTAACCCCAAACCCTAACCGTAACCCGTACCCTAACCCTAATCCTAACCCTAACCCGTACCCTAACACTAAACCATACCCTAAACCTAACCCTAACCCTAACCCCTAACCCTAACCCTAACACGTACGCTAAGCCTAACCCTAACCCGTACCCTAACCCTAACAGGTACCGTAACCCTAACCCGTGCCCTAACCCTAACCCTAACCCTAACCCTAACCCTAACCCTAACCCGTACCCTAACCCGTACCCTAACCCTAACCCGTACCCTAACCCGATCTCTAACCCTAACCCTTACCCTAACCCTAACCCTAACCCTAACCCGTACCCTAAACCTAACCCTAAACCGTACCCTAAACCTAACCCTAACCCTAACCCTTTGCTAACACTAACCCTAACTCTAACCCTAACCCTAACACTAAACCGTACCCTAACCATAACCCGTACCCTAACCCGTACACTAACCCTAACACTAACCCTTACACTAACCCCTAACCCCTAACCCTAACCCTAACCCTAAGCCGTACCTTAACCCTAACCCTAAACCTAACCCTAACCCTAACCCTAACCCGTACCCTAAACCTAACCCTAACCCGTACCCTAAAACTAACCCTAACCCTAACCCTTTGCTAACCCTAACCCTAACCCTAACCCTAACCCTAACCCGTACCATAAACCTAAACCGTACCCTAACCCTAACCCGAACCCTAACCCTAACCCGTACGCTAACCCTACCACTAACCCTATCCCTAACCCTAACCCGTACCCTAACCCTAACCTTAACCCTAACCCTAATCCTAACCCGTACCCTAACCCTAACTCTAACCCGTACCCTAACCCTAACCCGTACCCTACCCCTACCCCTAACCCTGACCCTAACCTTAACCCTAACCCTAATCCTAACCCGTACCCTAACCATAACCCTAACCCGTAACCTAACCCTAACCTGTACCCTACCCCTACCCCTAACCCTAACCCTAACCCTAACCCGTACCCTAACCCTAACACTAACCCTAACCCTAACCCTAAACCGTACCTTAACCCTAACCCTAACCCTAACCCGTACCCTAACCCTAACCTAACCCTAACCCTAACCCTAACCCGTACCCTAACACTAAACCTAACCCTAACACTAACCCGTACCCTAACCCGTACCCTAACCCGTACCCTAACCATAACCCTAACCGTAACCCCTAACCCCTAAACCTAACCCTAACCCTAACCCTAACCCGTACCCTAACCGTAACCCTAACCCTAACCCTAACCAGTACCCTAACCCTAACCTTAACCCGTACCCTAACCCTAACCCTAACCCTAACACTAAACCTTTCCTAACCATAACCCTAACCCTAACCCTAACCCTAACCCTAACCCGTACCCTAACCCTAACCTGTACCCTAACCCTAACCCTAACCCTAACCCTAACCCGTACGCTAAACCTAACTCTAACCCTAACCCTAACCAGTACCCTAACCCTAACTCGTACGCTAACCCTAACCCTAACCCTTTCCTAACCCTAACCCTAACCCGTACCCTATACCTAACCCGTACCCTAACCCTAACCCGTACCCTAAACCTAACCCTAACCCGTACGCTAACCGTAACCCTAACCCTAACCCTAACCCATACCCTAACCCTAACCCGTACCCTAACCCTAACCCAAACCCTAAAACTAACCCTAACCCCAAACCCTAACTGTAACCCGTACCCTAACACTAATCCTAACCCTAACCCGTACCCTAACACTAACCCGTACCCTAACCCTAACCCTAACCCTAACCCCTAACCCTAACCCTAACACGTACGCTAAGCCTAACCCTAACCCGTACCCTAACCCTAACAGGTACCCTAACCCTAACCCGTGCCCTAACCCTAACCCTAACCCTAACCCTAACCCTAACCCGTACCCTAACCCGTACCCTAACCCTAACCCGTACCCTAACCCGAACCCTAACCCTAACCCTTACCCTAACCCTAACCCTACCCCGTACCCTAAACCTAACTCTAACCCTAACCCTAACCCGTACCCTAACCCTAACCGCAACCTGAACCCTAACCCTAACCCTAAACCGTACCCAACCCTAACCCTAACCCTAAATCGTACCCTAACCCGTACCCTAACCCTAACCCTAACCCTTAACCTAACACTAACCCCTAACCCCTAACCCTAACCCTAACCCTAACCCTAACCCGTACTTTAACCCTAACACTAACCCTAACCCTAACCCTAATCCGTACCCTAAACCTAACCCTAAACCTAAACCTAACCCGTACACTAATCCTAACCCTAACCCGTACCCTAACCCTAACCCGTACCCTAACCCTACCCTAACCCTAACCCTAACACCTAACCCTACACCTAACCTGTACCCTAACCCTAACCCTAACCCGTACCCTAACCCTAACCCGTACCCTAACCCTAACGCTAACCCTAAACCGTACCCTAACACTAACACTAACCCTAAACCCTAACCCTAACACGTACCCTAACGCTAACACTAACCCGTGCCCTCACCCTAACCCGTACCCTATCCCTAACCCTAACTCGTACCCTAACCCTAACCCGTACCCTAACCCTAACCCTAACCCTAACCCTAACCCCTGACCCTAACCCTAACCCGTACCCTAACCCTAACACGTACCCTAACCCGTACCCTAAACTTAACCCGTACCCTAACCCTAACCCTAACCCTAACCCTAACCTTTACCCTAACCCTAAACCGTACCCTAACCCTAACCCTAACCCTAACACTAACCCGTAGCCTAACCCGTACCCTAAACCGTACCCTAAACCTAACCCGTACCCTAACCCGTACCCTAACCCTAACCCTAACACTAAACCTAACCCGTACCCTAAACCTAACCCTAACCCTAACCCTAACCCGTACCCTAACCCTTATCCTAACCCTAACCCTAACCCGTACCCTAAACCTAACCCTAACCCTAATCCTAACCCGTATCCTAACCCTCACCCTAACCCTAACTCGTAACCTAACCCGTACCCTAACCCTAGCCCTAACCCCTAACACCTAACCCTAACCCTAACGCTAACACTAACCTTAACCCGTACTTTAACCCTAACACTAACTCTAAACCTAACCCTAACCCTAACCCGTACCCTAACCCTAACCCTTAACCGTACCCTAACCCGTACCCTAACCCTAACCCCTAACCCTAACCCAAACCCGTACCCTAACCCTAACCCTAACACTAACCATAACCCTAACCCGTACCCTAACCCTACCCTTAACCAGTACCCTAAACCCAACCCTAACCCTAACCCTAACCCTTTCCTAACCCTAACCCTAACCCTAACCCTAAACCTAACCCTAACCCGTACCTAACCCTAACCCGTACCCTAACCCTAACCCTAACCCTAAACCTAACCTTAACCCTAACCCGTACGCTAACCCTAACCCTAACCCTAACCCTAACCCTAACCCTAACCCTAACCCTAACCTGTACCCTAACCCTAACCCATACCCTAACCCTAACCCTAACCCTAACCCTAACCCGTAACCTAAACCTAACCCTAACCAGTACCATAACCCTAACCGGTACCCTAACCCTAACACGTACCCTACCCCGTACCCTAACCCTAACCCTAACCCTAACCCTAATCCTAACCCTTTGCTAACCCTATCACTAACCCTAACCCTAACCCTAACCCTAACCCTAAACCTAACCCTAACCCGTACCCTAACCCTAAACCGTAACCTAACCCTAACCCGAACCCTAACCCTAACCCGTACGCTAATCCTACCACTAACCCTAACCCTAACCCTAACCCGTAACCTAACCCTAACTTTAACCCTAACCCTGACCCTAACCCGTACCCTAACCCTAACCCTAACCCGTACCCTAACCCTAACCCTAACCCTAACCCTAACCCTAAACCTAACCCTAAACCTAACACTAACCCTAACCCTTTGCAAACCCTAACCCTAACCCTCACCCTAACCCTAACCCGTACCCTAACCATAACCCTAACCCTAACCCTAACCCTAACCCGTACCCTAACCCTAAACCTAACCCATACCCTAACCCTAACCTAACCCGTACCCTAACCCTAACCCTAACCCTAACCCTAACCCGTACCCTAACCCGTACCCTAAACCTAACCCTAACCCTAACCCTTTCCTAAACCTAACCCTAACCCTAACCCTAACCCGTACCCTAACCCTAAACCGTACCTTAACCCTAACCCTAACCCTAACCCTAACCCGTACGCTAACCCTAACACT
>JAVLSZ010000196.1:87500-90000 GCA_032313775.1 Urocyon cinereoargenteus
TAACCCTAAACTGTACGCTAACCCTAACCCTAACCCTAACCCTAACCCGTACGCTAAACCTAACTCTAAACATAACCCTAACCAGTACCCTAACCCTAACCCGTACGCTAACCCTAAACCTAACCCTTTCCTAACCCTAACCCTAACCCGTACCCTAACCCTAAACCGTACCCTAACCCTAACCCTAACCCTAACCCGTACGCTAACCGTAACCCTAACCATAACCCTAACCCGTACCCTAACCTAACCCGTACCCTAACCCTAACCCAAACCCTAAACCTAACCCTAACCCCAAACCCTAACCGTAACGCGTACCCTAACCCTAATCCTAACCCTAACCCGTACCCTAACACTAAACCATACCCTAAACCTAACCCTAACCCTAACCCCTAACCCTAACCCTAACACGTACGCTAAGCCTAACCCTAACCCGTACCCTAACCCTAACAGGTACCGTAACCCTAACCCGTGCCCTAACCCTAACCCTAACCCTAACCCTAACCCTAACCCGTACCCTAACCCGTACCCTAACCCTAACCCGTACCCTAACCCGAACTCTAACCCTAACCCTTACCCTAACCCTAACCCTAACCCTAACCCGTACCCTAAACCTAACCCTAAACCGTACCCTAAACCTAACCCTAACCCTAACCCTTTGCTAACCCTAACCCTAACTCTAACCCTAACCCTAACACTAAACCGTACCCTAACCATAACCCGTACCCTAACCCGTACCCTAACCCTAACACTAACCCTTACACTAACCCCTAACCCCTAACCCTAACCCTAACCCTAACCCGTACCTTAACCCTAACCCTAACCCTAACCCTAACCCTAACCCGTACCCTAAACCTAACCCTAACCCGTACCCTAAACCTAACCCTAACCCTAACCCTTTGCTAACCCTAACCCTAACCCTAACCCTAACCCTAACCCTAACCCGTACCATAAACCTAAACCGTACCCTAACCCTAACCCGAACCCTAACCCTAACCCGTACGCTAACCCTACCACTAACCCTATCCCTAACCCTAACCCGTACCCTAACCCTAACCTTAACCCTAACCCTAATCCTAACACGTACCCTAACCCTAACTCTAACCCGTACCCTAACCCTAACCCGTACCCTACCCCTACCCCTAACCCTGACCCTAACCTTAACCCTAACCCTAATCCTAACCCGTACCCTAACCATAACCCTAACCAGTACCCTAACCCTAACCTGTACCCTACCCCTACCCCTAACCCTAACCCTAACCCTAACCCGTACCCTAACCCTAACACTAACCCTAACCCTAACCCTAAACCGTACCTTAACCCTAACCCTAACCCTAACCCGTACCCTAACCCTAAACCTAACCCTAACCCTAACCCTAACCCGTACCCTAACACTAAACCTAACCCTAACACTAACCCGTACCCTAACCCGTACCCTAACCCGTACCCTAACCATAACCCTAACCGTAACCCCTAACCCCTAACCCTAACCCTAACCTTAACCCTAACCCGTACCCTAACCGTAACCCTAACCCTAACCCTAACCAGTACCCTAACCCTAACCTTAACCCGTACCCTAACCCTAACCCTAACCCTAACACTAAACCTTTCCTAACCATAACCCTAACCCTAACCCTAACCCTAACCCGTACCCTAACCCTAACCTGTACCCTAACCCTAACCCTAACCCTAACCCTAACCCGTACGCTAAACCTAACTCTAACCCTAACCCTAACCAGTACCCTAACCCTAACTCGTACGCTAACCCTAACCCTAACCCTTTCCTAACCCTAACCCTAACCCGTACCCTATACCTAACCCGTACCCTAACCCTAACCCGTACCCTAAACCTAACCCTAACCCGTACGCTAACCGTAACCCTAACCCTAACCCTAACCCGTACCCTAACCCTAACCCGTACCCTAACCCTAACCCAAACCCTAAAACTAACCCTAACCCCAAACCCTAACTCTAACCCGTACCCTAACACTAATCCTAACCCTAACCCGTACCCTAACACTAACCCATACCCTAACCCTAAACCTAACCCTAACCCCTAACCCTAACCCTAACACGTACGCTAAGCCTAACCCTAACCCGTACCCTAAACCTAACAGGTACCCTAACCCTAACCCGTGCCCTAACCCTAACCCTAACCCTAACCCTAACCCTAACCCGTACCCTAACCCGTACCCTAACCCTAACCCGTACCCTAACCCGAACCCTAACCCTAACCCTTACCCTAACCCTAACCCTAACCCGTACCCTAAACCTAACTCTAACCCTAACCCTAACCCGTACCCTAACCCTAACCGCAACCTGAACCCTAACCCTAACCCTAAACCGTACCCAACCCTAACCCTAACCCTAAATCGTACCCTAACCCGTACCCTAACCCTAACCCTAACCCTTAACCTAACACTAACCCCTAACCCCTAACCCTAACCCTAACCCTAACCCTAACCTGTACTTTAACCCTAACACTAACCCTAACCCTAACCCT
>JAVLSZ010000196.1:95000-127500 GCA_032313775.1 Urocyon cinereoargenteus
GTAACCCCTAACCCTAAACCTAACCTGTACCCTAACCCTAACCCTAACCCGTACCCTAACCCTAACCCGTACCCTAACCCTAACCCTAACCCTAAACCGTACCCTAACACTAACCCTAACCCTAAACCCTAACCCTAACCCTAACACGTACCCTAACGCTAACTCTAACCCGTACCCTCAACCTAACCCGTACCCTATCCCTAACCCTAACCCATACCCTAACCCTAACCCTAACCCGTACCCTAACCCTAACCCTAACCCTAACCCTAACCCCTGACCCTAACCCTAACCCGTACCCTAACCCTAACACATACCCTAACCGAAACCCTAAACCTAACACTAACCCCAAACCCTAACCGTAACCCGTACCCTAACCCTAATCCTAACCCAAACCCGTACCCTAACACTAACCCGTACCCTAACCCTAACCCTAACCCTAACCCCTAAACCTAACCCTAACACGTACGCTAAGCCTAACCCAAACCCGTACCCTAACCCTAACAGGTACCCTAACCCTAACCCGTGCCCTAACCCTAACCCTAACCCTAACCCTAACCCTAACCCGTACCCTAACCCGTACCCTAACCCTAACCCGTACCCTAACCCGAACCCTAACCCTAACCCTTACCCTATCCCTAACCCTAACCCGTACCCTAAACCTAACCCTAACCCTAACCCTAACCCTTACCCTAACCCTTACACTAACCCTAAATCTAACCCTAACCCGTACCCTAACCCTAACCCTAACCCGTACCCTAACCCTTACCCTAACCCTAACCCTAACCCGTACCCTAACCCTTACCCTAACCCTAACCCTAACCCTAAACCGTACCCAACCCTAACCCTAACCATAAATCGTACCCTAACCCGTACCCTAACCCTAACCCTAACCCTTACCCTAACAATAACCCCTAACCCCTAACCCTAACCCTAACCCGTACTTTAACCCTAACACTAACCCTAACCCTAACCCTAATCCGTACCATAAACCTAACCCTAACGCTAACCCTAACCCGTACACTAATTCTAACCCTAACCCGTACCCTAACCCTAACCCTAAACCGTACCCTAACACTAACCCTAACCCTAAACCCTAACCATAACCCTAACACGTACCCTAACGCTAACTCTAACCCGTACCCTCAACCTAACCCGTACCCTATCCCTAACCCTAACCCATACCCTAACCCTAACCCTAACCCGTACCCTAACCCTAACACATACCCTAACCCGAACCGTAAACCTAACCCGTACCCTAAACCTAACCCTAACCCGTACCCTAACCCTAACCCTAACCCTTACCCTAACCCCTAACCACTAACCCTAACCCTAACCCTAACCCGTACCTTAACCCTAACCCTAACCCTAACCCTAACCCTAACCCGTACCCTAAACCTAAACTTAACCCGTACCCTAAACCTAACCCTAACCCTAACCCTTTGCTAACCCTAACCCTAACCCTAACCCTAACCTTAACCCGTACCCTAACCCTATACCGTACCCTAACCCTAACCCGAAACCTAACCCTAAACCGTACGCTAACCCTACCACTAACCCTTACCCTAAACCTAACCCGTACCCTAACCCTAACCTTAACCCTAACCCAAATCCTAACCCGTACCCTAACCCTAACTCTAACTCGTTCCCTAACCCTAACCCTAACCCTACCCCTACCCCTAACCCTGACCCTAACCTTAACCCTAACCCTAATCCTAACCCGTACCCTAACCCTAACCGTAACCCGTACCCTAACCCTAACCCGTACCCTACCCCTACCCCTAACCCTAACCCTAATCCTAACCCGTACCCTAACCTTAACACTAACCCTAACCCTAACCCTAAACCGTACCTTAACCCTAACCCTAACCCTAACCCTAACCCAAACCCGTACCCTAACCCTAAACCTAACCCTAACCCGTACCCTAACCCGTACCCTGACACTAAACCTAACCGTAACCCTAACCCTAACCGTAACCCGTACCCTAACCCTAACCCTAACCCTAACCCTAACCGTACCCTAACACTAACCTTAACCCGTACCCTAACCCTAACCCTAACCCTAACACTAACCCTTTCCTAACCCTAACCCTAACCCTAAACCTAACCCTAACCCGTACCCTAACCCTAACCTGTACCCTAACCCTAACCCTAACCCTAACCATAACCCTAACCCGTACGCTAAACCTAACTCTAACCCTAACCCTAACCAGTACCCTAACCCTAACCCGTACGCTAACCCTATCCCTAACCCTTTCCTAAACCTAACCCTAACCCGTAACCTAACCCTAACCCGTACCCTAACCCTAATCCTAACCCTAACCCTAACCCTAACCCTAACCCGTACGCTAACCGTAACTCTAACCCTAACCCTAACCCGTACCCTAACCCTAACCCGTACCCTAACCCTAACCCAAACCCTAAACCTAACACTAACCCCAAACCCTAACCGTAACCCGTACCCTAACCCTAATCCTAACCCAAACCCGTACCCTAACACTAACCCGTACCCTAACCCTAACCCTAACCCTAACCCCTAACCCTAACCCTAACACGTACGCTAAGCCTAACCCAAACCCGTACCCTAACCCTAACAGGTACCCTAACCCTAACCCGTGCCCTAACCCTAACCCTCACCCTAACCCTAACCCGTACCCTAACCCGTACCCTAACCCTAACCCGTACCCTAACCCGAACCCTAACCCTAACCCTTACCCTATCCCTAACCCTAACCCGTACCCTAAACCTAACCCTAACCCTAACCCTAACCCTTACCCTAACCCTTACCCTAACCCTAACTCTAACCCTAACCCGTACCCTAACCCTAACCCTAACCCGTACCCTAACACTTACCCTAACCCTAACCCTAACCCGTACCCTAACCCTTACCCTAACCCTAACCCTAACCCTAAACCGTACCCAACCCTAACCCTAACCATAAATCGTACCCTAACCCGTACCCTAACCCTAACCCTAACCCTTACCCTAACAATAACCCCTAACCCCTAACCCTAACCCTAACCCTAACCCTAACCCTAACCCGTAATTTAACCCTAACACTAACCCTAACCCTAACCCTAATCCGTACCATAAACCTAACCCTAACGCTAACCCTAACCCGTACACTAATTCTAACCCTAACCCGTACCCTAACCCTAACCCGTACCCTAACCCTAACCCTAACCCTAAACCGTACCCTAACACTAACCCTAACCCTAAACCCTAACCCTAACCCTAACACGTACCCTAACGCTAACTCTAACCCGTACCCTCAACCTAACCCGTACCCTATCCCTAACCCTAAACCATACCCTAACCCTAACCCTAACCCGTACCCTAACCCTAACCCTAACCATAACCCTAACCCCTGACCCTAACCCTAACCCGTACCCTAACCCTAACACATACCCTAACCCAAACCCTAAACCTAACACTAACCCCAAACCCTAACCGTAACCCGTACCCTAACCCTAATCCTAACCCAAACCCGTACCCTAACACTAACCCGTACCCTAACCCTAACCCCTAACCCTAACCCTAACACGTACGCTAAGCCTAACCCAAACCCGTACCCTAACCCTAACAGGTACCCTAACCCTAACCCGTGCCCTAACCCTAACCCTAACCCTAACCCGTACCCTAACCCGTACCCTAACCCTAACCCGTACCCTAACCCGAACCCTAACCCTAACCCTTACCCTATCCCTAACCCTAACCCGTACCCTAACCCTAACCCTAACCCTAACCCTTACCCTAACCCTTACACTAACCCTAACTCTAACCCTAACCCGTACCCTAACCCTAACCCTAACCCGTACCCTAACCCTTACCCTAAACCTAACCCTAACCCGTACCCTAACCCTTACCCTAACCCTAACCCTAACCCTAAACCGTACCCAACCCTAACCCTAACCATAAATCGTACCCTAACCCGTACCCTAACCCTAACCCTAACCCTTACCCTAACAATAACCCCTAACCCCTAACCCTAACCCTAACCCTAACCCTAACCCGTACTTTAACCCTAACACTAACCCTAACCCTAACCCTAATCCGTACCATAAACCTAACCCTAACGCTAACCCTAACCCGTACACTAATTCTAACCCTAACCCGTACCCTAACCCTAACACGTACCCTAACCCTACCCTAACCCTAACCGTAACCCCTAACCCTAAACCTAACCTGTACCCTAACCCTAACCCTAACCCGTACCCTAACCCTAACCCGTACCCTAACCCTAACCCTAACCCTAAACCGTACCATAACACTAACCCTAACCCTAAACCCTAACCCTAACCCTAACACGTACCCTAACGCTAACTCTAACCCGTACCCTCAACCTAACCCGTACCCTATCCCTAACCCTAACCCATACCCTAACCCTAACCCTAACCCGTACCCTAACACTAACACATACCCTAACCCGAACCGTAAACCTAACCCGTACCCTAAACCTAACCCTAACCCGTACCCTAACCCTAACCCTAACCCTAACCCGTACCCTAACCCTAACCTGTACCCTAACCCTAACCCTAACCCTAACCCTAACCCTAAACCGTACGCTAAACCTAACTCTAACCCTAACCCTAACCAGTACCCTAACCCTAACCCGTACGCTAACCCTATCCCTAACCCTTTCCTAAACCTAACCCTAACCCGTAACCTAACCCTAACCCGTACCCTAACCCTAACCCTAACCCTAACCCTAACCCGTACGCTAACCGTAACTCTAACCCTAACCCTAACCCGTACCCTAACCCTAACCCTAACCCTAACCGTAACCCCTGACCCTAACCCTAACCCGTACCCTAACCCTAACACGTATCCTAACCCGAACCGTAAACCTAACCCGTACCCTAAACCTAACCCTAACCCGTACCCTAACCCTAACCCTAACCCTAACCCTTTGCTAACCCTAACACTAACCCTAACCCTAACCCTAACCCTAAACCTAACAATAGCCCGTACCCTAACCCTAAACCGTACCCTAACCCTAAACCGAGCCCTAACCCTAACCCGTACGCTAACCCTACCTCTAACCCTAACCCTAACCCTAACCAGTAGCCTAACCCTAACTTTAACCCTAACCCTAACCCTAACCCGTACCCTAACCCTAACCCTAACCCGTACTCTAAACCTAACCCTAACCCGTACCCTAACCCTAACCCTAACCCTAACCCTAACCCTAAACCTAACACTAACCCTAACCCTTTGCTAACCCTAACCCTAACCCTCACCCTAACCCTAACCCGTAACCTAACCATAACCCTAACCCTAACCATAACCCTAACCCGTACCCTAACCCTAAACCTAACCCGTACCCTAACCCTAACCTAACCCGTACCCTAACCGTAACCCTAACACTAATCCTAACCCGTACCCTAACCCGTACCCTAAACCTAACCCTAACCCAAACCCTTTCCTAACCCTAACCCTAACCCTAACCCTAACCCTAACCCGTACCCTAACCCTAACCCGTACCTTAACCCTAACCCTAACTCTAACCCTAACCCGTACTCTAACCCTAACACTAACCCTAACCCTAACCCTAAACCGTAACCTAACCCTAACCCTAACCCTTACCGTAACCCTAACCCTAACCCATACCCTAACCCTAACCCTAACCCGTACCCTAACCCTAACCCGTACCCTAACCCTAAACCTAAGACTAACCCTAACCCTAACCGTAACCTAACCCTAACCCTAACCCTAACCCGTAACCTAAACCTAACCCTAACCCGTATCCTAACCCGTACCCTAACCCGTACCCTAACCCTAAACCTAACCCTAACCCGTACCCTAACCCTAAACCTAACCCGTACACTAACCCTTACCCTAACCCTAACCCTAACCCTAAACCGTACCCAACCCTAACCCTAACCATAAATCGTACCCTAACCCGTACCCTAACCCTAACCCTAACCCTTACCCTAACAATAACCCCTAACCCCTAACCCTAACCCTAACCCTAACCCTAACCCGTACTTTAACCCTAACACTAACCCTAACCCTAACCCTAATCCGTACCATAAACCTAACCCTAACGCTAACCCTAACCCGTACACTAATTCTAACCCTAACCCGTACCCTAACCCTAACACGTACCCTAACCCTACCCTAACCCTAACCGTAACCCCTAACCCTAAACCGTACCTTAACCCTAACCCTAACCCTAACCCGTACCCTAACCCTAACCTAACCCTAACCCTAACCCTAACCCGTACCCTAACACTAAACCTAACCCTAACACTAACCCGTACCCTAACCCTAACCCTAACCATAACCCTAACCGTAACCCCTAACCCCTAACCCTAACCCTAACCCTAACCCTAACCGTAACCCGTACCCTAACCCTAACCCTAACCCTAACCCTAACAGTACCCTAACACTAACCTTAACCCGTACCCTAACCCTAACCCTAACCCGTACGCTAACCCTAACCCTAACCCATACCCTAACCCTAACCCGTACCCTAACCCTAAACTTAACCCTAACCCTCAACCCTAACCCTGACCCGTACCCTAACCCTAATACTAACCCGTACCGTAACCCTAAACCGTACCCTAAACCTAACCCTAACCCTAACCCGTACCCTAACCCTAACCCGTACCCTAACACTAACCCTAACCCTAACCCCTAAACCTAACCCTAACCCGTACGCTAAGCCTAGCCCTAACCCGTACCCTAACCCTAACCGGTACCCGAACCCTAAAACGTGCCCTAACCCTAACCCTAACCCTAACCTTAACCCTCACCCGTACCCTAACCTGTATCCTAACCCTAAACCGTACCCTAACCCGTACCCTAACCCTAAACCTTACCCTAACCCTTACCCTACACCATACCCTAAACCTAACCCTAACCCTAACCCTACCCTAACCCGTACCCTAAACCTTACCCTAACCCTAACTCTAACCCTAACCCGTACCCTAACCCTAACCCAACCCGAACCCTAACCCTAACCCTAACCCGTACCCAACCCTAACACTAACCCTAACTCTAACCCTAATCCGTACCCTAACCCTAACCCGTACCCTAACCCTAAACCTAACCCTAACCCTAACCCGTACCCTAACCCGTACCCTAACCCTAACCCGTACCCTAACACTAACACTAACCCTAACCCAACCCTAACCCTAACCCGTACCCTAACCCATAACCTAACCCTAACCCGTACCTTAACCCTAACCCGTACCCTAACCCTAACCCTAAACCTAACCCTAACCTGTACCCTAACCCTAACCCTAACCCTTTCCTAAACCTAACCCTAACCCTAAACCTAACCCTAACCCGTACCCTAACCCTAACCCGTACCCTAACCCGTACCATAACCCTAACCCTAACCCTAACCCGTACACTAACCCTAACCCTAACCCTAAAACTAACCCATACCCTAACCATAACCCGTACCCTAACCCGTACCCTAACCCTAACCCTAACCATTACCCTAACCCCTAACCCCTAAACCTACCCTAACCCTAACCCGTACCTTAACCCTAACCCTAACCCTAACCCTAACCCTAACGCGTACCCTAAACCTAACCCTAACCCGTACCCTAAACCCAACCCTAACCCTAACCCTTTGCTAACCCTAACCCTAACACTAACCCTAACCCTAACAATAACCCGTACCCTAACCCTAAACCGTACCCTAACCCTAACCCGAACCCTAACCCTAATCCGTACGCTAACCCTACCACCATCCCTAACCCTAACCCTAACCCGTACCCTAATCCGAACCTTAATCCTAACCCTAATCCCAACCCGTACCCTAACCCTAACTCTAACCCGTACCCTAAACCTAACCCGTACCCTACCCCTACCCCTAACCCTGACCCTAACCTTAACCCTAACCCTAATCCTAACCCGTACCCTAAACCTAACCCTAAACCGTACCCTAACCCTAACCCGTACCCTACCCCTACCCCTAACCCTAACCCTAACCCGTACCCTAACCCTAACACTAACCCTAACCCTAACCCTAAACCGTACCTTAACCCTAACCCTAACCCTAACCCTAACCCGTACCCTAAACCTAAACCTAACCCTAACCCTAAACCGTACCCTAACCCTAACCCTAACCCTAACCCTAACCCGTACCCTAACCCTCACCTTAACCCGTACCCTAACCCTAACCCTAACCCTAACACTAACCCTTTCCTAACCCTAACCCTAACCCTAACCCGTACCCTATCCCTAACCTGTACCCTAACTCTAACCCTAACACTAACCCTAACCCTAACCAGTACGCTAAACCTAACTCTAAACCTAACCCTATCCAGTACCCTAACCCTAACCCGTACGCTAACCCTAACCCTAACCCTTTCCTAACCCTAACCCTAACCCGTACCCTAACCCTAACCCGTACCCTAACCCTAACCCTAACCCTAACCCTAAACCGTACGCTAACCGTCACCCTAAACCCTAACCCTAACCCGTACCCTAACCTAACCCGTACCCTAACCCTAACCCAAACCCTAAACCTAACCCTAACCCCAAACCCTAACCGTAACCCGTACCCTAACCCTAATCCTAACCCTAACCCGTACCCTAACACTAACCCATACCCTAACCCTAACCCTAACCCTAACCCCTAACCCTAATCCTAACACGTACGCTAAGCCTAACCGTAACCCGTACCCTAACCCTAACAGGTACCCTAAACCTAACCCGTGCCCTAACCCTAACCCTAACCCTAACCCTAACCCGTACCCTAACCCGTACCCTAACCCTAAACCGTACCCAAACCCGAACCCTAACCCTTACCCTTACCCTAACCCTAACCCTAACCCGTACCCTAAACCTAACCCTAACCCGTACCCTAACCCGTACCCTAACCCTAAACCGTACCCAAACCCGAACCCTAACCCTAACCCGTACCCTAAACCTAACCCTAACCCGTACCCTAAACCTAACCCTAACCCTAACCCTTTGCTAACCATAACCCTAACCCTAACCCTAACCCGTACCCTAACCCTAACCTTAACCCTAACCCTAATCCTATCCCTAACCCTAACCCTAAACCTAACCCGTACCCTAACCCTAACCCTAAACCTAACCCTAACCCTAACCCGTACCCTAACTCTAACCATAACCCTAACCCTAACCCTAACCCGTACCTTAACCCTAACCCTAACCCTCACCCTAACCCTAACCCGTACCCTTACCCTAACCCTAACCCTAACCCTAACCCGTACCCTAACTCTAACCATAACCCTAACCTGTACCTTAACCCTAACCCTAAACCTAACCCTAAACCTAACCATAACCCATACCCTAACACTAACCCTAAGCCGTACCCTAACCCGTACCCTAACCCTAACCCTAACCCTAAACCTAACCCGTACCCTAACCCTAACCCTAACCCGTACGCTAACCCTAACCCTAACCCTAACCCTAACCCGTACCCTAACCCTAACGCGTACCCTTACCCTAACCCTAACCCTTTGCTAACCCTAACCCTAACCCGTAACCTAACCCTAACCCGTACCCTAACCCTAACCCTAACCCTAACCCGTACGCTAAACCTAACCCTAACCCTAACCCGTACCCTAACCCTAACCCGAACCCGAACCCGAACCCTAACCCTAACCCTAACCCTAACCCTCAACCCTAACCCTGACCCGTACCCTAACCCTAATCCTAACCCTTACCGTAACCCTAAACCGTACCCTAAACCTAACCCTAACCGTAACCCGTACCCTAACCCTAACCCGTACCCTAACCCTAACCCTAACCCTTACCCCTAACCCTAACCCTAACCCGTACGCTAAGCCTAGCCCTAACCCGTACCCTAACGCTAACCGGTACCCTAACCCTAACCCGTGCCCTAACCCTAACCCTAACCCTAACCCTAACCCTCACCCAAACCCTAACCTGTACCCTAAACCTAACCCGTACCCTAACCCGTACCCTAACCCTAACACTTACCCTAACCCTTACCCTACACCATACCCTAAACCTAACCCTAACCTTAACCCTACCATAAACCGTACCCTAAACCTTACACTAACCCTAACTCTAACCCTAACCCGTACCCTAACCCTAACCCAACCCGAACCCTAAACCTAACCCTAACCCGTACCCACCCTAACCCTAAACCTAACTCGTACCCTAACCCGTACCCTAACCCTAACCCTAACCCTTACCCTAACACTAACCCCTAACCCCTAACCCTAACCCTAACCCTAACCCTAAGCCGTACTTTAACCCTAACACTAACCCTAACCCTAAACCTAATCCGTACCCTAACCCTAACCCGTACCCTAATCCTAAACCTAACCCTAACCCTAACCCGTACCCTAACCCGTACCCTAACCCTAACCCGTACCCTAACACTAACACTAACCCTAACCCAACCCTAACCCTAACCCGTACCCTAACCCTAACCCTAAACCTAACCCGTACCCTAACCCGTACCCTAACCCTAACCCGTACCTTAACCCTAACCCGTACCCTAACCCTAACCCTAAACCTAACCCTAACCTGTACCCTAACCCTAACCCTAACCCTTTCCTGAACCTAACCCTAACCCTAAACCTAACCCTAACCCTAACCCTAACCCGTACCCTAACACTAAACCTAACCCTAACCCTAACCCGTACCCTAATCCGTACCCTAACCCTAACCCTAACCATAACCCTAACCGTAACCCCTAACCCTAACCCTAACCCGTACCCTAACCCTAAACCTAACCCTAACCCTAACCCGTACCCTAACCCTAACCCGTACCCTAACCCTAACGCTAACCCTAAACCGTACCCTAACACTAACACTAACCCTAAACCCTAACCCTAACACGTACCCTAACGCTAACACTAACCCGTGCCCTCACCCTAACCCGTACCCTATCCCTAACCCTAACTCGTACCCTAACCCTAACCCGTACCCTAACCCTAACCCTAACCCTAACCCTAACCCCTGACCCAAACCCTAACCCGTACCCTAACCCTAACACGTACCCTAACCCGTACCCTAAACTTAACCCGTACCCTAACCCTAACCCTAACCCTAACCCTAACCTTTACCCTAACCCTAAACCGTACCCTAACCCTAACCCTAACCCTAACACTAACCCGTAGCCTAACCCGTACCCTAAACCGTACCCTAAACCTAACCCGTACCCTAACCCGTACCCTAAACCTAACCCTAACCCTAACCCTTTCCTAACCCTAAACCTAACCCTAAACCTAACCTTAACCCATACCCTAACCCTAACCCGTACCTTAACCCTAACCCTAACCCTAACCCTAACCCGTACGCTAACCCTAACACTAACCCTAACCCTAACCCTAACCCGTAACCTAACCCTAACCCTAACCCTAACCGTAACCCTAACCCTAACCCGTACCCTAAAGCTAACCCTAACCCGTACCCTAACCCTACCCCGTACCCTAACCCTAACCCTAAGCCTAACCCTAACCCTAACCCTAAACCTAACCCTAACCCTAAAACTAACCAGTACCCTAACCCTAACACTAACCGGTATCCTAACCCGTACCCTAACCCGTACCCTAACCCTAAACCTAAACCTAACCCGTACCCTAACCCTAACCCTAACCCGTACCCTAACCCGTACCCTAACCCTAAGCCTAACCCGTACCCTAACCCTAAACCGTACCCTAACCCTAACCCGAACCCTAACCCTAACCCGTACGCTAACCCTACCACTAACCCTAACCCTAACCCTAACCCGTACCCTAACCCTAACCTTAACCCTAACCCTAATCCTAACCCGTACCCTAACCCTAACTCTAACCCGTACCCTAACCCTAACCCGTACCCTACCCCTACCCCTAACCCTGACCCTAACCTTAACCCTAACCCTAATCCAAACCTGTACCCTAACCCTAACCCTATCCCGTACCCTAACCCTACCACTAACCCTAACCCTAACCCTAACCCGTACCCTAACCCTAACCTTAACCCTAACCCTAATCCTAACCCGTACCCTAACCCTAACCTTAACCCGTACCCTAACCCTAACCCTAACCCTAAAACTAAACCTTCCCTAACCCTAACCCTAACCCTAACCCGTAACCTAAACCTAACCTGTACCCTAACCCTAAAATTAACCCTAACCCTAATCCTAAACCGTACGCTAAACCTAACTCTAACCCTAACCCTAACCAGTACCCTAACCCTAACCCGTACGCTAACCCTAACCCTCACCCTTTCCTAACCCTAACACTAACCCGTACCGTAACCCTAACCCGTACCCTAACCCTAACCCTAACCCTAACCCTAACCCGTACGCTAACCGTAAGCCTAACCCTAACCCTAACCCGTACCCTAACCCTAACCCGTACCCTAACCGTAACCCAAACCCTAAACCTAACCCTTACCCCAAACCCTAACCGTAACCCGTACTCTAACCCTAATCCTAACCCCAACCCGTACCCTAACACTAACCCGTACCCTAACCCTAACCCTAACACTAACCCCTAACCCTAACCCTAACACGTACGCTAAGCCTAACCCTAACCCGTACCCTAAACCTAACAGGTACCTTAACCCTAACCCATGCCCTAACCCTAACCCTAACCCTAAACCGTACCCTAACCCGTATCCTAACCCGAACCCTAACCCTAACCCGTACCCTAACCTGAACCCTAACCCTAACCCTTACCCTAACGCTAACCCTAACCCGTACCCTAAACCTAACCCTAACCCTAACCCTAACCCGTACCCTAACCCTTACCCGTACCCTAACCCTAACGCGTACCCTTACCCTAACCCTAATCCTTTCCTAAACCTAACCCTAAACCGTACCCTAACCCTATGCCGTACCCTAACCCTAACCCTAACCCTAACCCGTACGCTAACCCTAACCCTAACCCATACCCTAACCCTAACCCGTACCCTAACCCTAAACTTAACCCTAACCCTCAACCCTAACCCTGACCCGTACCCTAACGCTAATCCTAACCCGTACCGTAACCCTAAACCGTACCCTAAACCTAACCCTAACCCTAACCCGTACCCTAACCCTAACCCGTGCCCTAACACTAACCCTAACCCTAACCCCTAAACCTAACCCTAACCCGTACGCTAAGCCTAGCCCTAACCCGTACCCTAACCCTAACCGGTACCCGAACCCTAAAACGTGCCCTAACCCTAACCCTAACCCTAACCTTAACCCTCACCCGTACCCTAACCTGTACCCTAACCCTAACCCGTACCCTAACCCGTACCCTAACCCTAAACCTTACCCTAACCCTTACCCTACACCATACCCTAAACCTAACCCTAACCCTAACCCTACCCTAACCCGTACCCTAAACCTTACCCTAACCCTAACTCTAACCCTAACCCGTACCCTAACCCTAACCCAACCCGAACCCTAACCCTAACCCTAACCCGTACCCAACCCTAACACTAACCCTAACTCTAACCCTAATCCGTACCCTAACCCTAACCCGTACCCTAACCCTAAACCTAACCCTAACCCTAACCCGTACCCTAACCCGTACCCTAACCCTAACCCGTACCCTAACACTAACACTAACCCTAACCCAACCCTAACCCTAACCCGTACCCTAACACTAACCCTAACCCTAACCCGTACCCTAACCCATAACCTAACCCTAACCCGTACCTTAACCCTAACCCGTACCCTAACCCTAACCCTAAACCTAACCCTAACCTGTACCCTAACCCTAACCCTAACCCTTTCCTAAACCTAACCCTAACCCTAAACCTAACCCTAACCCGTACCCTAACCCTAACCCGTACCCTAACCCGTACCCTAACCCTAACCCTAACCCGTACACTAACCCTAACCCTAACCCTAAAACTAACCCATACCCTAACCATAACCCGTACCCTAACCCGTACCCTAACCCTAACCCTAACCATTACCCTAACCCCTAACCCCTAAACCTACCCTAACCCTAACCCGTACCTTAACCCTAACCCTAACCCTAACCCTAACCCTAACCCGTACCCTAAACCTAACCCTAACCCGTACCCTAAACCCAACCCTAACCCTAACCCTTTGCTAACCCTAACCCTAACACTAACCCTAAACCTAACACTAACCCGTACCCTAACCCTAAACCGTACCCTAACCCTAACCCGAACCCTAACCCTAATCCGTACGCTAACCCTACCACCATCCCTAACCCTAACCCTAACCCGTACCCTAATCTAATCCGAACCTTAATCCTAACCCTAATCCTAACCCGTACCCTAACCCTAACTCTAACCCGTACCCTAACCCTAACCCGTACCCTACCCCTACCCCTAACCCTGACCCTAACCTTAACCCTAACCCTAATCCTAACCCGTACCCTAAACCTAACCCTAAACCGTACCCTAACCCTAACCCGTACCCTACCCCTACCCCTAACCCTAACCCTAACCCGTACCCTAACCCTAACACTAACCCTAACCCTAACCCTAAACCGTACCTTAACCCTAACCCTAACCCTAACCCGTACCCTAAACCTAAACCTAACCCTAACCCTAAACCGTACCCTAACCCTAACCCTAACCCTAACCCTAACCCGTACCCTAACCCTCACCTTAACCCGTACCCTAACCCTAACCCTAACCCTAACACTAACCCTTTCCTAACCCTAACCCTAACCCTAACCCGTACCCTATCCCTAACCTGTACCCTAACCCTAACCCTAACACTAAACCTAACCCTAACCAGTACGCTAAACCTAACTCTAAACCTAACCCTATCCAGTACCCTAACCCTAACCCGTACGCTAACCCTAACCCTAACCCTTTCCTAACCCTAACCCTAACCCGTACCCTAACCCTAACCCGTACCCTAACCCTAACCCTAACCCTAACCCTAAACCGTACGCTAACCGTAACCCTAACCCTAACCCTAACCCGTACCCTAACCTAACCCGTACCCTAACCCTAACCCAAACCCTAAACCTAACCCTAACCCCAAACCCTAACCGTAACCCGTACCCTAACCCTAATCCTAACCCTAACCCGTACCCTAACACTAACCCATACCCTAACCCTAACCCTAACCCTAACCCCTAACCCTAATCCTAACACGTACGCTAAGCCTAAACGTAACCCGTACCCTAACCCTAACAGGTACCCTAAACCTAACCCGTGCCCTAACCCTAACCCTAACCCTAACCCTAACCCGTACACTAACCCGTACCCTAACCCTAAACCGTACCCAAACCCGAACCCTAACCCTTACCCTTACCCTAACCCTAACCCTAACCCGTACCCTAAACCTAACCCTAACCCGTACCCTAAACCTAACCCTAACCCTAACCCTTTGCTAACCCTAACCCTAACCCTAACCCTAACCCGTACCCTAACCCTAACCTTAACCCTAACCCTAATCCTAACCCGTACCCTAAACCTAACTCTAACCCGTACCCTAACCCTAACCCGTACCCTACCCCTACCCCTAACCCTGACCCTAACCTTAACCCTAACCCTAATCCTAACCCGTACCCTAACCCTAACCCTAACCCTAACCCGTACCCTAACCCTAAACCTTAACCTACCCCTACGCCTAACCCTAACGCTAACCCGTACCCTAACCCTAACACTAACCCTAACCCTAACCCTAAACCGTACCTTAACCCTAACCCTAACCCTAACCCTAACCCGTACCCTAACCCTAAACCTAACCCTAACCCTAACCCTAACCCGTACCCTAACAGTAAACCTAACCCTAACCCTAACCCGTACACTAACCCGTACCCTAACCCTAACCCTAGCCATAACCCTAACCGTAACCCCTAACCCCGAACCCTAACCCTAACCCTAACCCTAACGCTAACCCGTGCCCTAACCCTAACCCTAACCCTAAACCGTACCCTAACCCTAACCTTAACCCGTACCCTAACCCTAACCCTAACCCTAACACTAACCCTTTTCTAACCCTAACCCTAACCCTAACCCTAACCCTAACCCTAACCCGTACCCTAACCCTAAACTGTACGCTAACCCTAACCCTAACCCTAACCCTAACCCGTACGCTAAACCTAACTCTAAACATAACCCTAACCAGTACCCTAACCCTAACCCGTACACTAACCCTAAACCTAACCCTTTCCTAACCCTAACCCTAACCCGTACCCTAACCCTAAACCGTACCCTAACCCTAACCCTAACCCTAACCCTAACCCGTACGCTAACCGTAACCCTAACCATAACCCTAACCCGTACCCTAACCTAACCCGTACCCTAACCCTAACCCTAAACCTAACCCTAACCCTAACCCTAACCCTAAACCTAACACTAACCCTAACCCTTTGATAACCCTAACCCTAAACCTCACCCTAACCCTAACCCGTATCCTAACCATAACCCTAACCCTAACCCTAACCCTTACCCTAACCCTAAAACTAACCCATACCCTAACCCTAACCTAACCCGTACCTTAACCCTAACCCTAACCCTAACCCTAACCCTAACCCGTACCCTAACCCGTACCCTAAACCTAACCCTAACCCTAACCCTTTCCTAACCCTAAACCTAACCCTAAACCTAAACTTAACCCATACCCTAACCCTAACCCGTACCTTAACCCTAACCCTAACCCTAACCCTAACCCGTACGCTAACCCTAACACTAACCCTAACCCTAACCCTAACCCGTAACCTAACCCTAACCCTAACCCTAACCGTAACCCTAACCCTAACCCGTACCCTAACGCTAACCCTAACCCGTACCCTAACCCTACCCCGTACCCTAACCCTAACCCTAAGCCTAACCCTAACCCTAACCCTAAACCTAACCCTAACCCTAAAACTAACCAGTACCCTAACCCTAACACTAACCGGTATCCTAACCCGTACCCTAACCCGTACCCTAACCCTAAACCTAAACCTAACCCGTACCCTAACCCTAACCCTAACCCGTACCCTAACCCGTACCCTAACCCTAAGCCTAACCCGTACCCTAACCCTAAACCGTACCCTAACCCTAACCCGAACCCTAACCCTAACCCGTACGCTAACCCTACCACTAACCCTAACCCTAACCCTAACCCGTACCCTAACCCTAACCTTAACCCTAACCCTAATCCTAACCCGTACCCTAACCCTAACTCTAACCCGTACCCTAACCCTAACCCGTACCCTACCCCTACCCCTAAACCTGACCCTAACCTTAACCCTAACCCTAATCCAAACCTGTACCCTAACCCTAACCCTATCCCGTACCCTAACCCTACCACTAACCCTAACCCTAACCCTAACCCGTACCCTAACCCTAACCTTAACCCTATCCCTAATCCTAACCCGTACCCTAACCCTAACCTTAACCCGTACCCTAACCCTAACCCTAACCCTAAAACTAAACCTTCCCTAACCCTAACCCTAACCCTAACCCGTACCCTAAACCTAACCTGTACCCTAACCCTAAAATTAACCCTAACCCTAATCCTAAACCGTACTCTAAACCTAACTCTAACCCTAACCCTAACCAGTACCCTAACCCTAACCCGTACGCTAACCCTAACCCTAACCCTTTCCTAACCCTAACACTAACCCGTACCGTAACCCTAACCCGTACCCTAACCCTAACCCTAACCCTAACCCTAACCCTAACCCGTACGCTAACCGTAAGCCTAACCCTAACCCTAACCCGTACCCTAACCCTAACCCGTACCCTAACCCTAACCCAAACCCTAAACCTAACCCTTACCACAAACCCTAACCGTAACCCGTACTCTAACCCTAATCCTAACCCCAACCCGTACCCTAACACTAACCCGTACCCTAACCCTAACCCTAACACTAACCCCTAACCCTAACCCTAACACGTACGCTAAGCCTAACCCTAACCCGTACCCTAAACCTAACAGGTACCTTAACCCTAACCCATGCCCTAACCCTAACCCTAACCCTAAACCGTACCCTAACCCGTATCCTAACCCGAACCCTAACCCTAACCCGTACCCTAACCTGAACCCTAACCCTAACCCTTACCCTAACGCTAACCCTAACCCGTACCCTAAACCTAACCCTAACCCTAACCCTAACCCGTACCCTAACCCTTACCCGTACCCTAACCCTAACGCGTACCCTTACCCTAACCCTAATCCTTTCCTAAACCTAACCCTAAACCGTACCCTAACCCTATGCCGTACCCTAACCCGAACCCTAACCCTAACCCGTACGCTAAACCTAACCCTAACCCATACCCTAACCCTAACCCGTACCCTAACCCTAAACTTAACCCTAACCCTCAACCCTAACCCTGACCCGTACCCTAACGCTAATCCTAACCCGTACCGTAACCCTAAACCGTACCCTAAACCTAACCCTAACCCTAACCCGTACCCTAACCCTAACCCGTGCCCTAACACTAACCCTAACCCTAACCCCTAAACCTAACCCTAACCCGTACGCTAAGCCTAGCCCTAACCCGTACCCTAACCCTAACCGGTACCCGAACCCTAAAACGTGCCCTAACCCTAACCCTAACCCTAACCTTAACCCTCACCCGTACCCTAACCTGTACCCTAACCCTAACCCGTACCCTAACCCGTACCCTAACCCTAAACCTTACCCTAACCCTTACCCTACACCATACCCTAAACCTAACCCTAACCCTAACCCTACCCTAACCCGTACCATAAACCTTACCCTAACCCTAACTCTAACCCTAACCCGTACCCTAACCCTAACCCAACCCGAACCCTAACCCTAACCCTAACCCGTACCCAACCCTAACACTAACCCTAACTCTAACCCTAATCCGTACCCTAACCCTAACCCGTACCCTAACCCTAAACCTAACCCTAACCCTAACCCGTACCCTAACCCGTACCCTAACCCTAACCCGTACCCTAACACTAACACTAACCCTAACCCAACCCTAACCCTAACCCGTACCCTAACACTAACCCTAACCCTAACCCGTACCCTAACCCATAACCTAACCCTAACCCGTACCTTAACCCTAACCCGTACCCTAACCCTAACCCTAAACCTAACCCTAACCTGTACCCTAACCCTAACCCTAACCCTTTCCTAAACCTAACCCTAACCCTAAACCTAACCCTAACCCGTACCCTAACCCTAACCCGTACCCTAACCCGTACCCTAACCCTAACCCTAACCCTAACCCGTACACTAACCATAACCCTAACCCTAAAACTAACCCATACCCTAACCATAACCCGTACCCTAACCCGTACCCTAACCCTAACCCTAACCATTACCCTAACCCCTAACCCCTAAACCTACCCTAACCCTAACCCGTACCTTAACCCTAACCCTAACCCTAACCCTAACCCTAACCCGTACCCTAAACCTAACCCTAACCCGTACCCTAAACCCAACCCTAACCCTAACCCTTTGCTAACCCTAACCCTAACACTAACCCTAAACCTAACACTAACCCGTACCCTAACCCTAAACCGTACCCTAACCCTAACCCGAACCCTAACCCTAATCCGTACGCTAACCCTACCACCATCCCTAACCCTAACCCTAACCCGTACCCTAATCCGAACCTTAATCCTAACCCTAATCCTAACCCGTACCCTAACCCTAACTCTAACCCGTACCCTAACCCTAACCCGTACCCTACCCCTACCCCTAACCCTGACCCTAACCTTAACCCTAACCCTAATCCTAACCCGTACCCTAAACCTAACCCTAAACCGTACCCTAAACCTAACCCGTACCCTACCCCTACCCCTAACCCTAACCCTAACCCGTACCCTAACCCTAACACTAACCCTAACCCTAACCCTAAACCGTACCTTAACCCTAACCCTAACCCTAACCCGTACCCTAAACCTAAACCTAACCCTAACCCTAAACCGTACCCTAACCCTAACCCTAACCCTAACCCTAACCCGTACCCTAACCCTCACCTTAACCCGTACCCTAACCCTAACCCTAACCCTAACACTAACCCTTTCCTAACCCTAACCCTAACCCTAACCCGTACCCTATCCCTAACCTGTACCCTAACCCTAACCCTAACACTAACCCTAACCCTAACCAGTACGCTAAACCTAACTCTAAACCTAACCCTATCCAGTACCCTAACCCTAACCCGTACGCTAACCCTAACCCTAACCCTTTCCTAAACCTAACCCTAACCCGTACCCTAACCCTAACCCGTACCCTAACCCTAACCCTAACCCTAACCCTAACCCTAAACCGTACGCTAACCGTAACCCTAACCCTAACCCTAACCCGTACCCTAACCTAACCCGTACCCTAACCCTAACCCAAACCCTAAACCTAACCCTAACCCCAAACCCTAACCGTAACCCGTACCCTAACCCTTATCCTAACCCTAACCCGTACCCTAACACTAACCCATACCCTAACCCTAACCCTAACCCTAACCCCTAACCCTAATCCTAACACGTACGCTAAGCCTAAACGTAACCCGTACCCTAACCCTAACAGGTACCCTAAACCTAACCCGTGCCCTAACCCTAACCATAACCCTAACCCTAACCCGTACCCTAACCCGTACCCTAACCCTAAACCGTACCCAAACCCGAACCCTAACCCTTACCCTTACCCTAACCCTAACCCTAACCCGTACCCTAAACCTAACCCTAACCCGTACCCTAAACCTAACCCTGACCCTAACCCTTTGCTAACCCTAACCCTAACCCTAACCCTAACCCGTACCCTAACCCTAACCTTAACCCTAACCCTAATCCTAACCCGTACCCTAACCCTAACTCTAACCCGTACCCTAACCCTAACCCGTACCCTACCCCTACCCCTAACCCTGACCCTAACCTTAACCCTAACCCTAATCCTAACCCGTACCCTAACCCTAACCCTAACCCTAACCCGTACCCTAACCCTAAACCTTAACCTACCCCTACGCCTAACCCTAACCCTAACCCGTACCCTAACCCTAACACTAACCCTAACCCTAACCCTAAACCGTACCTTAACCCTAACCCTAACCCTAACCCTAACCCGTACCCTAACCCTAAACCTAACCCTAACCCTAACCCTAACCCGTACCCTAACAGTAAACCTAACCCTAACCCTAACCCGTACACTAACCCGTACCCTAACCCTAACCCTAACCATAACCCTAACCGTAACCCCTAACCCCGAACCCTAACCCTAACCCTAACCCTAACGCTAACCCGTGCCCTAACCCTAACCCTAACCCTAAACCGTACCCTAACCCTAACCTTAACCCGTACCCTAACCCTAACCCTAACCCTAACACTAACCCTTTTCTAACCCTAACCCTAACCCTAACCCTAACCCTAACCCTAACCCGTACCCTAACCCTAAACTGTACGCTAACCCTAACCCTAACCCTAACCCTAACCCGTACGCTAAACCTAACTCTAAACATAACCCTAACCAGTACCCTAACCCTAACCCGTACGCTAACCCTAAACCTAACCCTTTCCTAACCCTAACCCTAACCCGTACCCTAACCCTAAACCGTACCCTAACCCTAACCCTAACCCTAACCCTAACCCTAACCCGTACGCTAACCGTAACCCTAACCATAACCCTAACCCGTACCCTAACCTAACCCGTACCCTAACCCTAACCCAAACCCTAAACCTAACCCTAACCCCAAACCCTAACCGTAACCCGTACCCTAACCCTAATCCTAACCCTAACCCGTACCCTAACACTAAACCATACCCTAAACCTAACCCTAACCCTAACCCCTAACCCTAACCCTAACACGTACGCTAAGCCTAACCCTAACCCGTACCCTAACCCTAACAGGTACCGTAACCCTAACCCGTGCCCTAACCCTAACCCTAACCCTAACCCTAAACCTAACCCGTACCCTAACCCGTACCCTAACCCTAACCCGTACCCTAACCCGATCTCTAACCCTAACCCTTACCCTAACCCTAACCCTAACCCTAACCCGTACCCTAAACCTAACCCTAAACCGTACCCTAAACCTAACCCTAACCCTAACCCTTTGCTAACACTAACCCTAACTCTAACCCTAACCCTAACACTAAACCGTACCCTAACCATAACCCGTACCCTAACCCGTACCCTAACCCTAACACTAACCCTTACACTAACCCCTAACCCCTAACCCTAACCCTAACCCTAACCCGTACCTTAACCCTAACCCTAAACCTAACCCTAACCCTAACCCTAACCCGTACCCTAAACCTAACCCTAACCCGTACCCTAAACCTAACCCTAACCCTAACCCTTTGCTAACCCTAACCCTAACCCTAACCCTAACCCTAACCCGTACCATAAACCTAAACCGTACCCTAACCCTAACCCGAACCCTAACCCTAACCCGTACGCTAACCCTACCACTAACCCTATCCCTAACCCTAACCCGTACCCTAACCCTAACCTTAACCCTAACCCTAATCCTAACCCGTACCCTAACCCTAACTCTAACCCGTACCCTAACCCTAACCCGTACCCTACCCCTACCCCTAACCCTGACCCTAACCTTAACCCTAACCCTAATCCTAACCCGTACCCTAACCATAACCCTAACCCGTAACCTAACCCTAACCTGTACCCTACCCCTACCCCTAACCCTAACCCTAACCCTAACCCGTACCCTAACCCTAACACTAACCCTAACCCTAACCCTAAACCGTACCTTAACCCTAACCCTAACCCGAACCCGTACCCTAACCCTAACCTAACCCTAACCCTAACCCTAACCCGTACCCTAACACTAAACCTAACCCTAACACTAACCCGTACCCTAACCCGTACCCTAACCCGTACCCTAACCATAACCCTAACCGTAACCCCTAACCCCTAACCCTAACCCTAACCCTAACCCTAACCCGTACCCTAACCGTAACCCTAACCCTAACCCTAACCAGTACCCTAACCCTAACCTTAACCCGTACCCTAACCCTAACCCTAACCCTAACACTAAACCTTTCCTAACCATAACCCTAACCCTAACCCTAACCCTAACCCGTACCCTAACCCTAACCTGTACCCTAACCCTAACCCTAACCCGTACGCTAAACCTAACTCTAACCCTAACCCTAACCAGTACCCTAACCCTAACTCGTACGCTAACCCTAACCCTAACCCTTTCCTAACCCTAACCCTAACCCGTACCCTATACCTAACCCGTACCCTAACCCTAACCCGTACCCTAAACCTAACCCTAAACCGTACGCTAACCGTAACCCTAACCCTAACCCTAACCCATACCCTAACCCTAACCCGTACCCTAACCCTAACCCAAACCCTAAAACTAACCCTAACCCCAAACCCTAACTGTAACCCGTACCCTAACACTAATCCTAACCCTAACCCGTACCCTAACACTAACACGTACCCTAACCCTAACCCTAACCCTAACCCCTAACCCTAACCCTAACACGTACGCTAAGCCTAACCCTAACCCGTACCCTAACCCTAACAGGTACCCTAACCCTAACCCGTGCCCTAACCCTAACCCTAACCCTAACCCTAACCCGTACCCTAACCCGTACCCTAACCCTAACCCGTACCCTAACCCGAACCCTAACCCTAACCCTTACCCTAACCCTAACCCTACCCCGTACCCTAAACCTAACTCTAACCCTAACCCTAACCCGTACCCTAACCCTAACCGCAACCTGAACCCTAACCCTAACCCTAAACCGTACCCAACCCTAACCCTAACCCTAAATCGTACCCTAACCCGTACCCTAACCCTAACCCTAACCCTTAACCTAACACTAACCCCTAACCCCTAACCCTAACCCTAACCCTAACCCTAACCCGTACTTTAACCCTAACACTAACCCTAACCCTAACCCTAATCCATACCCTAAACCTAACCCTAAACCTAAACCTAACCCGTACACTAATCCTAACCCTAACCCGTACCCTAACCCTAACCCGTACCCTAACCCTACCCTAACCCTAACCCTAACACCTAACCCTACACCTAACCTGTACCCTAACCCTAACCCTAACCCGTACCCTAACCCTAACCCGTACCCTAACCCTAACGCTAACCCTAAACCGTACCCTAACACTAACACTAACACTAAACCCTAACCCTAACACGTACCCTAACGCTAACACTAACCCGTGCCCTCACCCTAACCCGTACCCTATCCCTAACCCTAACTCGTACCCTAACCCTAACCCGTACCCTAACCCTAACCCTAACCCTAACCCTAACCCCTGACCCTAACCCTAACCCCTACCCTAACCCTAACACGTACCCTAACCCGTACCCTAAACTTAACCCGTACCCTAACCCTAACCCTAACCCTAACCCTAACCTTTACCCTAACCCTAAACCGTACCCTAACCCTAACCCTAACCCTAACACTAACCCGTAGCCTAACCCGTACCCTAAACCGTACCCTAAACCTAACCCGTACCCTAACCCGTACCCTAACCCTAACCCTAACACTAAACCTAACCCGTACCCTAAACCTAACCCTAACCCTAACCCTAACCCGTACCCTAACCCTTATCCTAACCCTAACCCTAACCCGTACCCTAAACCTAACCCTAACCCTAATCCTAACCCGTATCCTAACCCTCACCCTAACCCTAACTCGTAACCTAACCCGTACCCTAACCCTAGCCCTAACCCCTAACACCTAACCCTAACCCTAACCCTAACACTAACCTTAACCCGTACTTTAACCCTAACACTAACTCTAAACCTAACCCTAACCCTAACCCGTACCCTAACCCTAACCCTTAACCGTACCCTAACCCGTACCCTAACCCTAACCCCTAACCCTAACCCTAACCCGTACCCTAACCCTAACCCTAACACTAACCATAACCCTAACCCGTACCCTAACCCTACCCTTAACCAGTACCCTAAACCCAACCCTAACCCTAACCCTAACCCTTTCCTAACCCTAACCCTAACCCTAACCCTAAACCTAACCCTAACCCGTACCTAACCCTAACCCGTACCCTAACCCTAACCCTAACCCTAAACCTAACCCTAACCCTAACCCGTACGCTAACCCTAACCCTAACCTGTACCCTAACCCTAACCCATACCCTAACCCTAACCCTAACCCTAACCCTAACCCGTAACCTAAACCTAACCCTAACCAGTACCATAACCCTAACCGGTACCCTAACCCTAACACGGACCCTACCCCGTACCCTAACCCTAACCCTAACCCTAACCCTAACCCTAACCCTTTGCTAACCCTATCACTAACCCTAACCCTAACCCTAACCCTAACCCTAAACCTAACCCTAACCCGTACCCTAACCCTAAACCGTAACCTAACCCTAACCCGAACCCTAACCCTAACCCGTACGCTAATCCTACCACTAACCCTAACCCTAACCCTAACCCGTAACCTAACCCTAACTTTAACCCTAACCCTGACCCTAACCCGTACCCTAACCCTAACCCTAACCCGTACCCTAACCCTAACCCTAACCCTAACCCTAACCCTAAACCTAACCCTAAACCTAACACTAACCCTAACCCTTTGCAAACCCTAACCCTAACCCTCACCCTAACCCTAACCCGTACCCTAACCCTAACACTAACCCTAACCCTAACCCTAAACCGTACCTTAACCCTAACCCTAACCCTAACCCTAACCCGGACCCTAACCCTAAACCTAACCCTAACCCTAACCCTAACCCGTACCCTGACACTAAACCTAACCGTAACCCTAACCCGTACCCTAACACGTACCCTAACCCTAACCCTAACCATAACCCTAACCGTAACCCCTAACCCCTAACCCTAACCCTAACCCTAACCCTAACCTTAACCCGTACCCTAACCCTAACCCTAACCCTAACCCTAACCGTACCCTAACACTAACCTTAACCCGTACCCTAACCCTAACCCTAACCCGTACGCTAACCCTAACCCTAACCCATACCCTAACCCTAACCCGTACCCTAACCCTAAACTTAACCCTAACCCTCAACCCTAACCCTGACCCGTACCCTAACCCTAATACTAACCCGTACCGTAACCCTAAACCGTACCCTAAACCTAACCCTAACCCTAACCCGTACCCTAACCCTAACCCGTACCCTAACACTAACCCTAACCCTAACCCCTAAACCTAACCCTAACCCGTACGCTAAGCCTAGCCCTAACCCGTACCCTAACCCTAACCGGTACCCGAACCCTAAAACGTGCCCTAACCCTAACCCTAACCCTAACCTTAACCCTCACCCGTACCCTAACCTGTACCCTAACCCTAAACCGTACCCTAACCCGTACCCTAACCCTAAACCTTACCCTAACCCTTACCCTACACCATACCCTAAACCTAACCCTAACCCTAACCCTACCCTAACCCGTACCCTAAACCTTACCCTAACCCTAACTCTAACCCTAACCCGTACCCTAACCCTAACCCAACCCGAACCCTAACCCTAACCCTAACCCGTACCCAACCCTAACACTAACCCTAACTCTAACCCTAATCCGTACCCTAACCCTAACCCGTACCCTAACCCTAAACCTAACCCTAACCCTAACCCGTACCCTAACCCGTACCCTAACCCTAACCTTAACCCGTACCCTAACACTAACACTAACCCTAACCCAACCCTAACCCTAACCCGTACCCTAACCCATAACCTAACCCTAACCCGTACCTTAACCCTAACCCGTACCCTAACCCTAACCCTAAACCTAACCCTAACCTGTACCCTAACCCTAACCCTAACCCTTTCCTAAACCTAACCCTAACCCTAAACCTAACCCTAACCCGTACCCTAACCCTAACCCGTACCCTAACCCGTACCATAACCCTAACCCTAACCCTAACCCGTACACTAACCCTAACCCTAACCCTAAAACTAACCCATACCCTAACCATAACCCGTACCCTAACCCGTACCCTAACCCTAACCCTAACCATTACCCTAACCCCTAACCCCTAAACCTACCCTAACCCTAACCCGTACCTTAACCCTAACCCTAACCCTAACCCTACCCCTAACGCGTACCCTAAACCTAACCCTAACCCGTACCCTAAACCCAACCCTAACCCTAACCCTTTGCTAACCCTAACCCTAACACTAACCCTAACCCTAACAATAACCCGTACCCTAACCCTAAACCGTACCCTAACCCTAACCCGAACCCTAACCCTAATCCGTACGCTAACCCTACCACCATCCCTAACCCTAACCCTAACCCGTACCCTAACCCGTACCCTACCCCTACCCCTAACCCTGACCCTAACCTTAACCCTAACCCTAATCCTAACCCGTACCCTAAACCTAACCCTAAACCGTACCCTAACCCTAACCCGTACCCTACCCCTACCCCTAACCCTAACCCTAACCCGTACCCTAACCCTAACACTAACCCTAACCCTAACCCTAAACCGTACCTTAACCCTAACCCTAACCCTAACCCTAACCCGTACCCTAAACCTAAACCTAACCCTAACCCTAAACCGTACCCTAACCCTAACCCTAACCCTAACCCTAACCCGTACCCTAACCCTCACCTTAACCCGTACCCTAACCCTAACCCTAACCCTAACACTAACCCTTTCCTAACCCTAACCCTAACCGTAACCCGTACCCTATCCCTAACCTGTACCCTAACCCTAACCCTAACACTAACCCTAACCCTAAACAGTACGCTAAACCTAACTCTAAACCTAACCCTATCCAGTACCCTAACCCTAACCCGTACGCTAACCCTAACCCTAACATTTTCCTAACCCTAACCCTAACCCGTACCCTAACCCTAACCCGTACCCTAACCCTAACCCTAACCCTAACCCTAAACCGTACGCTAACCGTAACCCTAAACCCTAACCCTAACCCGTACCCTAACCTAACCCGTACCCTAACCCTAACCCAAACCCTAAACCTAACCCTAACCCCAAACCCTAACCGTAACCCGTACCCTAACCCTAATCCTAACCCTAACCCGTACCCTAACACTAACCCATACCCTAACCCTAACCCTAACACTAACCCCTAACCCTAATCCTAACACGTACGCTAAGCCTAACCGTAACCCGTACCCTAACCCTAACAGGTACCCTAAACCTAACCCGTGCCCTAACCCTAACCCTAACCCTAACCCTAACCCGTACCCTAACCCGTACCCTAACCCTAAACCGTACCCAAACCCGAACCCTAACCCTTACCCTTACCCTAACCCTAACCCTAACCCGTACCCTAAACCTAACCCTAACCCGTACCCTAAACCTAACCCTAACCCTAACCCTTTGCTAACCATAACCCTAACCCTAACCCTAACCCGTACCCTAACCCTAACCTTAACCCTAACCCTAATCCTAACCCGTACCCTAACCCTAACTCTAACCCGTACCCTAACCCTAACCCGTACCCTACCCCTACCCCTAACCCTGACCCTAACCTTAACCCTAACCCTAATCCTAACCCGTACCCTAACCCTAACCCTAACCCTAACCCGTACCCTAACCCTAACACTTAACCTACCCCTACGCCTAACCCTAACCCTAACCCGTACCCTAACCCTAACACTAACCCTAACCCTAACCCTAAACCGTACCTTAACCCTAACCCTAACCCTAACCCTAACCCGTACCCTAACCCTAAACCTAACCCTAACCCTAACCCTAACCCGTACCCTAACAGTAAACCTAACCCTAACCCTAACCCGTACACTAACCCGTACCCTAACCCTAACCCTAACCATAACCCTAACCGTAACCCCTAACCCCTAACCCTAACCCTAACCCTAACCCTAACGCTAACCCGTGCCCTAACCCTAACCCTAACCCTAAACCGTACCCTAACCCTAACCTTAACCCGTACCCTAACCCTAACCCTAACCCTAACACTAACCCTTTCCTAACCCTAACCCTAACCCTAACCCTAACCCTAACCCTAACCCGTACCCTAACCCTAAACTGTACGCTAACCCTAACCCTAACCCTAACCCTAACCCGTACGCTAATCCTAACTCTAAACATAACCCTAACCAGTACCCTAACCCTAACCCGTACGCTAACCCTAACCCTAACACTTTCCTAACCCTAACCCTAACCCGTACCCTAACCCTAAACCGTACCCTAACCCTAACCCTAACCCTAACCCGTACGCTAACCGTAACCCTAACCATAACCCTAACCCGTACCCTAACCTAACCCGTACCCTAACCCTAACCCAAACCCTAAACCTAACCCTAACCCCAAACCCTAACCGTATCGCGTACCCTAACCCTAATCCTAACCCTAACCCGTACCCTAACACTAAACCATACCCTAAACCTAAACCTAACCCTAACCCCTAACCCTAACCCTAACACGTACGCTAAGCCTAACCCTAACCCGTACCCTAACCCTAACAGGTACCGTAACCCTAACCCGTGCCCTAACCCTAACCCTAACCCTAACCCTAACCCTAACCCTAACCCGTACCCTAACCCGTACCCTAACCCTAACCCGTACCCTAACCCGAACTCTAACCCTAACCCCTAACCCCTAACCCTAACCCTAACCCTAACCCGTACCTTAACCCTAACCCTAACCCTAACCCTAACCCTAACCCTAACCCGTACCCTAAACCTAACCCTAACCCGTACCCTAAACCTAACCCTAACCCTAACCCTTTGCTAACCCTAACCCTAACCCTAACCCTAACCCTAACCCTAACCCGTACCATAAACCTAAACCGTACCCTAACCCTAACCCGAACCCTAACCCTAACCCGTACGCTAACCCTACCACTAACCCTATCCCTAACCCTAACCCGTACCCTAACCCTAACCTTAACCCTAACCCTAATCCTAACCCGTACCCTAACCCTAACTCTAACCCGTACCCTAACCCTAACCCGTACCCTACCCCTACCCCTAACCCTGACCCTAACCTTAACCCTAACCCTAATCCTAACCCGTACCCTAACCATAACCCTAACCCGTACCCTAACCCTAACCTGTACCCTACCCCTACCCCTAACCCTAACCCTAACCCTAACCCGTACCCTAACCCTAACACTAACCCTAACCCTAACCCTAAACCGTACCTTAACCCTAACCCTAACCCTAACCCGTACCCTAACCCTAAACCTAACCCTAACCCTAACCCTAACCCGTACCCTAACACTAAACCTAACCCTAACACTAACCCGTACCCTAACCCGTACCCTAACCCGTACCCTAACCATAACCCTAACCGTAACCCCTAACCCCTAACCCTAACCCTAACCTTAACCCTAACCCGTACAATAACCGTAACCCTAACCCTAACCCTAACCAGTACCCTAACCCTAACCTTAACCCGTACCCTAACCCTAACCCTAACCCTAACACTAAACCTTTCCTAACCATAACCCTAACCCTAACCCTAACCGTAACCCGTACCCTAACCCTAACCTGTACCCTAACCCTAACCCTAACCCTAACCCTAACCCGTACGCTAAACCTAACTCTAACCCTAACCCTAACCAGTACCCTAACCCTAACTCGTACGCTAACCCTAACCCTAACCCTTTCCTAACCCTAACCCTAACCCGTACCCTATACCTAACCCGTACCCTAACCCTAACCCGTACCCTAAACCTAACCCTAACCCGTACGCTAACCGTAACCCTAACCCTAACCCTAACCCGTTCCCTAACCCTAACCCGTACCCTAACCCTAACCCAAACCCTAAAACTAACCCTAACCCCAAACCCTAACTCTAACCCGTACCCTAACACTAATCCTAACCCTAACCCGTACCCTAACACTAACCCATACCCTAACCCTAAACCTAACCCTAACCCCTAACACTAACCCTAACACGTACGCTAAGCCTAACCCTAACCCGTACCCTAACCCTAACCCGTACCCTACCCCTACCCCTAACCCTGACCCTAACCTTAACCCTAACCCTAATCCTAACCCGTACCCTAACCATAACCCTAACCCGTACCCTAACCCTAACCTGTACCCTACCCCTACCCCTAACCCTAACCCTAACCCTAACCCGTACCCTAACCCTAACACTAACCCTAACCCTAACCCTAAACCGTACCTTAACCCTAACCCTAACCCTAACCCGTACCCTAACCCTAAACCTAACCCTAACCCTAACCCTAACCCGTACCCTTACCCTAACACTAAACCTAACCCTAACACTAACCCGTACCCTAACCCGTACCCTAACCCGTACCCTAACCATAACCCTAACCGTAACCCCTAACCCCTAACCCTAACCCTAACCTTAACCCTAACCCGTACCCTAACCGTAACCCTAACCCTAACCCTAACCAGTACCCTAACCCTAACCTTAACCCGTACCCTAACCCTAACCCTAACCCTAACACTAAACCTTTCCTAACCATAACCCTAACCCTAACCCTAACCCTAACCCGTACCCTAACCCTAACCTGTACCCTAACCCTAACCCTAACCCTAACCCTAACCCGTACGCTAAACCTAACTCTAACCCTAACCCTAACCAGTACCCTAACCCTAACTCGTACGCTAACCCTAACCCTAACCCTTTCCTAACCCTAACCCTAACCCGTACCCTATACCTAACCCGTACCCTAACCCTAACCCGTACCCTAAACCTAACCCTAACCCGTACGCTAACCGTAACCCTAACCCTAACCCTAACCCGTTCCCTAACCCTAACCCGTACCCTAACCCTAACCCAAACCCTAAAACTAACCCTAACCCCAAACCCTAACTCTAACCCGTACCCTAACACTAATCCTAACCCTAACCCGTACCCTAACACTAACCCATACCCTAACCCTAAACCTAACCCTAACCCCTAACCCTAACCCTAACACGTACGCTAAGCCTAACCCTAACCCGTACCCTAACCCTAACAGGTACCCTAACCCTAACCCGTGCCCTAACCCTAACCCTAACCCTAACCCTAACCCTAACCCGTACCCTAACCCGTACCCTAACCCTAACCCGTACCCTAACCCGAACCCTAACCCTAACCCTTACCCTAACCCTAACCCTAACCCGTACCCTAAACCTAACTGTAACCCTAACCCTAACCCGTACCCTAACCCTAACCGCAACCTGAACCCTAACCCTAACCCTAAACCGTACCCAACCCTAACCCTAACCCTAAATCGTACCCTAACCCGTACCCTAACCCTAACCCTTAACCTAACACTAACCCCTAACCCCTAACCCTAACCCTAACCCTAACCCTAACCCGTACTTTAACCCTAACACTAACCCTAACCCTAACCCTAATCCGTACCCTAAACCTAACCCTAAACCTAAACCTAACCCGTACACTAATCCTAACCCTAACCCGTACCCTAACCCTAACAAGTACCCTAACCCTACCCTAACCCTAACCCTAACACCTAACCCTACACCTAACCTGTACCCTAACCCTAACCCTAACCCGTACCCTAACCCTAACCCGTACCCTAACCCTAACGCTAACCCTAAACCGTACCCTAACACTAACACTAACCCTAAACCCTAACCCTAACACGTACCCTAACGCTAACACTAACCCGTGCCCTCACCCTAACCCGTACCCTATCCCTAACCCTAACTCGTACCCTAACCCTAACCCGTACCCTAACCCTAACCCTAACCCTAACCCTAACCCCTGACCCTAACCCTAACCCGTACCCTAACCCTAACACGTACCCTAACC
>JAVLSZ010000196.1:132500-190000 GCA_032313775.1 Urocyon cinereoargenteus
CGTAACCCGTACCCTAACCCTAACCCGTACCCTAACCCTAACCCTAACCCTAACCCCTAACCCTAACCCTAACCCGTACGCTAAGCCTAGCCCTAACCCGTACCCTAACGCTAACCGGTACCCTAACCCTAACCCGTGCCCTAACCCTAACCCTAACCCTAACCCTAACCCTCACCCGTACCCTAACCTGTACCCTAAACCTAACCCGTACCCTAACCCGTACCCTAACCCTAACACTTACCCTAACCCTTACCCTACACCATACCCTAAACCTAACCCTAACCTTAACCCTACCATAAACCGTACCCTAAACCTTACCCTAACCCTAACTCTAACCCTAACCCGTACCCTAACCCTAACCCAACCCGAACCCTAAACCTAACCCTAACCCGTACCCACCCTAACCCTAACCCTAACTCGTACCCTAACCCGTACCCTAACCCTAACCCTAACCCTTACCCTAACACTAACCCCTAACCCCTAACCCTAACCCTAACCCTAACCCTAAGCCGTACTTTAACCCTAACACTAACCCTAACCCTAAACCTAATCCGTACCCTAACCCTAACCCGTACCATAATCCTAAACCTAACCCTAACCCTAACCCGTACCCTAACCCGTACCCTAACCCTAACCCGTACCCTAACACTAACACTAACCCTAACCCAACCCTAACCCTAACCCGTACACTAACCCTAACCCTAAACCTAACCCGTACCCTAACCCGTACCCTAACCCTAACCCGTACCTTAACCCTAACCCGTACCCTAACCCTAACCCTAAACCTAACCCTAACCTGTACCCTAACCCTAACCCTAACCCTTTCCTGAACCTAACCCTAACCCTAAACCTAACCCTAACCCTAACCCTAACCCGTACCCTAACACTAAACCTAACCCTAACCCTAACCCGTACCCTAATCCGTACCCTAACCCTAACCCTAACCATAACCCTAACCGTAACCCCTAACCCTAACCCTAACCCTAACCCGTACCCTAACCCTAAACCTAACCCTAACCCTAACCCGTACCCTAACCCTAACCCGTACCCTAACCCTAACGCTAACCCTAAACCGTACCCTAACACTAACACTAACCCTAAACCCTAACCCTAACACGTACCCTAACGCTAACACTAACCCGTGCCCTCACCCTAACCCGTACCCTATCCCTAACCCTAACTCGTACCCTAACCCTAACCCGTACCCTAACCCTAACCCTAACCCTAACCCTAACCCCTGAGCCTAACCCTAACCCGTACCCTAACCCTAACACGTACCCTAACCCGTACCCTAAACTTAACCCGTACCCTAACCCTAACCCTAACCCTAACCCTAACCTTTACCCTAACCCTAAACCGTACCCTAACCCTAACCCTAACCCTAACACTAACCCGTAGCCTAACCCGTACCCTAAACCGTACCCTAAACCTAACACGTACCCTAACCCGTACCCTAACCCTAACCCTAACACTAAACCTAACCCGTACCCTAAACCTAACCCTAACCCTAACCCTAACCCGTACCCTAACCCTTATCCTAACCCTAACCCTAACCCGTACCCTAAACCTAACCCTAACCCTAATCCTAACCCGTATCCTAACCCTCACCCTAACCCTAACTCGTAACCTAACCCGTACCCTAACCCTAACCCTAACCCCTAACACCTAACCCTAACCCTAACCCTTAACCGTACCCTAACCCGTACCCTAACCCTAACCCCTAACCCTAACCCGTACCCTAAACCTAACCCTAACCCGTACCCTAACCCTAACCCTAACACTATCCATAACCCTAACCCGTACCCTAACCCTACCCTTAACCAGTACCCTAAACCGAACCCTAACCCTAAACCTAACCCTTTCCTAACCCGAACCCTAACCCTAACCCTAAACCTAACCCTAACCCGTACCTAACCCTAACCCGTACCCTAACCCTAACCCTAACCCTAAACCTAACCCTAACCCTAACCCGTACGCTAACCCTAACCCTAACCCTAACCCTAACCCTAACCCTAACCCTAACCTGTACCCTAACCCTAAACCATACCCTAACCCTAACCCTAACCCTAACCCTAACCCGTAACCTAAACCTAACCATAACCAGTACCATAACCCTAACCGGTACCCTAACCCTAACACGTACCCTACCCCGTACCCTAACCCTAACCCTAACCCTAACCCTAACCCTTTGCTAACCCTATCACTAACCCTAACCCTAACCCTAACCCTAACCCTAAACCTAACCCTAACCCGTACCCTAACCCTAAACCGTACCCTAACCCTAACCCGAACCCTAACCCTAACCCGTACGCTAAACCTACCACTAACCCTAACCCTAACCCTAACCCGTAACCTAACCCTAACTTTAACCCTAAACCTGACCCTAACCCGTACCCTAACCCTAACCCTAACCCGTACCCTAACCCGTACCCTAACCCTAACCCGTACCCTAACCCGAACCCTAACCCTAACCCTTACCCTAACCCTAACCCTAACCCGTACCCTAAACCTAACTCTAACCCTAACCCTAACCCGTACCCTAACCCTAACCGCAACCTGAACCCTAACCCTAACCCTAAACCGTACCCAACCCTAACCCTAACCCTAAATCGTACCCTAACCCGTACCCTAACCCTAACCCTAACCCTTAACCTAACACTAACCCCTAACCCCTAACCCTAACCCTAACCCTAACCCTAACCCGTACTTTAACCCTAACACTAACCCTAACCCTAACCCTAATCCGTACCCTAAACCTAACCCTAAACCTAAACCTAACCCGTACACTAATCCTAACCCTAACCCGTACCCTAACCCTAACAAGTACTCTAACCCTACCCTAACCCTAACCCTAACACCTAACCCTACACCTAACCTGTACCCTAACCCTAACCCTAACCCGTACCCTAACCCTAACCCGTACCCTAACCCTAACGCTAACCCTAAACCGTACCCTAACACTAACACTAACCCTAAACCCTAACCCTAACACGTACCCTAACGCTAACACTAACCCGTGCCCTCACCCTAACCCGTACCCTATCCCTAACCCTAACTCGTACCCTAACCCTAACCCGTACCCTAACCCTAACCCTAACCCTAACCCTAACCCCTGACCCTAACCCTAACCCGTACCCTAACCCTAACACGTACCCTAACCCGTACCCTAAACTTAACCCGTACCCTAACCCTAACCCTAACCCTAACCCTAACCTTTACCCTAACCCTAAACCGTACCCTAACCCTAACCCTAACCCTAACACTAACCCGTAGCCTAACCCGTACCCTAAACCGTACCCTAAACCTAACCCGTACCCTAACCCGTACCCTAACCCTAACCCTAACCCTAAACCTAACCCGTACCCTAAACCTAACCCTAACCCTAACCCTAACCCGTACCCTAACCCTTATCCTAACCCTAACCCTAACCCGTACCCTAAACCTAACCCTAACCCTAATCCTAACCCGTATCCTAACCCTCACCCTAACCCTAACTCGTAACCTAACCCGTACCCTAACCCTAACCCTAACCCCTAACACCTAACCCTAACCCTAACCCTAACACTAACCTTAACCCGTACTTTAACCCTAACACTAACCCTAAACCTAACCCTAACGCGTACCCTAAACCTAACCCTAACCCTAACCCTAACCCTTTCCTAACCCTAACCCTAACCCTAACCCTAACCCGTACCCTAACCCTAACCCGTACCCTAACCCTAACCCTAACCCTAAACCGTACACTAACCCTAAACCGTACCCTAACCCTAACCCGAACCCTAACCCTAACCTGTACGCTAACCCTACCACTAACCCTAACCCTAACCCTAACCCGTACCCTAACCCTAAACTTAACCCTAACCCTAACCCTAACCCGTACCCTAACCCTAACCCTAACCCGTACCCTAACCGTAACCCGTACCCTACCCCTACCCCTCACCCTAACCCTAAACCTAACCCGTACCCTAACCCTAACCCTAAACCTAACCCTAACCCTAACCCGTACCCTAACTCTAACCATAACCCTAACCCTAACCCTAACCCGTACCTTAACCCTAACCCTAACCCTCACCCTAACCCTAACCCGTACCCTTACCCTAACCCTAACCCTAACCCTAACCCGTACCCTAACTCTAACCATAACCCTAACCTGTACCTTAACCCTAACCCTAAACCTAACCCTAAACCTAACCATAACCCATACCCTAACACTAACCCTAAGCCGTACCCTAACCCGTACCCTAACCCTAACCCTAACCCTAAACCTAACCCGTACCCTAACCCTAACCCTAACCCGTACGCTAACCCTAACCCTAACCCTAACCCTAACCCGTACCCTAACCCTAACGCCTACCCTTACCCTAACCCTAACCCTTTGCTAACCCTAACCCTAACCCGTAACCTAACCCTAACCCGTACCCTAACCCTAACCCTAACCCTAACCCGTACGCTAAACCTAACCCTAACCCTAACCCGTACCCTAACCCTAACCCGAACCCGAACCCGAACCCTAACCCTAACCCTAACCCTAACCCTCAACCCTAACCCTGACCCGTACCCTAACCCTAATCCTAACCCTTACCGTAACCCTAAACCGTACCCTAAACCTAACCCTAACCGTAACCCGTACCCTAACCCTAACCCGTACCCTAACCCTAACCCTAACCCTAACCCCTAACCCTAACCCTAACCCGTACGCTAAGCCTAGCCCTAACCCGTACCCTAACGCTAACCGGTACCCTAACCCTAACCCGTGCCCTAACCCTAACCCTAACCCTAACCCTAACCCTCACCCGTACCCTAACCTGTACCCTAAACCTAACCCGTACCCTAACCCGTACCCTAACCCTAACACTTACCCTAACCCTTACCCTACACCATACCCTAAACCTAACCCTAACCTTAACCCTACCATAAACCGTACCCTAAACCTTACCCTAACCCTAACTCTAACCCTAACCCGTACCCTAGCCCTAACCCAACCCGAACCCTAAACCTAACCCTAACCCGTACCCACCCTAACCCTAACCCTAACTCGTACCCTAACCCGTACCCTAACCCTAACCCTAACCCTTACCCTAACACTAACCCCTAACCCCTAACCCTAACCCTAACCCTTACCCTAAGCCGTACTTTAACCCTAACACTAACCCTAACCCTAAACCTAATCCGTACCCTAACCCTAACCCGTACCCTAATCCTAAACCTAACCCTAACCCTAACCCGTACCCTAACCCGTACCCTAACCCTAACCCGTACCCTAACACTAACACTAACCCTAACCCAACCCTAACCCTAACCCGTACCCTAACCCTAACCCTAAACCTAACCCGTACCCTAACCCGTACCCTAACCCTAACCCGTACCTTAACCCTAACCCGTACCCTAACCCTAACCCTAAACCTAACCCTAACCTGTACCCTAACCCTAACCCTAACCCTTTACTGAACCTAACCCTAACCCTAAACCTAACCCTAACCCTAACCCTAACCCGTACCCTAACACTAAACCTAACCCTAACCCTAACCCGTACCCTAATCCGTAACCTAACCCTAACCCTAACCATAACCCTAACCGTAACCCCTAACCCTAACCCTAACCCTAACCTGTACCCTAACCCTAAACCTAACCCTAACCCTAACCCGTACCCTAACCCTAAACCTAACCCTAACCCTAACCCTAACCCGTACCCTAACACTAAACCTAACCCTAACCCTAACCCGTACCCTAATCTGTACCCTAACCCTAACCCTAACCATAACCCTAACCGTAACCCCTAACCCCTAACCCTAACCCTAACCCGTACCCTAACCCTAACCGTAACCCTAACCCTAACCCGTACCCTAACCCTAAACTTAACCCGTACCCTAACCCTAACCCTAACCCTAACACTAACCCTTTCCTAACCCTAACCCTAACCCTAACCCTAACCCTAACCCGTACCCTATCCCTAACCTGTACCCTAACCCTAACCCTAACCCTAACCCTAACCCGTACGCTAAACCTAACTCTAACCCTAACCCTAACCAGTACCCTAACCCTAACCTGTACGCTAACCCTAACCCTAACCCTTTCCTAACCCTAACCCTAACCCGTACCCTAACCCTAACCCGTACCCTAACCCTAACCCTAACCCTAACCCTAACCCGTACGCTAACCGTAACCCTAAACCTAACCCTAACCCGTACCCTAACCTAACCCGTACCCTAACCCTAACCGAAACCCTAAACCTAACTCTAACCCCAAATCCTAACCGTAACCCGTACCCTAACACTAATCCTAACCTTAACCCGTACCCTAACACTAACCCATACCCTAAGCCTAACCCTAACACTAACCCCTAACCCTAAACCTAACACGTACGCTAAGCCTAACCCTAACCCGTACCCTAACCCTAACAGGTACCCTAACCCTAACCCGTGCCCTAACCCTAACCCTAACCCTAACCCGTACCCTAACCCGTACCCTAACCCTAACCCGTACCCAAACCCAAACCCTAACCCTAACCCTTACCCTAACCCTAACCCTAACCCGTACCCTAAACCTAAACCTAACCCGTACCCTAAACCTAACCCTAACCCTAACCCTTTGCTAACCCTAACCCTAAACCTAACCCTAACACTAACCCTAACACTAACCCGTACCCTAACCATAACCCGTACCCTAACCCGTACCCTAACCCTAACCCTAACCCTTACCCTAACCCCTAACCACTAACCCTAACCCTAACCCTAACCCGTACCTTAACCCTAACCCTAACCCTAACCCTAACCCTAACCCTAACCCTAACCCGTACCCTAAACCTAACCTTAACCCGTACCCTAAACCTAACCCTAACCCTAACCCTTTGCTAACCCTAACCCTAACCCTAACCCTAACCTTAACCCGTACCCTAACCCTATACCGTACCCTAACCCTAACCCGAACCCTAACCCTAAACCGTACGCTAACCCTACCACTAACCCTTACCCTAAACCTAACCCGTACCCTAACCCTAACCTTAACCCTAACCCAAATCCTAACCCGTACCCTAACCCTAACTCTAACTCGTTCCCTAACCCTAACCCGTACCCTACCCCTACCCCTAACCCTGACCCTAACCTTAACCCTAACCCTAATCCTAACCCGTACCCTAACCCTAACCGTAACCCGTACCCTAACCCTAACCCGTACCCTACCCCTACCCCTAACCCTAACCCTAATCCTAACCCGTACCCTAACCTTAACACTAACCCTAACCCTAACCCTAAACCGTACCTTAACCCTAACCCTAACCCTAACCCTAACCCTAACCCGTACCCTAACCCTAAACCTAACCCTAACCCTAACCCTAACCCGTACCCTGACACTAAACCTAACCGTAACCCTAACCCGTACCCTAACACGTACCCTAACCCTAACCCTAACCATAACCCTAACCGTAACCCCTAACCCCTAACCCTAACCCTAACCCTAACCCTAACCGTAACCCGTACCCTAACCCTAACCCTAACCCTAACCCTAACCGTACCCTAACACTAACCTTAACCCGTACCCTAACCCTAACCCTAACCCTAACACTAACCCTTTCCTAACCCTAACCCTAACCCTAACCCTAACACTAACCCGTACCCTAACCCTAACCTGTACCCTAACCCTAACCCTAACCCTAACCATAACCCTAACCCGTACGCTAAACCTAACTCTAACCCTAACCCTAACCAGTACCCTAACCCTAACACGTACGCTAACCCTATCCCTAACCCTTTCCTAAACCTAACCCTAACCCGTAACCTAACCCTAACCCGTACCCTAACCCTAATCCTAACCCTAACCCTAACCCTAACCCTAACCCGTACGCTAACCGTAACTCTAACCCTAACCCTAACCCGTACCCTAACCCTAACCCGTACCCTAACCCTAACCCAAACACTAAACCTAACACTAACCCCAAACCCTAACCGTAACCCGTACCCTAACCCTAATCCTAACCCAAACCCGTACCCTAACACTAACCCGTACCCTAACCCTAACCCTAACCCTAACCCCTAACCCTAACCCTAACACGTACGCTAAGCCTAACCCAAACCCGTACCCTAACCCTAACCCGTGCCCTAACCCTAACCCGTGCCCTAACCCTAACCCTAACCCTAACCCTAACCCGTACCCTAACCCGTACCCTAACCCTAACCCGTACCCTAACCCGAACCCTAACCCTAACCCTTACCCTATCCCTAACCCTAACCCGTACCCTAAACCTAACCCTAACCCTAACCCTAACCCTTACCCTAACCCTTACCCTAACCCTAACTCTAACCCTAACCCGTACCCTAACCCTAACCCTAACCCGTACCCTAACCCTTACCCTAACCCTAACCCTAACCCGTACCCTAACCCTTACCCTAACCCTAACCCTAACCCTAAACCGTACCCAACCCTAACCCTAACCATAAATCGTACCCTAACCCGTACCCTAAAACTAACCCTAACCCTTACCCTAACAATAACCCCTAACCCCTAACCCTAACCCTAACCCTAACCCTAACCCTAACCCGTACTTTAACCCTAACACTAACCCTAACCCTAACCCTAATCCGTACCATAAACCTAACCCTAACGCTAACCCTAACCCGTACACTAATTCTAACCCTAACCCGTACCCTAACCCTAACCCGTACCCTAACCCTAACCCTAACCCTAAACCGTACCCTAACACTAACCCTAACCCTAAACCCTAACCCTAACCCTAACACGTACCCTAACGCTAACTCTAACCCGTACCCTCAACCTAACCCGTACCCTATCCCTAACCCTAACCCATACCCTAACCCTAACCCTAACCCGTACCCTAACCCTAACCCTAACCCTAACCCTAACCCCTGACCCTAACCCTAACCCGTACCCTAACCCTAACACATACCCTAACCCAAACCCTAAACCTAACACTAACCCCAAACCCTAACCGTAACCCGTACCCTAACCCTAATCCTAACCCAAACCCGTACCCTAACACTAACCCGTACCCTAACCCTAACCCTAACCCTATCCCTAACCCTAACCCCTAACCCTAACCCTAACACGTACGCTAAGCCTAACCAAAACCCGTACCCTAACCCTAACAGGTACCCTAACCCTAACCCGTGCCCTAACCCTAACCCTAACCCGTACCCTAACCCGTACCCTAACCCGTACCCTAACCCTAACCCGTACCCTAACCCGAACCCTAACCCTAACCCTTACCCTATCCCTAACCCTAACCCGTACCCTAAACCTAACCCTAACCCTAACCCTAACCCTTACCCTAACCCTTACACTAACCCTAACTCTAACGCTAACCCGTACCCTAACCCTAACCCTAACCCGTACCCTAACCCTTACCCTAACCCTAACCCTAACCCGTACCCTAACCCTTACCCTAACCCTAACCCTAACCCTAAACCGTACCCAACCATAACCCTAACCATAAATCGTACCCTAACCCGTACCCTAACCCTAACCCTAACCCTTACCCTAACAATAACCCCTAACCCCTAACCCTAACCCTAACCCTAACCCTAACCCGTACTTTAACCCTAACACTCACCCTGACCCTAACCCTAATCCGTACCATAAACCTAACCCTAACGCTAACCCTAACCCGTACACTAATTCTAACCCTAACCCGTACCCTAACCCTAACACGTACCCTAACCCTACCCTAACCCTAACCGTAACCCCTAACCCTAAACCTAACCTGAACCCTAACCCTAACCCTAACCCGTACCCTAACCCTAACCCGTACCCTAACCCTAACCCTAACCCTAAACCGTACCCTAACACTAACCCTAACCCTAAACCCTAACCCTAACCCTAACACGTACCCTAACGCTAACTCTAACCCGTACCCTCAACCTAACCCGTACCCTATCCCTAACCCTAACCCATACCCTAACCCTAACCCTAACCCGTACCCTAACCCTAACCCTAACCCTAACCCTAACCCCTGACCCTAACCCTAACCCGTACCCTAACCCTAACACATACCCTAACCGAAACCCTAAACCTAACACTAACCCCGAACCCTAACCGTAACCCGTACCCTAACCCTAATCCTAACCCAAACCCGTACCCTAACACTAACCCGTACCCTAACCCTAACCCTAACCCTAACCCCAAAACCTAACACTAACACGTACGCTAAGCCTAACCCAAACCCGTACCCTAACCCTAACAGGTACCCTAACCCTAACCCGTGCCCTAACCCTAACCCTAACCCTAACCCTAACCCGTACCCTAACCCGTACCCTAACCCTAACCCGTACCCTAACCCGAACCCTAACCCTAACCCTTACCCTATCCCTAAACCTAACCCGTACCCTAAACCTAACCCTAACCCTAACCCTAACCCTTACCCTAACCCTTACACTAACCCTAACTCTAACCCTAACCCGTACCCTAACCCTAACCCTAACCCGTACCCTAACCCTTACCCTAACCCTAACCCTAACCCGTACCCTAACCCTTACCCTAACCCTAACCCTAACCCTAAACCGTACCCAACCCTAACCCTAACCATAAATCGTACCCTAACCCGTACCCTAACCCTAACCCTAACCCTTACCCTAACAATAACCCCTAACCCCTAACCCTAACCCTAACCCGTACTTTAACCCTAACACTAACCCTAACCCTAACCCTAATCCGTACCATAAACCTAATCCTAACGCTAACCCTAACCCGTACACTAATTCTAACCCTAACCCGTACCCTAACCCTAACACGTACCCTAACCCTACCCTAACCCTAACCGTAAAGCCTAACCCTAAACCTAACCTGTACCCTAACCCTAACCCTAACCCGTACCCTAACCCTAACCCGTACCCTAACCCTAACCCTAACCCTAAACCGTACCCTAACACTAACCCTAACCCTAAACCCTAACCCTAACCCTAACACGTACCCTAACGCTAACTCTAACCCGTACCCTCAACCTAACCCGTACCCTATCCCTAACCCTAACCCATACCCTAACCCTAACCCTAACCCGTACCCTAACCCTAACACATACCCTAACCCGAACCGTAAACCTAACACGTACCCTAAACCTAACTCTAACCCGTACCCTAACCCTAACCCTAACCCTTACCCTAACCCCTAACCACTAACCCTAACCCTAACCCTAACCCGTACCTTAACCCTAACCCTAACCCTAACCCTAACCCTAACCCTAACCCTAACCCGTACCCTAAACCTAACCTTAAACCGTACCCTAAACCTAACCCTAACCCTAACCCTTTGCTAACCCTAACCCTAACCCTAACCCTAACCTTAACCCGTACCCTAACCCTATACCGTACCCTAACCCTAACCCGAAACCTAACCCTAAACCGTACGCTAACCCTACCACTAACCCTTACCCTAAACCTAACCCGTACCCTAACCCTAACCTTAACCCTAACCCAAATCCTAACCCGTACCCTAACCCTAACTCTAACTCGTTCCCTAACCCTAACCCTAACCCTACCCCTACCCCTAACCCTGACCCTAACCTTAACCCTAACCCTAATCCTAACCCGTACCCTAACCCTAACCGTAACCCGTACCCTAACCCTAACCCGTACCCTACCCCTACCCCTAACCCTAACCCTAATCCTAACCCGTACCCTAACCTTAACACTAACCCTAACCCTAACCCTAAACCGTACCTTAACCCTAACCCTAACCCTAACCCTAACCCTAACCCGTACCCTAACCCTAAACCTAACCCTAACCCTAACCCTAACCCGTACCCTGACACTAAACCTAACCGTAACCCTAACCCGTACCCTAACACGTACCCTAACCCTAACCCTAACCATAACCCTAACCGTAACCCCTAACCCCTAACCCTAACCCTAACCCTAACCCTAACCCTAACCGTAACCCGTACCCTAACCCTAACCCTAACCCTAACCCTAACCGTACCCTAACACTAACCTTAACCCGTACCCTAACCCTAACCCTAACCCTAACACTAACCCTTTCCTAACCCTAACCCTAACCCTAACCCTAACCCTAACCCGTACCCTAACCCTAACCTGTACCCTAACCCTAACCCTAACCCTAACCATAACCCTAACCCGTACGCTAAACCTAACTCTAACCCTAACCCTAACCAGTACCCTAACCCTACGTAGGCTAACCCTATCCCTAACCCTTTCCTAAACCCTAACCCTAACCCGTAACCTAACCCTAACCCGTACCCTAACCCTAATCCTAACCCTAACCCTAACCCTAACCCTAACCCGTACGCTAACCGTAACTCTAACCCTAACCCTAACCCGTACCCTAACCCTAACCCGTACCCTAACCCTAACCCAAACCCTAAACCTAACACTAACCCCAAACCCTAACCGTAACCCGTACCCTAACCCTAATCCTAACCCTAACCCCGTACCCTAACACTAACCCGTACCCTAACCCTAACCCTAACCCTAACCCCTAACCCTAACCCTAACACGTACGCTAAGCCTAACCCAAACCCGTACCCTAACCCTAACAGGTACCCTAACCCTAACCCGTGCCCTAACCCTAACCCTAACCCTAACCCTAACCCGTACCCTAACCCGTACCCTAACCCTAACCCGTACCCTAACCCGAACCCTAACCCTAACCCTTACCCTATCCCTAACCCTAACCCGTACCCTAAACCTAACCCTAACCCTAACCCTAACCCTTACCCTAACCCTTACCCTAACCCTAACTCTAACCCTAACCCGTACCCTAACCCTAACCCTAACCCGTACCCTAACACTTACCCTAACCCTAACCCTAACCCGTACCCTAACCCTTACCCTAACCCTAACCCTAACCCTAAACCGTACCCAACCCTAACCCTAACCATAAATCGTACCCTAACCCGTACCCTAACCCTAACCCTAACCCTTACCCTAACAATAACCCCTAACCCCTAACCCTAACCCTAACCCTAACCCTAACCCTAACCCGTAATTTAACCCTAACACTAACCCTAACCCTAACCCTAATCCGTACCATAAACCTAACCCTAACGCTAACCCTAACCCGTACACTAATTCTAACCCTAACCCGTACCCTAACCCTAACCCGTACCCTAACCCTAACCCTAACCCTAAACCGTACCCTAACACTAACCCTAACCCTAAACCCTAACCCTAACCCTAACACGTACCCTAACGCTAACTCTAACCCGTACCCTCAACCTAACCCGTACCCTATCCCTAACCCTAAACCATACCCTAACCCTAACCCTAACCCGTACCCTAACCCTAACCCTAACCATAACCCTAACCCCTGACCCTAACCCTAACCCGTACCCTAACCCTAACACATACCCTAACCCAAACCCTAAACCTAACACTAACCCCAAACCCTAACCGTAACCCGTACCCTAACCCTAATCCTAACCCAAACCTGTACCCTAACACTAACCCGTACCCTAAACCTAACCCCTAACCCTAACCCTAACACGTACGCTAAGCCTAACCCAAAGCCGTACCCTAACCCTAACAGGTACCCTAACCCTAACCCGTGCCCTAACCCTAACCCTAACCCTAACCCGTACCCTAACCCGTACCCTAACCCTAACCCGTACCCTAACCCGAACCCTAACCCTAACCCTTACCCTATCCCTAACCCTAACCCGTACCCTAACCCTAACCCTAACCCTAACCCTAACCCTTACCCTAACCCTTACACTAACCCTAACTCTAACCCTAACCCGTACCCTAACCCTAACCCTAACCCGTACCCTAACCCTTACCCTAAACCTAACCCTAACCCGTACCCTAACCCTTACCCTAACCCTAACCCTAACCCTAAACCGTACCCAACCCTAACCCTAACCATAAATCGTACCCTAACCCGTACCCTAACCCTAACCCTAACCCTTACCCTAACAATAACCCCTAACCCCTAACCCTAACCCTAACCCTAACCCTAACCCGTACTTTAACCCTAACACTAACCCTAACCCTAACCCTAATCCGTACCATAAACCTAACCCTAACGCTAACCCTAACCCGTACACTAATTCTAACCCTAACCCGTACCCTAACCCTAACACGTACCCTAACCCTACCCTAACCCTAACCGTAACCCCTAACCCTAAACCTAACCTGTACCCTAACCCTAACCCTAACCCGTACCCTAACCCTAACCCGTACCCTAACCCTAACCCTAACCCTAAACCGTACCATAACACTAACCCTAACCCTAAACCCTAACCCTAACCCTAACACGTACCCTAACGCTAACTCTAACCCGTACCCTCAACCTAACCCGTACCCTATCCCTAACCCTAACCCATACCCTAACCCTAACCCTAACCCGTACCCTAACACTAACACATACCCTAACCCGAACCGTAAACCTAACCCGTACCCTAAACCTAACCCTAACCCGTACCCTAACCCTAACCCTAACCCTAACCCGTACCCTAACCCTAACCTGTACCCTAACCCTAACCCTAACCCTAACCCTAACCCTAACCCGTACGCTAAACCTAACTCTAACCCTAACCCTAACCAGTACCCTAACCCTAACCCGTACGCTAACCCTATCCCTAACCCTTTCCTAAACCTAACCCTAACCCGTAACCTAACCCTAACCCGTACCCTAACCCTAACCCTAACCCTAACCCTAACCCGTACGCTAACCGTAACTCTAACCCTAACCCTAACCCGTACCCTAACCCTAACCCGTACCCTAACCCTAACCCAAACTCTAAACCTAACACTAACACCAAACCCTAACCGTAACCCGTACCCTAACCCTAATCCTAACCCAAACCCGTACCCTAACACTAACCCGTACCCTAACCCTAACCCTAACCCTAACCCTAATCCCTAACCCTAACCCTAACACGTACGCTAAGCCTAACCCAAACCCGTACCCTAACCCTAACAGGTACCCTAACCCTAACCCGTGCCCTAAATCTAACCCTAACCCTAACCCTAACCCTAACCCGTACCCTAACCCGTACCCTAACCCTAACCCGTACCCTAACCCGAACCCTAACCCTTACCCTAACCCTAAACCTAACCCGTACCCTAAACCTAACCCTAACCCTAACCCTAACCCGTACCCTAACCCTTACCCTAACCCTAACTCTAACCCTAACCCGTACCCTAACCCTAACCCTAACCCGTACCCAACCCTTACCCTAACCCTAACCCTAACCCGTACCCTAAACCTTACCCTAAACCTAACCCTGACCCTAAACAGTACCCAACCCTAAACCTAACCCTAAATCGTACCCTAACCCGTACCCTAACTCTAACCCTAACACTTACCCTAACACTAACCCCTAACCCCTAACCCTAACCCTAACCCTAACCCTAACCCGTACTTTAACCCTAACACTAACCCTAACCCTAACCCTAATCCGTACCCTAAACCGAACCCTAACCCTAACCCTAACCCGTACACTAATCCTAACCCTAACCCGTACCCTAACCCTAACCCGTACCCTAACCCTACCCTAACCCTAACCCTAACCCCTAACCCTAAACCTAACTTGTACCCTAACCCTAACCCTAACCCGTACCCTAACCCTAACCCGTACCCTAACCCTAACCCTAACCCTAAACCGCACCCTAACACTAACCCTAACCCGAAACCCTAACCCTAACCCTAACACGTACCCTAACGCTAACCCTAACCCGTACCCTCACCCTAACCCGTACCCTATGCCTAACCCTAACCCGTACCCTAACCCTAACCCTAACCCGTACCCTAACCCTAACCCTAACCCTAACCGTAACCCCTGACCCTAACCCTAACCCGTACCCTAACCCTAACACGTATCCTAACCCGAACCGTAAACCTAACCCGTACCCTAAACCTAACCCTAACCCGTACCCTAACCCTAACCCTAACCCTAACCCTTTGCTAACCCTAACACTAACCCTAACCCTAACCCTAACCCTAAACCTAACAATAGCCCGTACCCTAACCCTAAACCGTACCCTAACCCTAAACCGAGCCCTAACCCTAACCCGTACGCTAACCCTACCACTAACCCTAACCCTAACCCTAACCAGTAGCCTAACCCTAACTTTAACCCTAACCCTAACCCTAACCCGTACCCTAACCCTAACCCTAACCCGTACTCTAAACCTAACCCTAACCCGTACCCTAACCCTAACCCTAACCCTAACCCTAACCCTAAACCTAACACTAACCCTAACCCTTTGCTAACCCTAACCCTAACCCTCACCCTAACCCTAACCCGTAACCTAACCATAACCCTAACCCTAACCCTAACCCTAACCCGTACCCTAACCCTAAACCTAACCCGTACCCTAACCCTAACCTAACCCGTACCCTAACCGTAACCCTAACACTAATCCTAACCCGTACCCTAACCCGTACCCTAAACCTAACCCTAACCCAAACCCTTTCCTAACCCTAACCCTAACCCTAACCCTAACCCTAACCCGTACCCTAACCCTAACCCGTACCTTAACCCTAACCCTAACTCTAACCCTAACCCGTACTCTAACCCTAACACTAACCCTAACCCTAACCCTAAACCGTAACCTAACCCTAACCCTAACCCTTACCGTAACCCTAACCCTAACCCGTACCCTAACCCTAACCCTAACCCGTACCCTAACCCTAACCCGTACCCTAACCCTAACCCTAAGCCTAACCCTAACCCTAACCGTAACCTAACCCTAACCCTAACCCTAACCCGTAACCTAAACCTAACCCTAACCCGTATCCTAACCCGTACCCTAACCCGTACCCTAACCCTAAACCTAACCCTAACCCGTACCCTAACCCTAAACCTAACCCGTACACTAACCCTTACCCTAACCCTAACCCTAACCCTAAACCGTACCCAACCCTAACCCTAACCATAAATCGTACCCTAACCCGTACCCTAACCCTAACCCTAACCCTTACCCTAACAATAACCCCTAACCCCTAACCCTAACCCTAACCCTAACCCTAACCCGTACTTTAACCCTAACACTAACCCTAACCCTAACCCTAATCCGTACCATAAACCTAACCCTAACGCTAACCCTAACCCGTACACTAATTCTAACCCTAACCCGTACCCTAACCCTAACACGTACCCTAACCCTACCCTAACCCTAACCGTAACCCCTAACCCTAAACCTAACCTGTACCCTAACCCTAACCCTAACCCGTACCCTAACCCTAACCCGTACCCTAACCCTAACCCTAACCCTAAACCGTACCATAACACTAACCCTAACCCTAAACCCTAACCCTAACCCTAACACGTACCCTAACGCTAACTCTAACCCGTACCCTCAACCTAACCCGTACCCTATCCCTAACCCTAAACCATACCCTAACCCTAACCCTAACCCGTACCCTAACCCTAACCCTAACCATAACCCTAACCCCTGACCCTAACCCTAACACGTACCCTAACGCTAACTCTAACCCGTACCCTCAACCTAACCCGTACCCTATCCCTAACCCTAACCCATACCCTAACCCTAACCCTAACCCGTACCCTAACACTAACACATACCCTAACCCGAACCGTAAACCTAACCCGTACCCTAAACCTAACCCTAACCCGTACCCTAACCCTAACCCTAACCCTAACCCGTACCCTAACACTAACCTGTACCCTAACCCTAACCCTAACCCTAACCCTAACCCTAACCCGTACGCTAAACCTAACTCTAACCCTAACCCTAACCAGTACCCTAACCCTAACCCGTACGCTAACCCTATCCCTAACCCTTTCCTAAACCTAACCCTAACCCGTAACCTAACCCTAACCCGTACCCTAACCCTAACCCTAACCCTAACCCTAACCCGTACGCTAACCGTAACTCTAACCCTAACCCTAACCCGTACCCTAACCCTAACCCGTACCCTAACCCTAACCGAAACTCTAAACCTAACACTAACACCAAACCCTAACCGTAACCCGTACCCTAACCCTAATCCTAACCCAAACCCGTACCCTAACACTAACCCGTACCCTATCCCTAACCCTAACCCTAATCCCTAACCCTAACCCTAACACGTACGCTAAGCCTAACCCAAACCCGTACCCTAACCCTAACAGGTACCCTAACCCTAACCCGTGCCCTAAACCTAACCCTAACCCTAACCCTAACCCTAACCCGTACCCTAACCCGTACCCTAACCCTAACCCGTACCCTAACCCGAAACCTAACCCTTACCCTAACCCTAAACCTAACCCGTACCCTAAACCTAACCCTAACCCTAACCCTAACCCGTACCCTAACCCTTACCCTAACCCTAACTCTAACCCTAACCCGTACCCTAACCCTAACCCTAACCCGTACCCTAACCCTTTCCCTAACCCTAACCCTAACCCGTACCCTAAACCTTACCCTAAACCTAACCCTGACCCTAAACAGTACCCAACCCTAAACCTAACCCTAAATCGTACCCTAACCCGTACCCTAACTCTAACCCTAACACTTACCCTAACACTAACCCCTAACCCCTAACCCTAACCCTAACCCTAACCCTAACCCGTACTTTAACCCTAACACTAACCCTAACCCTAAACCTAATCCGTACCCTAAACCGAACCCTAACCCTAACCCTAACCCGTACACTAATCCTAACCCTAACCCGTACCCTAACCCTAACCCGTACCCTAACCCTACCCTAACCCTAACCCTAACCCCTAACCCTAAACCTAACTTGTACCCTAACCCTAACCCTAACCCGTACCCTAACCCTAACCCGTACCCTAACCCTAACCCTAACCCTAAACCGCACCCTAACACTAACCCTAACCCGAAACCCTAACCCTAACCCTAACACGTACCCTAACGCTAACCCTAACCCGTACCCTCACCCTAACCCGTACCCTATGCCTAACCCTAACCCGTACCCTAACCCTAACCCTAACCCGTACCCTAACCCTAACCCTAACCCTAACCGTAACCCCTGACCCTAACCCTAACCCGTACCCTAACCCTAACACGTATCCTAACCCGAACCGTAAACCTAACCCGTACCCTAAACCTAACCCTAACCCGTACCCTAACCCTAACCCTAACCCTAACCCTTTGCTAACCCTAACACTAACCCTAACCCTAACCCTAAACCTAAACCTAACAATAGCCCGTACCCTAACCCTAAACCGTACCCTAACCCTAAACCGAGCCCTAACCCTAACCCGTACGCTAACCCTACCACTAACCCTAACCCTAACCCTAACCAGTAGCCTAACCCTAACTTTAACCCTAACCCGAACCCTAACCCTAACCCTTAACCCTAACCCTAACCCGTACCCTAACCCTAACCCTAACCCGTACCCTAACCCTAACCGGTACCCTAACCCTAACACGTCCCCTAACCCGTACCCTAACACTAATCCTAACCCTAACCCTAAACCTAACCCGTACCCTAAACCTAACCCTAACCCTAACCCTAACCCTAACCCGTACCCTAACCCTTACCCTAAACCTAACCCTAACCCGTACGCTAACCCTAACACTAACCCTAACCCTAACCCTAACCCTAACCCGTATCCTAACCCTAACCCTAACCCTAACCCGTACCCGTACCCGAAACCTAACCCTAACCCTAACCCGTACCCTAACCCTAACCCTAACCGGAACCCTAACCCTAACCAGTACCCTAACCCTAACCATAACCCGTACCCTAACCCTAACCCGTACCCTAACCCTAACCCTAAACCTAACCCTAATTCGTACCCTAACCCGTACCCTAACCCTAACCCGTATCCTAACCCTAACCCTAACCCTAAACCAACCCTAACCCGTACCCGTACCCTAAACCTAAGCCTAACCCTAACCCGTACCCTAACCCTAACCCTAACCAGTACCCTAACCCTAACCCTAACCAGGACCCTAACCCTAAACCGTACCCTAAACCTAACCCTAACCCTAACCCGTACACTAACCCGTACCCTAACCCTACCCCGTACCCTAACCATACTCCGTACCCTAACCCTAAACCTAACCCTAACCCGTACCCTAACCCTAACCCTAATCCTTTCCTAAACCTAACCCTAACCCTAACCCCCACCCTAACCCGTACCCTAACCCGTACCCTAACCCTAAACCTAACCCTAACCCGTCCCCTAACCCTAACCCTAACCCTAACACTAACCCTTACCCTAACCCTAAACCGTACCCTAACCCGTACCCTTACCATCACCCTAACCCTAACCCTAACCCTAACCCCTAACCCCTAACCCTATCCTAAACCTATCCCGTATCCTAAACCTAACCCTAATCCTAACCCTAACCCTAACCCGTACCCTAAACCTAACCCTAACCGTACCCTAACCCTAACCCTAACCCTAACCCTTTCCTAACCCTAACCCTAAACCTAACCCTAACCCTAACCCTAACCCGTATCCTAAACCTAACCCGTACCCTAACCCTAACCCTAACCCTAACCCGTAACCTAACCCTAACCCTAACACTAACCCTAACCCTAACCCTAACCCTTACCCTAACCCTAACCCTAACCCTAACCCTAACCCTAATCCATACCCTAGCCTAACCCTAACCCGTACCCTAACCCTAACCCTAACCCTAACCCTAACCCTAAACTTAACCCGTACCCTAACCCTAACCCTAACCCTAACCCTAACCCTAACCCTTACCCTAACCCTAACCCTAAACCTGACCCTAGCCCGTACCCTAACCCTAACCCTAACCAGTACCCTAACCCTAACCCTAAACAGTACCCTAACCCTAAACCGTACCCTAAACCTAACCCTCACCCTAACCCGTACCCTAACAAGTACCCTAACCCTAAACCGTACCCTAACCCTAACCCTAACCCTAACCCGTACCCTAACCCTAACCCTAACCCTAACACTAACGCGTACCCTAACCCTAACCCATACCCTAACCCGTGCCCTAACCCTCACCCTAACCCTAACCCTAACCCTAACCCCTAACCTCTAACCCTAACCCTAACCCTAACCCGTACCCTAAACCTAAACCTAACCCTTACCCTAACCCTAACCCGTACCCTAAACCTAACCCTAACCCGTACCCTAACCCTAACCCTAACCCTAACCCTTTACTAACCCTAACCCTAACCCTAAACCTAACCCTAACCCGTACCCTAAACCTAACCCGTACCCTAACCCTAACCCTAACCCTGACCCTAACCAGTACGCTAACGCTAACCCTAACACTAACCCTAACCCTAACCCTAAATCGTACCATAACCCTAACCCTAACCCTAACCCTAACCCTAACCCTAATCCGTACCCTAACCCTACCCCTAACCCGTACCGTAACCCTAACCCTAAACTTAACCCGTACCCTAACACTAACCCTAACCCTAACCCTAACCCGTACCCTAACCCTAAACCTAAACCTAACCTTAACCCGTACTCTAACCCTAACCCTAACCCAAACCCTAACACTAACCCGTACCCTAACCCTAACCCTAAACCTAACCCTAACCCTAACCCTAACCCGTACCCTAACCCTAACCCTAACCCTAACCCTAACCCTAACCCGTATCCTAAACCGTACCCTAACTCTAACCCTAACCCTAACCCCTAACCCTAACCCTAATCCTAACCCTAACACTTTCCTAACCCTAACGCTAAACCTAACCCTATCCCTAACCCTAACCCGTACTCTAACCCTAACCCTAACCCGTACCCTAACCCTAACCCGTACCCTAACCCTAACCTTAACCCGTACCCTAACCCTAACCCTAATCCTAACCCTAACCCTAACCCGTACCCTAAACCTAACCTTAACCCGTACCCTAACCCTAACCCTAATCCTAACCCTAACCCTTTCCTAACCCTAACCCTAACCCTAACGCTAACCCTAACCCTAACCCGTACCCTAACCCTAACCCGTACCCTAACACTAACCCTAACCCTAATCCTAACCCTAACCCGTATGCTAACCCTAACCCTAAAACTCACCCTAACCCTAACCCGTATCCTAACTAACCCGTACCCTAACCATAACCCTAACACTAACCCTAACCCTAAACCTAACCCCTAACCCTAACCCTAACCCGTTACCTAACCATAACCCTAACCTGTACCCTAACCCTAACCCGTACCCTAAACCTAACCCTAAACCTAACACTAACCCGTACCCTAACCCACCCCGTAACCTAAAACTAAACCTAACCCTATCCCCTAACCCTAACCCTAACCCGTACCTAACCCTAACCCTAACGCTAACCCCTAACCCTAACCCTAACCTGTACCCTAACCCTAACCCTAAACCTAACCCTAACCCTAACCCTAACCCAAATTTACCCTAACCGTAACCCGTACCCTAACCCGTACCCTAACCCTAACGCTAACCCTAACCCGTACCCTAACCCTAACCCTAACCCTAACACTAACCCGTACCCTAACCCTAACCCGTACCCTAACACGTACCCTAACCCTAACCCTAACCCTAACCCTAACCCCTTAACCCTAACCCTAACCCTAACCCTAACCCGTAGCCTAACCCTAACTATAAACCGTACCCTAACCCTAACACTAACCCGAACCCTAACCCTTTGCTAACCCTAACCCTAACCCTCACCCTCACCATAACGCTAACCCGTACCCTAAACCTAACCATAACCCAAACCCTAACCCTAACCCGTACCATAACCCTAATCCTAACCCGTACCCTAACCCTAACCCTAACCCGTACCCTAACCCTAACCCTAACTCTTACCCATACCCTAACCCTAACCCTAACCCTAACCCTTTCCTAACCGTAACCCTAAACCTAAACCTAACCCTAACCCGTACACTAACCCTAACCCGTACCCTAACCCTAACCCTAACCCTAACCCTAACCCGTACACTAACGCTAACACTAACCCTAACCCTAACCCTAACCCTAACCCTAACCCTAACGCGTACCCTAAACCTAACCCTAACCCTAACCCTAACCCGTACCCTAACCCTAACCCTAACACTAACCCGTACCCTAACCCGTACCCTAACCCTAACCCTAACCCTAACCCTAACCCTAACCCGTACCTAACCCTAACCCTAACCCTAACCCTAACCCGTACCCTAAACCTAACCCTAACCCTAAACCTAACCCGAAATCTAACCCGTACCCTAACCCTAACCCGTACCCAAACCCGAACCCTAAACCGTACCCTAACCCTAACCCTAATTCTAACTCTAACCCTAACCCGTACCCTAACCCTACCCTTAACCCGTACCCTAACCCTAACCCTACCCTAACCCTTTCCTAATCCTAACCATAACCCTAACCCTAACCCTAACCCGTACCCTAACCCTAACCCGTACCCTAACCCTAACCCTAAACCTAACCCTAAACCTAACCCTAACCCTAACCCGTACGCTAAACCTAACCCTAACCCTAACCCTAACCCGTAACCTAACCCTACCCGTACCCTAACCCTAACCCTAACCCTAATCCTAAACCTAACCCCTAACCCTAACCCTAACCCATACCCTAGCACTAACCCTAATCCGTACCCTAACCCTAACCCGTACCCTAAACCTAATCCTAACCCTAACCCTAACCCTAACCTGTACCCTCACCCTAACCCGTACACTAACCATAACCCTAACCCAAACCTTTAACCCTAACCGTAACCCGTACCCTAACCCTAACCCTAACCCGTACCCTAATCCTAACCGGTACCCTAACCCTAACACGTACCCTAACCCGTACCGTACACTAACCCTAACCCTAACCCTAACCCGTACCCTAACCCTAACCCTAACCCTAACCCTAACCCGTACCCTAACACTAACCCTAACCCTAACCCTAACCCTAACCCTAACCCTAACCCGTACCCTAACCCTAACCCTAAACCTAACCCTAAACCTAACCCGTACCCTAACCCTAACCCTAACCCTAACCCTAACCCTAAACCTAACCCGTACCCTAAACTGTACCCTAACCCTAACCCTAACCCTAACCCTAACCCCTAACCCTAACCCTAACCCTAACCCTAACCCTAACCCGTACCCTAACCCTAACCCTAACCCTAACCCTAACCCGTCCCCTAACCCTAACCTTAACCCGTACCCTAAACCTAACCCTAATCCTAACCCTAAGCCTTTCCTAACCCTAACCCTAACCCTAACCCTAACCCTAACCCTAACCCGTACCATAACCCTAACCCGTACACTAACACTAACCCTAACCCTAATCCTAACCCTAAACGGTATGCTAACCCTAACCCTAAACCTCACCCTAACCCTAACCCGTACCCTAACCCTAACCTGTACCCTAACCCTATCCCTAACACTAACCCTAACCCTAACCCTAACCCTAACCCGTACCCTAACCCTAACCCGTACCCTAACCCTAACCCTAACCGTATCCCCTAACCCTAACCCTAACCCGTACCCTAACCCTAAACCTAACGCTAACCCCTAACCCTAAACCTAACCCGTACCCTAACCCTAACCCTAACCCTAACCCGTACCCTAAACCGTACCCTAATCCTAACTCTAACCCTAACCCTAACCCGTACCCTTACCCTAACCCTAACCCTAATTCTAACCCGTACCCTAAACCTAACCCTAACCCGTACCCTAACCCTAACCCGTACCCTAAACCTAACCCTAACCCTAACCCGTACCCTAACCCTAACCCTAACCCTAACCCTAACCAGTACCCTAACCCTAACCATAACGCGTACCCTAACCCTAACCCGTACCCTAACCCTAACCCTAACCCTAACCCTAATTCGTACCCTAACCCGTACCCTAACCCTAATCCGTACCCTAACCCTAACCCTAACCCTAACCCAACCCTAACCCTAACCCGTACCCTAACCCTAAGCCTAACCCTAACCCGTACCCTAACCCTAAAACTAACCAGTACCCTAACACTAACCCTAACCAGGACCCTAAACCTAAACCGTACCCTAAACCTAACCCTAACCCTAACACTAACCCGTACCCTAACCCTACCCCGTACCCTAACCATACTCCGTAACCTAACCCTAAACCTAACCCTAACCCGTACCCTAACCCTAACCCTAATCCTTTCCTAAACCTAACCCTAACCCTAACCCGTACCCTAACCCGTACCCTAACCCTAACCCGTACCCTAACCCTAACCCTAACACTAACCCGTACCCTAACCCTAACCCGTACCCTAACCCCTAACCCCTAACCCTATCCTAACCCTAACCCGTATCCTAAACCTAACCCTAATCCTAACCCTAAACCTAACCCGTACCCTAAACCTAACCCTAACCCGTACCCTAACCCTAACCCTAACCCTAAACCTTTCCTAACCCTAACCCTAACCATAACCCTAACCCTAACCCTAACCCGTACCCTAAACCTAACCCGTACCCTAACCCTAACCCTAAACCTAACCCGTACGCTAACCCTAACCCTAACACTAACCCTAACCCTAACCCTAACCCATACCCTAAACCTAACCCTAACCCTAACCCTAACCCTAATCCGTACCCTAGCCTAACCCTAACCCGTGCTCTAACCCTAACCCTAACCCTAACCCTAAACTTAACCCGTAACCTAACCCTAACCCTAACCCTAACCCTAACCCTAACCCTAACCCGTAACCTAACCCTAACCCTAAACCTGACCCTAACCCGTACCCTAACCCTAACCCTAACCAGTACCCTAACCCTAACCCTAACCAGTACCCTAACCCTAAACCATACCCTAAAGCTTACCCTCACACTAACCCATACCCTAACCCGTACCCTAACCCTAAACCGTACCCTAACCCTAACCCTAACCCTAACCCGTACCCTAACCCTAACCCTAACCCTAACACTAACCCGTACCCTAACCCTAACCCGTACCATAACCCTAACCCTAACCCTAACCCTAACTCTAATCCGTACCCTAACCCTACACCTAACCCATACCCTAACCCTAACCCTAACCCTAAACTTAACCCGTACCCTAACACTACCCCTAACCCTAACCCTAACCCGTACCCTAACCCTAAACCTAAACCTAACCCTAACCCGTACCCTAACCCTAACCCTATCCCAAACCCTAACCCTAACCCGTACCCTAACCCTAACCCTAACCCTAACCCTGACCCTAACCCGTACACTAACCCTAACCCTAACCCTAACCCTAACCCTAACCCATACCCTAAACCATACCCTAACCCTAACCGTAACCCTAAACCCTAACCCTAACCATAACCCTAACCCGTACCCTAACCCGTACCCTAACCCTAACCCTAACCCTAACCCTAACCCTAACCCGTACCCTAACCCTAACCTTAACCCGTACCCTAACCCTAACCCTAATCCTAACCCTAACCCTTTCCTAACCCTAACCCTAACCCTAACGCTAACCCTAACCCTAACCCGTACCCTAACCCTAACCCGTACCCTAACACTAACCCTAACCCTAATCCTAACCCTAACCCGTATGCTAACCCTAACCCTAACACTCACCCTAACCCTAACCCGTATCCTAAACCTAACCCGTACCCTAAACCTAACCCTAACACTAACCCTAACCCTAACCCTAACCCCTAACCCTAACCCTAACCCGTTTCCTAACCATAACCCTAACCCGTACACTAACCCTAACCCGTACCCTAAACCTAACCCTAACCCTAACACTAACCCGTACCCTAACCCACCCCGTAACCTAACCCTAAACCTAACCCTATCGCCTAACCCTAACCCTAACCCGTACCCTAACCCTAACCCTAACGCTAACCCCTAACCCTAACCCTAACCCGTACCCTAACCCTAACCCTAAACCTAACCCTAACCCTAACCCGTACCCTAAACCGTACCCTAACCCTAACCCTAACCCTAACCCGTACCCTAACCCTAACCCTAACCCATACCCTAACCCTAACCCTAACACTTTCCTAAACCTAACCCTAACCCTAACCCTAACCCAAACTTACCCTAACCGTAACCCGTACCCTAACCCGTACCCTAACCCTAACGCTAACCCTAACACGTACCCTAACCCTAACCCTAACCCTAACACTAACCCGTACGCTAACCCTAACACATACCCTAACACGTACCCTAACCCTAACCCTAACCCTAACCCTAACCCCTAAAACCTAACACTAACCCTAACCCTAACCCGTAGCCTAACCCTAACCCTAACCCTAACCCTAACCCGTACCCTAAACCTAACTATAAACCGTACCCTAACCCTAACACTAACCCTAACCCTAACCCTTTGCTAACCCTAACCCTAACCCTCACCCTCACCCTAATGCTAACCCGTACCCTAAACCTAACCTTAACCCTTACCCTAACCCTAACCCGTACCCTAACCCTAATCCTAACCCGTACCCTAACCCTAACCCTAACCCGTACCCTAACCCTAACCCTAACCCAAACTCTAACCCGTACCCTAACCCTAAACCTAACCCTAACCCTAACCCTTTCCTAACCCTAACCCTAACCCTAAACCTAACCCTAACCCGTACCCTAACCCTAACCCTAACCCTAACCCGTACGCTAACGCTAACACTAACCCTAACCCTAACCCTAACCCTAACCCTAACGCGTACCCTAAACCAAACCCTAACCCTAACCCTAACCGTAACCCGTACCCTAAACCTAACCCTAACCCTAACCCTAACCCGAACCCTAACTCGTACCCTAACCCTAACCCGTACCCAAACCCGTACCCTAACCCGTACCCTAACCCTAACCCTAACTCTAATTCTAACCCTAACCCGTACCCTAACCCTACCCTTAACCCGTACCCTAACCCTAACCCTAACCCTAACCCTTTCCTAACCCTAACCCTAACCCTAACCCTAACCCTAACCCTAACGCGTACCCTAAACCAAACCCTAACCCTAACCCTAACCCTAACCCGTACCCTAAACCTAACCCTAACCCTAACCCTAACCCGAACCCTAACTCGTACCCTAACCCTAACCCGAACCCAAACCCGTACCCTAACCCAAACTCTAACCGGTACCCTAACACTAAATCTAACCCTAACCCTAACCCTTTCCTAACCCTAACCCTAACCCTAAACCTAACCCTAACCCGTACCCTAACACTAACCCTAACCCTAACCCTAACCCCTAACCCTAACCCTAACCCGTTACCTAACCATAACCCTAACCTTTAACCCTAACCCTAACCCGTACCCTAACCCTAACCCTAACCCGTACCCTAATCCTAACCGGTACCCTAACCCTAACACGTACCCTAACCCGTACCGTAACACTAACCCTAACCCTAACCCTAACCCGTACCCTAACCCTAACCCTAACCCTAACCCTAACCCGTACCCTAACACTAACCCTAACCCGTACCCTAACCCTTACCCTAAACCTAACCCTAACCCGTACGCTAACCCTAACACTAACCCTAACCCTAACCCTAACCCTAACCCTAACCCTAACCCTAACCCGTACCCTAACCCTAACCCTAAACCTAACCCTAACCCTAACCCGTACCCTAACCCTAACCCTAACCCTAACCATAACCCGTACCCTAAACCGTACCCTAACCCTAACCCTAACCCTAACCCTAACCCATAACCCTAACCCTAACCCTAACCCTAACCCTAACCCGTACCCTAACCCTAACCCTAACCCTAACCCTAACCCTAACCCGTCCCCTAACCCTAACCTTAACCCGTACCCTAAACCTAACCCTAATCCTAACCCTAAGCCTTTCCTAACCCTAACCCTAACCCTAACCCTAACCCTAACCCTAACCCGTACCATAACCCTAACCCGTACACTAACACTAACCCTAACCCTAATCCTAACCCTAAACGGTATGCTAACCCTAACCCTAAACCTCACCCTAACCCTAACCCGTACCCTAACCCTAACCTGTACCCTAACCCTATCCCTAACACTAACCCTAACCCTAACCCTAACCCTAACCCGTACCCTAACCCTAACCCGTACCCTAACCCTAACCCTAACCGTATCCCCTAACCCTAACCCTAACCCGTACCCTAACCCTAAACCTAACGCTAACCCCTAACCCTAAACCTAACCCGTACCCTAACCCTAACCCTAACCCTAACCCGTACCCTAAACCGTACCCTAATCCTAACTCTAACCCTAACCCTAACCCGTACCCTAACCCTAACCCTAACCCTAACCCTAACCAGTACCCTAACCCTAACCATAACCCGTACCCTAACCCTAACCCGTACCCTAACCCTAACCCTAACCCTAATTCGTACCCTAACCCGTACCCTAACCCTAATCCGTACCCTAACCCTAACCCTAACCCTAACCCAACCCTAACCCTAACCCGTACCCTAACCCTAAGCCTAACCCTAACCCGTACCCTAACCCTAAAACTAACCAGTACCCTAACACTAACCCTAACCAGGACCCTAAACCTAAACCGTACCCTAAACCTAACCCTAACCCTAACACTAACCCGTACCCTAACCCTACCCCGTACCCTAACCATACTCCGTACCCTAACCCTAAACCTAACCCTAACCCGTACCCTAACCCTAACCCTAATCCTTTCCTAAACCTAACCCTAACCCTAACCCGTACCCTAACCCGTACCCTAACCCTAACCCGTACCCTAACCCTAACCCTAACACTAACCCGTACCCTAACCCTAACCCGTACCCTAACCCCTAACTCCTAACCCTATCCTAACCCTAACCCGTATCCTAAACCTAACCCTAATCCTAACCCTAACCCTAACCCGTAACCTAAACCTAACCCTAACCCGTACCCTAACCCTAACCCTAACCCTAAACCTTTCCTAACCCTAACCCTAACCATAACCCTAACCCTAAACCTAACCCGTACCCTAAACCTAACCCGTACCCTAACCCTAACCCTAAACCTAACCCGTACGCTAACCCTAACCCTAACACTAACCCTAACCCTAACCCTAACCCTAACCCATACCCTAAACCTAACCCTAACCCTAACCCTAACCCTAATCCGTACCCTAGCCTAACCCTAACCCGTGCTCTAACCCTAACCCTAACCCTAACCCTAAACTTAACCCGTACCCTAACCCTAACCCTAACCCTAACCCTAACCCGTACCCTAACCCTAACCCTAAACCTGACCCTAACCCGTACCCTAACCCTAAACCTAACCAGTACCCTAACCCTAACCCTAACCAGTACCCTAACCCTAACCCTAACCCGTACCCTAACCCTAACCCGTACCCTAACCCTAAACCGTACCCTAACCCTAACCCTAACCCTAAACCGTACCCTAACCCGAACCCTAACCCTAACACTAACCCGTACCCTAACCCTAACAAGTACCATAACCCTAACCCTAACCCTAACCAGTACGCTAACGCTAACCCTGACACTAACCCTAACCCTAACCCTAACCCGTACCATAACCCTAACCCTAACCCTAACCCTAACCCTAATCTGTACCCTAACCCTACCCCTAACCCGTACCCTAACCCTAACCCTAACCCTAACCCTAAACTTAACCCGTACCCTAACACTAACCCTAACCCTAACCCTAACCCGTACCCTAACCCTAACCCTAAACCTAACCCTAACCCTAAACCCTAACCCTAACCCTAACCCGTTCCCTAACCATAACCCTAAACCGTACCCTAAACCTAACCCTAACCCGTACCCTAACCCTAACCGTAACCCTAACCCTAAACCTTTACTAACCCTAACCCTAACCCTAACCCTAACCCTAACCCTAACCCGAACCCTAAACCTAACCCGTACCCTAACCCTAACCCTAACCCTAACCCTTACCAGTACGCTAAAACTAACCCTAACACTAACCCTAACCCTAACCCTAACCCGTACCATAACCCTAATCCGTACCCTAACCCTACCCCTAACCCGTACCCTAACCCTAACCCTAACCCTACCCCTAAACTTAACCCGTACCCTAACACTAACCCTAACCCTAACCCTAACCCGTACCCTAACCCTAACCCTACACCTAACACTAACCCGTACCCTAACCCTTACCCTAACCCAAACCCTAACCCTAACCCGTACCCTAACCCTAACCCTAACCCTAACCCTAAAACCTAACCCTAACCCTAACCCTAACCCGTACCCTAACCCGTACCCTAACCGTAACCCTAATCCTAACCCTAACCCTAACACGTACCCTAACCCTAACCTTAACCCGTACCCTAACCTTAACCCTAATCCTAACCCTAAACCTTTCCTAACCATAACCCTAACCCTAACGCTAACCCTAACCCTAACCCGTACCCTAACCCTAACCCGTACACTAACACTAACCCTAACCCTAATCCTAACCCTAACCCGTATACTAACCCTAACCCTAACACTCACCCTAACCCTAACCCGTATCCTAAACCTAACCCGTACCCTAAACCTAACCCTAACACTAACCCTAACCCTAACCCTAACCCGTACCCTAACCCTAACCCTAACCCTAACCCTAACCCGTACCCTAACCCTAACCCTAACCCTTTCCTAAACCTGACCCTAACCCTAACCCTAACCCAAACTTACCCTAACCGTAACCCGTACCCTAACCCGTACCCTAACCCTAACGTTAACCCTAACCCGTACCCTAACCCTAACCCTAACCCTAACACTAACCCGTACCCTAACCCTAACCCGTACCCTAACACGTACCCTAACCCTAACCCTAACCCTAACCCCTAAACTCTAACCCTAACCCTAACCCTAACCCGTACCCTAAACCTAACCCTAACCCTTACCCTAACCATAACCCGTACCCTAAACCTAAACTTAACCCGTACCCTAAGCCTAACCCTAAACCTAACCCTAACCCTTTCCTAACCCTAACCCTAACCCTAAACCTAACCCTAACCAGTACGCTAATGCTAACCCTAACACTAACCCTAACCCTAACTCTAACCCGTACCATAACCCTAACCCTAACACTAACCCTAACCCTAATCCGTACCCTAACCCTACCCCTAACCCGTACCCTAACCCTAACCCTAAACCTAAACTTAACCCGTACCCTAACACTAACCCTAACCCTAACCCTAACCCGTACCCTAACTCTAAACCTAAAGCTAACCCTAACCCGTACCCTAACCCTAACGCTAACCCAAACCCTAACCCTAACCCGTACCCTAACCCTAACCCTAACCCTAACCCTAACCCTCACCCTAACCCGTACACTAACCCTAAACCCTAACCCTAACCCTAACCCTAACCTGTACCCTAAACCGTACCCTAACCCTAACCCTAACCCTAACCCTAACCCAAACCCCTAACCCTAACCCTAAACCTAACCCGTACCCTAACCCGTAACCTAACCCTAACCCTAACCCTAACCCTAACCCAAACCCGTACCCTAACCCTAACCTTAACCCGTAACCTAACCCTAACCCTAATCCTAACCCTAACCCTTTCCTAACCTAACCCTAACCCTAACGCTAACCCTAAACCTAACCCGTACCCTAACCCTAACCCGTACCCTAACACTAACCCTAACCCTAATCCTAAACCTAACCCGTATGCTAACCCTAACCCTAACACTCACCCTAACCCTAACCCGTATCCTAACCCTAACCCGTACCCTAACCCTAACCCGTACCCTAACACTAACCCTAACCCTAATCCTAACCCTAACCCGTATGCTAACCCTAACCCTAACACTCACCCTAACCCTAACCCGTATCCTAACCCTAACACGTACCCTAACCCTAACCCTAACACTAACCCTAACACTAACCCTAACCCCTAACCCCTAACCCTAACCCGTACCCTAACCATAACCCTAAACCGTACCCTAACCTAACCCTAACCCGTACCCTAACCCTAACCCTAACCCTTTACTAACCCTAACCCTAACCCTAACCCTAACCCTAACCCGTACCCTAAACCTAACCCGTACCCTAACCCTAACCCTAACCCTAACCAGTACGCTAACGCTAACCCTAACACTAACCCTAACCCTAACCCTAACCCGTACCATAACCCTAACCCTAACCCTAACCCTAACCCTAATCTGTACCCTAACCCTACCCCTAACCCGTACCCTAACCCTAACCCTAACCCTAACCCTAAACTTAACCCGTACCCTAACACTAACCCTAACCCTAACCCTAACCCGTACCCTAACCCTAACCCTAAACCTAACCCTAACCCGTACCCTAACCCTAACCCTAACCCAAACCCTAACCCTAACCCATACCCTAACCCTAACCCTAACCCTAAAACCTAACCCCTAACCCTTAACCCTAACCCTAACCCGTACCCTATCCCGTACCCTAAACCTAACCCTAATCCTAACCATAACCCTAACCCGTACCCTAACACTAACCTTAACCCGTACCCTAACCCTAACCCTAATCCTAACCCTAACCCTTTCCTAACCCTAACCCTAACCCTAACGCTAACCCTAACCCTAACCCGTAACCTAACCCTAACCCGTACCCTAACACTAACCCTAACCCTAATCCTAACACTAACCCGTATGCTAACCCTAACCCTAACACTCACCCTAACCCTAACCCGTATCCTAAACCTAACCCGTACCCTAAACCTAACCCTAACACTAACCCTAACCCTAACCCTAACCCCCAACCCTAACCCTAACCCGTTACCTAACCATAACCCTAACCCGTACCCTAACCCTAACCCAAACCCTAAACCTAACCCTAACCCTAACCCGTACCCTAACCCTAACCCGTACACTAACCCTAACCCTAACCCAAACCCGTACCCTAAACCTAACCCTAACCCTAACCCGTACCCTAACCCTAAACCTAACCCTAACCCTAACCCTAACCCGTACCCTAACCCTAACCCTAACCCGTACCCTAACCCTAACCCGTACCCTCACCCTAACCCGTACCTATCCCTAACCCTAACCCGTACCCTAAACCTAACCCGTACCCTAACCTAAACCTAACCCTAACCCTAACCCTAACCCTAACCCTAACACTAAACCGTACCCTAACCCTAACACGTACCCTAACCCGTACCCTAAACCTAACCCGTACCCTAACCCTAACCCTAAACCTAACCCAAACCCGTACCCTAACCCTAACCCTAAACCGTAACCTAACCCTAACCCTAAACCTAACCCTAACCCGTACCTTAACCCTAACCCTAACCCTAACCATAACCCGTACCCTAACCCTAACCCTAACCCTAAGCCTAACCCTAACCCTAACCCGTACCCTAACCCTAAACCTAACCCTAACCCGTACCCTAACCCTAACCCGTACCATAAATCTAACCCGTACACTATCCGTAACCCATACCCTAACACGTACACTAACCCTAACACTAACCATAACCCTAACCGTAACCCCTAACCCCTAACCCTAACCCCTAAACCTAACCCTAACCCTAACCCTAACCCTAACCCTAACCCTAACCCTAACCCGTACCCTAACCCTAACCTTAACCCGTACCCTAACCCTACCCTAACCCTAACACTAACCCTTTCCTAACCCTAACCCTAACCCTAACCCTAACCCGTACCCTAACCCTAACCTGTACCCTAAACCTAACCCTAACCCTAACCCTAACCCTAAACCGTACCCTAACCCGTACCCTAAACCTAACCCTAACCCGTACGCTAAACCTAACACTAACCCTAACGCTAACCCTAACCCTAACCCGTATCCTAACCCTAACCCTAACCCTAACCCGTACCCTAAACCTAACCCTAACCCGTACCCTAACCCTAACCCGTACCCTAACCCTAACCATAACCCTAACCCGTACCCTAAACCTAACCCTAACCCTAACCCGTACCCTAACCCTAAACCTAACCCTAACCCTAAACCTAACCAGTACCCTAAACCTAACCATAACACGTACCCTAACCCTAACCCGTACCCTGAACCTAAACTAACCCTAATCCTAATCCGTACCCTAACCCGTACCCTAACCCTAACCCGTAAACTAACCCTAACCCTAACCCTAACCCAACCCTAACCCTAACACATACCCTAACCCTAAGCCTAACCCTAACCCGTACCCTAACCCTAACCCTAACCAGTACCATAACCCTAACCCTAACCCGTACCCTAACCCTAAACCGTACCCTAAACCTAACCCTAACCCTAACCTGTACCCTAAGCCGTACCCTAAAACCTAACCCCTACCCTAACCCTAACCCAAACCCCAACCCAATCCTAACCCTAACCCGTACCCTAACCCTAACCCTAACTCGTACCCTAACCCGTACCCTAACCCTAACCCGTACCCTAGCCATACTCCGTACACTAACCCTAACCCTAACCCTAACCCGTACCCTAACCCTAACCCTAATCCTTTCCTAAACCTAATACTAAACCTAACCCTCACCCTAACCCGTACTCTAACCCGTACCCGAACCCTAACCCGTACCCTAACCCTAAACCTAACCTTAACCCGTACCCTAACCCTAACCGTAACCCTAACACTAACCCGTACCCTAACCCTAACCCGTACCCTAACCCTAACCCTAACCCTCACCCTAACCCTAACCCTAAACCTAACCCCTAACCCCTAACCTAACACTAACCCTAACCCGTATCCTAAACCTAACCCTAACCCGAACCCTAACCCTAACCCTTAACACTAACCTTAACCCGTACCCTAACCCTAAACCTACCCCGTACCCTAACCCTAACCGGTACCCTAACCCTAACACGTACCCTAACCCGTACCCTAACACTAATCCTAACCCTAACCCTAACCCTAACCCGTACCCTAAACCTAACCCTAACCCTAACCCTAACCCTAACCCTAACCCATACCCTAACCCTTACTCTAAACCTAAACCTAACCCGTACGCTAACCCTAACACTAACCCTAACCCTAACCCTAACCCTAACCCGTATCCTAACCCTAACCCTAACCCTAACCCTAACCCGTACCCTAAACCTAACCCTAACCCGTACCCTAACCCTAACCGTACCCTAACACTAACCCAAACCCTAACCCTAACCCGTACCCGAAACCTAACCCTAACCCTAAACCGTACCCTAATCCTAACCCTAACCGTAACCCTAACCTTAACCAGTACCCTAACCCTAACCATAACCCGTACCCTAACCCTAACCCGTACCCTAACCCTAACCGTAACCCTAACCCTAATTCGTACCCTAACCCGTACCCTAACCCTAACCCGTACCCTAACCCTAACCCGTACCCTAACCCGTACCCTAACCCTAACCCTAACCAGTACCCTAAACCTAACCCTAACCAGGACCCTAACCCTAAACCGTACACTAACCCTAAGCCTAACCCTAACCCGTACCCTAACCCTAACCCTAACCAGTACCCTAAACCTACCCTAACCAGGACCCTAAACCTAAACCGTACCCTAACCCTAAACCTAACCCTAACCCGTACCCTAACCCTAACCCTAATCCTTTCCTAAACCTAACCCTAACCCTAACCCTCACGCTAACCCGTACCCTAACCCGTACCCTACCCTAACCCGTACCCTAACCCTAACCCTAACCCTAACCCGTCCCCTACCCTAACCCTAACCCTAACACTAACCCGTACCCTAACCCTAACCCGTACACTAACCCGTACCCTAACCATCACCCTAACCCTAACTCTAACCCTAACCCCTAACCCCTAACCCTATCCTAACCCTAACCCGTATCCTAAACCTAACCCTAACCCTAACCCGTACCCTAAACCTAACCCTAACCCGTACCCTAACCCTAACCCTAACCCTAACCCTTTCCTAACCCTAACCCTAACCCTAACCCTAACCCTAACCCTAACCCGTATCCTAAACCTAACCCGTACCCTAACCCTAACCCTAACCCTAACCCGTACGCTAACCCTAACCCTAACACTAACCCTAACCCTAACCCTAACCCATACCCTAACCCTAACCCTAACCCTAACCCTAACCCTAAACTTAACCCATACCCTAACCCTAAACCTAACCCTAACCCTAACCCGTACCCTAACCCTAACCCTAAACCTGACCCTAGCCCGTACCCTAACCCTAACAAGTACCCTAACCCTAACCCTAACCAGTACCCTAACCCTAAACCGTACCCTAAACCTAACCCTCACCCTAACCCGTACCCTAACCCATACCCTAACACTAAACCGTACCCTAACACTAACCCTAACCCTAACCCGTACCCTAACCCTAACCCTAACACTAACACTAACCCGTACCCTAACCCTAACCCGTACCCTAACCCGTACCCTAACCCTCACCCTAACCCTAACCCTAACCCTAACCCCTAACCTCTAACCCTAACCCTAACCATAACCCGTACCCTAAACCTAACCCTACCCTTACCCTAACCCTAACCCGTACCCTAAACCTAACCCTAACCCGTACCCTAAACCTAACCCTAACCCTAACCCTTTACTAACCCTAACCCTAACACTAAACCTAACCCTAACCCTAAATCGTACCATAACCCTAACCCTAACCCTAACCCTAACCCTAATCCGTACCCTAACCCTACCCCTAACCCGTACCCTAACCCTAACCCTAACCCTAAACTTAACCCGTACCCTAACACTAACCCTAACCCTAATCCTAACCCGTACCCTAACCCTAAACCTAAACCTAACCTTAACCCGTATTCTAACCCTAACCATAACCGTAACCCTAACACTAACACGTACCCTAACACTAACCCATACCCTAACCCTAACACTAACCCTCACCCTAACCCTAAACCTAACTCTAACCCCTAACCCCTAGCCCTAACCCTAACCCGTATCCTAAAACTAACCCTAACCCGAACCCTAACCCTAACCCTTAACCCTAACCCTAACCCGTACCCTAACCCTAACCCTAACCCGTACCCTAACCCTAACCGGTACCCTAACCCTAACACGTCCCCTAACCCGTACCCTAACACTAATCCTAACCCTAACCCTAAACCTAACCCGTACCCTAAACCTAACCCTAACCCTAACCCTAACCCTAACCCGTACCCTAACCCTTACCCTAAACCTAACCCTAACCCGTACGCTAACCCTAACACTAACCCTAACCCTAACCCTAACCCTAACCCGTATCCTAACCCTAACCCTAACCCTAACCCGTACCCGTACCCGAAACCTAACCCTAACCCTAACCCGTACCCTAACCCTAACCCTAACCGGAACCCTAACCCTAACCAGTACCCTAACCCTAACCATAACCCGTACCCTAACCCTAACCCGTACCCTAACCCTAACCCTAAACCTAACCCTAATTCGTACCCTAACCCGTACCCTAACCCTAACCCGTATCCTAACCCTAACCCTAACCCTAAACCAACCCTAACCCGTACCCGTACCCTAAACCTAAGCCTAACCCTAACCCGTACCCTAACCCTAACCCTAACCAGTACCCTAACCCTAACCCTAACCAGGACCCTAACCCTAAACCGTACCCTAAACCTAACACTAACCCTAACCCGTACACTAACCCGTACCCTAACCCTACCCCGTACCCTAACCATACTCCGTACCCTAACCCTAAACCTAACCCTAACCCGTACCCTAACCCTAACCCTAATCCTTTCCTAAACCTAACCCTAACCCTAACCCTCACCCTAACCCGTACCCTAACCCGTACCCTAACCCTAAACCTAACCCTAACCCGTCCCCTAACCCTAACCCTAACCCTAACACTAACCCTTACCCTAACCCTAAACCGTACCCTAACCCGTACCCTTACCATCACCCTAACCCTAACCCTAACCCTAACCCCTAACCCCTAACCCTATCCTAAACCTATCCCGTATCCTAAACCTAACCCTAATCCTAACCCTAACCCTAACCCGTACCCTAAACCTAACCCTAACCGTACCCTAACCCTAACCCTAACCCTAACCCTTTCCTAACCCTAACCCTAACCCTAACCCTAACCCTAACCCTAACCCGTATCCTAAACCTAACCCGTACCCTAACCCTAACCCTAACCCTAACCCGTAACCTAACCCTAACCCTAACACTAACCCTAACCCTAACCCTAACCCATACCCTAACCCTAACCCTAACCCTAACCCTAACCCTAATCCATACCCTAGCCTAACCCTAACCCGTACCCTAACCCTAACCCTAACCCTAACCCTAACCCTAAACTTAACCCGTACCCTAACCCTAACCCTAACCCTAACCCTAACCCTAACCCGTACCCTAACCCTAACCCTAAACCTGACCCTAGCCCGTACCCTAACCCTAACCCTAACCAGTACCCTAACCCTAACCCTAAACAGTACCCTAACCCTAAACCGTACCCTAAACCTAACCCTCACCCTAACCCGTACCCTAACCCGTACCCTAACCCTAAACCGTACCCTAAACCTAACCCTAACCCTAACCCGTACCCTAACCCTAACCCTAACCCTAACACTAACGCGTACCCTAACCCTAACCCGTACCCTAACCCGTGCCCTAACCCTCACACTAACCCTAACCCTAACCCTAACCCCTAACCTCTAACCCTAACCCTAACCCTAACCCGTACCCTAAACCTAAACCTAACCCTTACCCTAACCCTAACCCGTACCCTAAACCTAACCCTAACCCGTACCCTAACCCTAACCCTAACCCTAACCCTTTACTAACCCTAACCCTAACCCTAAACCTAACCCTAACCCGTACCCTAAACCTAACCCGTACCCTAACCCTAACCCTAACCCTGACCCTAACCAGTATGCTAACGCTAACCCTAACACTAACCCTAACCCTAACCCTAAATCGTACCATAACCCTAACCCTAACCCTAACCCTAACCCTAATCCGTACCCTAACCCTACCCCTAACCCGTACCCTAACCCTAACCCTAAACTTAACCCGTACCCTAACACTAACCCTAACCCTAACCCTAACCCGTACCCTAACCCTAAACCTAAACCTAACCTTAACCCGTACTCTAACCCTAACCCTAACCCAAAACCTAACACTAACCCGTACCCTAACCCTAACCCTAAACCTAACCCTAACCCTAACCCTAACCCGTACCCTAACCCTAACCCTAACCCTAACCCTAACCCTAACCCTAACCCGTACCCTAAACCGTACCCTAACTCTAACCCTAACCCTAACCCCTAACCCTAACCCTAATCCTAACCCTAACACTTTCCTAACCCTAACGCTAAACCTAACCCTATCCCTAACCCTAACCCGTACTCTAACCCTAACCCTAACCCGTACCCTAACCCTAACCCGTACCCTAACCCTAACCTTAACCCGTACCCTAACCCTAACCCTAATCCTAACCCTAACCCTAACCCGTACCCTAAACCTAACCTTAACCCGTACCCTAACCCTAACCCTAATCCTAACCCTAACCCTTTCCTAACCCTAACCCTAACCCTAACGCTAACCCTAACCCTAACCCGTACCCTAACCCTAACCCGTACCCTAACACTAACCCTAACCCTAATCCTAACCCTAACCCGTATGCTAACCCTAACCCTAAAACTCACCCTAACCCTAACCCGTATCCTAACTAACCCGTACCCTAACCCTAACCCTAACACTAACCCTAACCCTAAACCTAACCCCTAACCCTAACCCTAACCCGTTACCTAACCATAACCCTAACCTGTACCCTAACCCTAACCCGTACCCTAAACCTAACCCTAAACCTAACACTAACCCGTACCCTAACCCACCCCGTAACCTAAAACTAAACCTAACCCTATCCCCTAACCCTAACCCTAACCCGTACCTAACCCTAACCCTAACGCTAACCCCTAACCCTAACCCTAACCCGTACCCTAACCCTAACCCTAAACCTAACCCTAACCCTAACCCTAACCCAAATTTACCCTAACCGTAACCCATACCCTAACCCGTACCCTAACCCTAACGCTAACCCTAACCCGTACCCTAACCCTAACCCTAACCCTAACACTAACCCGTACCCTAACCCTAACCCGTACCCTAACACGTACCCTAACCCTAACCCTAACCCTAACCCTAACCCCTTAACCCTAACCCTAACCCTAACCCTAACCCGTAGCCTAACCCTAACTATAAACCGTACCCTAACCCTAACACTAACCCTAACCCTAACCCTTTGCTAACCCTAACCCTAACCCTCACCCTCACCATAACGCTAACCCGTACCCTAAACCTAACCATAACCCAAACCCTAACCCTAACCCGTACCATAACCCTAATCCTAACCCGTACCCTAACCCTAACCCTAACCCGTACCCTAACCCTAACCCTAACTCTTACCCATACCCTAACCCTAACCCTAACCCTAACCCTAACCCTTTCCTAACCGTAACCCTAAACCTAAACCTAACCCTAACCCGTACACTAACCCTAACCCTAACCCTAACCCTAACCCTAACCCTAACCCGTACACTAACGCTAACACTAACCCTAACCCTAACCCTAACCCTAACCCTAACGCGTACCCTAAACCTAACCCTAACCCTAACCCTAACCCGTACCCTAACCCTAACCCTAACACTAACCCGTACCCTAACCCGTACCCTAACCCTAACCCTAACCCTAACCCTAACCCTAACCCGTACCTAACCCTAACCCTAACCCTAACCCTAACCCGTACCCTAAACCTAACCCTAACCCTAAACCTAACCCGAACTCTAACCCGTACCCTAACCCTAACCCGTACCCAAACCCGAACCCTAAACCGTACCCTAACCCTAACCCTAATTCTAACTCTAACCCTAACCCGTACCCTAACCCTACCCTTAACCCGTACCCTAACCCTAACCCTACCCTAACCCTTTCCTAATCCTAACCATAACCCTAACCCTAACCCTAACCCGTACCCTAACCCTAACCCGTACCCTAACCCTAACCCTAAACCTAACCCTAAACCTAACCCTAACCCTAACCCGTACGCTAAACCTAACCCTAACCCTAACCCTAACCCGTAACCTAACCCTACCCGTACCCTAACCCTAACCCTAACCCTAATCCTAAACCTAACCCCTAACCCTAACCCTAACCCATACCCTAGCACTAACCCTAATCCGTACCCTAACCCTAACCCGTACCCTAAACCTAATCCTAACCCTAACCCTAACCCTAACCTGTACCCTCACCCTAACCCGTACACTAACCATAACCCTAACCCTAACCTTTAACCCTAACCGTAACCCGTACCCTAACCCTAACCCTAACCCGTACCCTAATCCTAACCGGTACCCTAACCCTAACACGTACCCTAACCCGTACCGTACACTAACCCTAACCCTAACCCTAACCCGTACCCTAACCCTAACCCTAACCCTAACCCTAACCCGTACCCTAACACTAACCCTAACCCATACCCTAACCCTTACCCTAAACCTAACCCTAACCCGTACGCTAACCCTAACACTAACCCTAACCCTAACCCTAACCCTAACCCGTACCCTAACCCGTACCCTAACCCTAACCCTAAACCTAACCCTAAACCTAACCCGTACCCTAACCCTAACCCTAACCCTAACCCTAACCCTAAACCTAACCCGTACCCTAAACTGTACCCTAACCCTAACCCTAACCCTAACCCTAACCCCTAACCCTAACCCTAACCCTAACCCTAACCCTAACCCGTACCCTAACCCTAACCCTAACCCTAACCCTAACCCGTCCCCTAACCCTAACCTTAACCCGTACCCTAAACCTAACCCTAATCCTAACCCTAAGCCTTTCCTAACCCTAACCCTAACCCTAACCCTAACCCTAACCCTAACCCGTACCATAACCCTAACCCGTACACTAACACTAACCCTAACCCTAATCCTAACCCTAAACGGTATGCTAACCCTAACCCTAAACCTCACCCTAACCCTAACCCATACCCTAACCCTAACCTGTACCCTAACCCTATCCCTAACACTAACCCTAACCCTAACCCTAACCCTAACCCGTACCCTAACCCTAACCCGTACCCTAACCCTAACCCTAACCGTATCCCCTAACCCTAACCCTAACCCGTACCCTAACCCTAAACCTAACGCTAACCCCTAACCCTAAACCTAACCCGTACCCTAACCCTAACCCTAACCCTAACCCGTACCCTAAACCGTACCCTAATCCTAACTCTAACCCTAACCCTAACCCGTACCCTTACCCTAACCCTAACCCTAATTCTAACCCGTACCCTAAACCTAACCCTAACCCGTACCCTAACCCTAACCCGTACCCTAAACCTAACCCTAACCCTAACCCATACCCTAACCCTAACCCTAAGCCTAACCCTAACCAGTACCCTAAACCTAACCATAACCCGTACCCTAACCCTAACCCGTACCCTAACCCTAACCCTAAACCTAACCCTAATTCGTACCCTAACCCGTACCCTAACCCTAATCCGTACCCTAACCCTAACCCTAACCCTAACCCAACCCTAACCCTAACCCGTACCCTAACCCTAAGCCTAACCCTAACCCGTACCCTAACCCTAAAACTAACCAGTACCCTAACACTAACCCTAACCAGGACCCTAAACCTAAACCGTACCCTAAACCTAACCCTAACCCTAACACTAACCCGTACCCTAACCCTACCCCGTACCCTAACCATACTCCGTAACCTAAAGCTAAACCTAACCCTAACCCGTACCCTAACCCTAACCCTAATCCTTTCCTAAACCTAACCCTAACCCTAACCCGTACCCTAACCCGTACCCTAACCCTAACCCGTACCCTAACCCTAACACTAACCCGTACCCTAACCCTAACCCGTACCCTAACCCCTAACCCCTAACCCTATCCTAACCCTAACCCGTATCCTAAACCTAACCCTAATCCTAACCCTAACCCTAACCCGTACCCTAAACCTAACCCTAACCCGTACCCTAACCCTAACCCTAACCCTAAACCTTTCCTAACCCTAACCCTAACCATAACCCTAACCCTAACCCTAACCCGTACCCTAAACCTAACCCGTACCCTAACCCTAACCCTAACCCTAACCCGTACGCTAACCCTAACCCTAACACTAACCCTAACCCTAACCCTAACCCATACCCTAAACCTAACCCTAACCCTAACCCTAACCCTAATCCGTACCCTAGCCTAACCCTAACCCGTGCTCTAACCCTAACCCTAACCCTAACCCTAAACTTAACCCGTACCCTAACCCTAACCTTAACCCTAACCCTAACCCGTAACCTAACCCTAACCCTAAACCTGACCCTAACCCGTACCCTAACCCTAACCCTAACCAGTACCCTAACCCTAACCCTAACCAGTACCCTAACCCTAAACCATACCCTAAAGCTTACCCTCACACTAACCCGTACCCTAACCCGTACCCTAACCCTAAACCGTACCCTAACCCTAACCCTAACCCGTACCCTAACCCTAACCCTAACCCTAACACTAACCCGTACCCTAACCCTAACCCGTACCATAACCCTAACCCTAACCCTAACCCTAACTCTAATCCGTACCCTAACCCTACACCTAACCCATACCCTAACCCTAACCCTAACCCTAAACTTAACCCGTACCCTAACACTACCCCTAACCCTAACCCTAACCCGTACCCTAACCCTAAACCTAAACCTAACCCTAACCCGTACCCTAACCCTAACCCTATCCCAAACCCTAACCCTAACCCGTACCCTAACCCTAACCCTAACCCTAACCCTGACCCTAACCCGTACCCTAACCCTAACCCTAACCCTAACCCTAACCCTAACCCATACCCTAAACCATACCCTAACCCTAACCGTAACCCTAAACCCTAACCCTAACCATAACCCTAACCCGTACCCTAACCCGTACCCTAACCCTAACCCTAACCCTAACCCTAACCCGTACCCTAACCCTAACCTTAACCCGTACCCTAACCCTAACCCTAATCCTAACCCTAACCCTTTCCTAACCCTAACCCTAACCCTAACGCTAACCCTAACCCTAACCCGTACCCTAACCCTAACCCGTACCCTAACACTAACCCTAACCCTAATCCTAACCCTAACCCGTATGCTAACCCTAACCCTAACACTCACCCTAACCCTAACCCGTATCCTAAACCTAACCCGTACCCTAAACCTAACCCTAACACTAACCCTAACCCTAACCCTAACCCCTAACCCTAACCCTAACCCGTTTCCTAACCATAACCCTAACCCGTACCCTAACCCTAACCCGTACCCTAAACCTAACCCTAACCCTAACACTAACCCGTACCCTAACCCACCCCGTAACCTAACCCTAAACCTAACCCTATCGCCTAACCCTAACCCTAACCCGTACCCTAACCCTAACCCTAACGCTAACCCCTAACCCTAACCCTAACCCGTACCCTAACCCTAACCCTAAACCTAACCCTAACCCTAACCCGTACCCTAAACCGTACCCTAACCCTAACCCTAACCCTAACCCGTACCCTAACCCTAACCCTAACCCTAACCCATACCCTAACCCTAACCCTAACACTTTCCTAAACCTAACCCTAACCCTAACCCTAACCCAAACTTACCCTAACCGTAACCCGTACCCTAACCCGTACCCTAACCCTAACGCTAACCCTAACACGTACCCTAACCCTAACCCTAACCCTAACACTAACCCGTACGCTAACCCTAACACATACCCTAACACGTACCCTAACCCTAACCCTAACCCTAACCCTAACCCCTAAAACCTAACACTAACCCTAACCCTAACCCGTAGCCTAACCCTAACCCTAACCCTAACCCGTACCCTAAACCTAACTATAAACCGTACCCTAACCCTAACACTAACCCTAACCCTAACCCTTTGCTAACCCTAACCCTAACCCTCACCCTCACCCTAATGCTAACCCGTACCCTAAACCTAACCTTAACCCTTACCCTAACCCTAACCCGTACCCTAACCCTAATCCTAACCCGTACCCTAACCCTAACCCTAACCCGTACCCTAACCCTAACCCTAACCCAAACTCTAACCCGTACCCTAACCCTAAACCTAACCCTAACCCTAACCCTTTCCTAACCCTAACCCTAACCCTAAACCTAACCCTAACCCGTACCCTAACCCTAACCCTAACCCTAACCCGTACGCTAACGCTAACACTAACCCTAACCCTAACCCTAACCCTAACCCTAACGCGTACCCTAAACCAAACCCTAACCCTAACCCTAACCCTAACCCGTACCCTAAACCTAACCCTAACCCTAACCCTAACCCGAACCCTAACTCGTACCCTAACCCTAACCCGTACCCAAACCCGTACCCTAACCCGTACCCTAACCCTAACCCTAACTCTAATTCTAACCCTAACCCGTACCCTAACCCTACCCTTAACCCGTACCCTAACCCTAACCCTAACCCTTTCCTAACCCTATCCCTAACCCTAACCCTAACCCTAACGCGTACCCTAAACCAAACCCTAACCCTAACCCTAACCCTAACCCGTACCCTAAACCTAACCCTAACCCTAACCCTAACCCGAACCCTAACTCGTACCCTAACCCTAACCCGAACCCAAACCCGTACCCTAACCCAAACTCTAACCGGTACCCTAACACTAAATCTAACCCTAACCCTAACCCTTTCCTAACCCTAACCCTAACCCTAAACCTAACCCTAACCCGTACCCTAACACTAACCCTAACCCTAACCCTAACCCCTAACCCTAACCCTAACCCGTTACCTAACCATAACCCTAACCTTTAACCCTAACCCTAACCCGTACCCTAACCCTAACACTAACCCGTACCCTAATCCTAACCCTAACCCTAACCCTAACCCTAACCCGTACCCTAACCCTAACACTAACCCGTACCCTAATCCTAACTCTAACCCTAACCCTAACCCGTACCCTAACCCTAACCCTAACCCTAACCCTAACCAGTACCCTAACCCTAACCATAACCCGTACCCTAACCCTAACCCTAACCCTAATTCGTACCCTAACCCGTACCCTAACCCTAATCCGTACCCTAACCCTAACCCTAACCCTAACCCAACCCTAACCCTAACCCGTACCCTAACCCTAAGCCTAACCCTAACCCGTACCCTAACCCTAAAACTAACCAGTACCCTAACACTAACCCTAACCAGGACCCTAAACCTAAACCGTACCCTAAACCTAACCCTAACCCTAACACTAACCCGTAACCTAACCCTACCCCGTACCCTAACCATACTCCGTACCCTAACCCTAAACCTAACCCTAACCCGTACCCTAACCCTAACCCTAATCCTTTCCTAAACCTAACCCTAACCCTAACCCGTACCCTAACCCGTACCCTAACCCTAACCCGTACCCTAACCCTAACCCTAACACTAACCCGTACCCTAACCCTAACCCGTACCCTAACCCCTAACCCCTAACCCTATCCTAACCCTAACCCGTATCCTAAACCTAACCCTAATCCTAACCCTAACCCTAACCCGTACCCTAAACCTAACCCTAACCCGTACCCTAACCCTAACCCTAACCCTAAACCTTTCCTAACCCTAACCCTAACCATAACCCTAACCCTAAACCTAACCCGTACCCTAAACCTAACCCGTACCCTAACCCTAACCCTAAACCTAACCCGTACGCTAACCCTAACCCTAACACTAACCCTAACCCTAACCCTAACCCTAACCCATACCCTAAACCTAACCCTAACCCTAACCCTAATCCGTACCCTAGCCTAACCCTAACCCGTGCTCTAACCCTAACCCTAACCCTAACCCTAAACTTAACCCGTACCCTAACCCTAACCCTAACCCTAACCCTAACCCTAACCCGTACCCTAACCCTAACCCTAAACCTGACCCTAACCCGTACCCTAACCCTAAACCTAACCAGTACCCTAAACCTAACCCTAACCAGTACCCTAACCCTAAACCATACCCTAAAGCTTACCCTCACACTAACCCGTACCCTAACCCGTACCCTAACCCTAAACCGTACCCTAACCCTAACCCTAACCCTAAACCGTACCCTAACCCGAACCCTAACCCTAACACTAACCCGTACCCTAACCCTAACCCGTACCATAACCCTAACCCTAACCCTAACCCTAACTCTAATCCGTACCCTAACCCTACACCTAACCCATACCCTAACCCTAACCCTAACCCTAAACTTAACCCGTACCCTAACACTACCCCTAACCCTAACCCTAACCCGTACCCTAACCCTAAACCTAAACCTAACCCTAACCCGTACCCTAACCCTAACTCTAACCCAAACCCTAACCCTAACCCGTACCCTAACCCTAACCCTAACCCTAACCCTGACCCTAACCCGTACCCTAACCCTAACCCTAACCCTAACCCTAACCCTAACCCATACCCTAAACCGTACCCTAACCCTAACCGTAACCCTAACCCCTAACCCTAACCCTAACCCTAACCCGTACCCTAACCCGTACCCTAACCCTAACCCTAACACTAACCCTAACCCTAACCCTAACCCGTACCCTAACCCTAACCTTAACCCGTACCCTAACCCTAACCCTAATCCTAACCCTAACCCTTTCCTAACCCTAACCCTAACCCTAACGCAAACCCTAACCCTAACCCGTACCCTAACCCTAACCCGTACCCTAACACTAACCCTAACCCTAATCCTAACCCTAACCCGTATGCTAACCCTAACCCTAACACTCACCCTAACCCTAACCCGTATCCTAAACCTAACCCGTACCCTAAACCTAACCCTAACACTAACCCTAACCCTAACCTTAACCCCTAACCCTAAACCTAACCCGTTTCCTAACCATAACCCTAACCCGTACCCTAACCCTAACCCGTACCCTAAACCTAACCCTAACCCTAACACTAACCCGTACCCTAACCCACCCCGTAACCTAACCCTAAACCTAACCCTATCGCCTAACCCTAACCCTAACCCGTACCCTAACCCTAACCTTAACGCTAACCCCTAACCCTAACCCTAACCCGTACCCTAACCCTAACCCTAAACCTAACCCTAACCCTAACCCGTACCCTAAACCGTACCCTAACCCTAACCCTAACCCTAAACCGTACCCTAACCCTAACCCTAACCCTAACCCATACCCTAACCCTAACCCTAACCCTTTCCTAAACCTAACCCTAACCCTAACCCTAACCCAAACTTACCCTAACCGTAACCCGTACCCTAACCCGTACCCTAACCCTAACGCTAACCCTAACACGTACCCTAACCCTAACCCTAACCCTAACACTAACCCGTACGCTAACCCTAACCCATACCCTAACACGTACCCTAACCCTAACCCTAACCCTAACCCTAACCCCTAAAACCTAACACTAACCCTAACCCTAACCCGTAGCCTAACCCTAACCCTAACCCTAACCCTAACCCGTACCCTAAACCTAACTATAAACCGTTCCCTAACCCTAACACTAACCCTAACCCTAACCCTTTGCTAACCCTAACCCTAACCCTCACCCTCACCCTAATGCTAACCCGTACCCTAAACCTAACCCTAACCCTTACCCTAACCCTAACCCGTACCCTAACCCTAATCCTAACCCGTACCCTAACCCTAACCCTAACCCGTACCCTAACCCTAACCCTAACCCAAACTCTAACCCGTACCCTAACCCTAAACCTAACCCTAACCCTAACCCTTTCCTAACCCTAACCCTAACCCTAAACCTAACCCTAACCCATACCCTAAACCTAACCCTAAACCTAACCCGTACGCTAACGCTAACACTAACCCTAACCCTAACCCTAACCCTAACCCTAACGCGTACCCTAAACCAAACCCTAACCCTAACCCTAACCCTAACCCGTACCCTAAACCTAACCCTAACCCTAACCCTAACCCGAACCCTAACTCGTACCCTAACCCTAACCCGTACCCAAACCCGTACCCTAACCCGTACCCTAACCCTAACCCTAACTCTAATTCTAACCCTAACCCGTACCCTAACCCTAGCCTTAACCCGTACCCTAACCCTAACCCTAACCCTAACCCTTTCCTAACCCTAACCCTAACCCTAACCCTAACCCTAACGCGTACCCTAAACCAAACCCTAACCCTAACCCTAACCCTAACCCGTACCCTAAACCTAACCCTAACCCTAACCCTAACCCGAACCCTAACTCGTACCCTAACCCTAACCCGAACCCAAACCCGTACCCTAACCCAAACTCTAACCCGTACCCTAACACTAAATCTAACCCTAACCCTAACCCTTTCCTAACCCTAACCCTAACCCTAAACCTAACCCTAACCCGTAACCTAACACTAACCCTAACCCTAACCCTAACCCCTAACCCTTACCCTAACACGTTACCTAACCATAACCCTAACCTTTAACCCTAACCCTAACCCGTACCCTAACCCTAACCCTAACCCGTACCCTAATCCTAACCGGTACCCTAACCCTAACACGTACCCTAACCCGTACCGTAACACTAACCCTAACCCTAACCCTAACCCGTACCCTAACCCTAACCCTAACCCTAACCCTAACCCGTACCCTAACACTAACCCTAACCCGTACCCTAACCCTTACCCTAAACCTAACCCTAACCCGTACGCTAACCCTTTCCTAACCCTAACCCTAACCCTAAACCTAACCCTAACCCTAACCCTAACCCTAACTAGTACCCTAACCCTAACCCTAAACCTAAACCTAACCCTAACCCGTACCCTAACCCTAACCCTAACCCTAACCCTAACCCGTACCCTAAACCGTACCCTAACCCTAACCCTAACCCTAACCCTAACCCCTAACCCTAACCCTAACCCTAACCCTAACCCTAACCCGTACCCTAACCCTAACCCTAACCCTAACCCTAACCCTAACCCGTCCCCTAACCCTAACCTTAACCCGTACCCTAAACCTAACCCTAATCCTAACCCTAAGCCTTTCCTAACCCTAACCCTAACCCTAACCCTAACCCTAACCCTAACCCGTACCATAACCCTAACCCGTACACTAACACTAACCCTAACCCTAATCATAACCCTAAACGGTATGCTAACCCTAACCCTAAACCTCACCCTAACCCTAACCCGTACCCTAACCCTAACCTGTACCCTAACCCTATCCCTAACACTAACCCTAACTCTAACCCTAACCCTAACCCGTACCCTAACCCTAACCCGTACCCTAACCCTAACCCTAACCGTATCCCCTAACCCTAACCCTAACCCGTACCCTAACCCTAAACCTAACGCTAACCCCTAACCCTAAACCTAACCCGTACCCTAACCCTAACCCTAACCCTAACCCGTACCCTAAACCGTACCCTAATCCTAACTCTAACCCTAACCCTAACCCGTACCCTAACCCTAACCCTAACCCTAATCAGTACCCTAACCCTAACCATAACCCGTACCCTAACCCTAACCCGTACCCTAACCCTAACCCTAACCCTAATTCGTACCCTAACCCGTACCCTATCCCTAATCCGTACGCTAACCCTAACCCTAACCCTAACCCAACCCTAACCCTAACCCGTACCCTAACCCTAAGCCTAACCCTAACCCGTACCCTAACCCTAAAACTAACCAGTACCCTAACACTAACCCTAACCAGGACCCTAAACCTAAACCGTACCCTAAACCTAACCCTAACCCTAACACTAACCCGTACCCTAACCCTACCCCGTACCCTAACCATACTCCGTACCCTAACCCTAAACCTAACCCTAACCCGTACCCTAACCCTAACCCTAATCCTTTCCTAAACCTAACCCTAACCCTAACCCGTACCCTAACCCGTACCCTAACCCTAACCCGTACCCTAACCCTAACCCTAACACTAACCCGTACCCTAACCCTAACCCGTACCCTAACCCCTAACCCCTAACCCTATCCTAACCCTAACCCGTATCCTAAACCTAACCCTAATCCTAACCCTAACCCTAACCCGTACCCTAAACCTAACCCTAACCCGTACCCTAACCCTAACCCTAACCCTAAACCTTTCCTAACCCTAACTCTAACCATAACCCTAACCCTAACCCTAACCCGTACCCTAAACCTAACCCGTACCCTAACCCTAACCCTAAACCTAACCCGTACGCTAACCCTAACCCTAACACTAACACTAACCCTAACCCTAACCCATACCCTAAACCTAACCCTAACCCTAACCCTAATCCGTACCCTAGCCTAACCCTAACCCGTGCTCTAACCCTAACCCTAAACCTAAACCTAAACTTAACCCGTACCCTAACCCTAACCCTAAACCTAACCCTAACCCGTATCCTAACCCTAACCCTAAACCTGACCCTAACCCGTACCCTAACCCTAACCCTAACCAGTACCCTAACCCTAACGCTAACCAGTACCCTAACCCTAAACCATACCCTAAAGCTTACCCTCACACTAACCCGTACCCTAACCCGTACCCTAACCCTAAACCGTACCCTAACCCTAACCCTAACCCTAACCCGTACCCTAACCCTAACCCTAACCCTAACACTAACCCGTACCCTAACCCTAACCCGTACCATAACCCTAACCCTAACTCTAATCCGTACCCTAACCCTACCCCTAATCCATACCCTAACCCTAACCCTAACCCTAAACCTAACCCGTACCCTAACACTACCCCTAACCCTAACCCTAACCCGTACCCTAACCCTAAACCTAAACCTAACCCTAACCCGTACCCTAACCCAAACCCTAACCCTAACCCGTACCCTAACCCTAACCCTAAACCTGACCCTGACCCTAACCCGTACCCTAACCCTAACCCTAACCCTAACCCTAACCCATACCCTAAACCGTACCCTAACCCTAACCGTATCCCTAATCCCTAACCCTAACCCTAACCCGTACCCTAACCCGTACCCTAACCCTAACCCTAACGCTAACCCTAACCCTAACCCGTACCCTAACCCTAACCCGTACCCTAACACTAACCCTAACCCTAATCCTAACCCTAACCCGTATGCTAACCCTAACCCTAACACTCACCCTAACCCTAACCCGTATCCTAAACCTAACCCGTACCCTAAACCTAACCCTAACACTAACCCTAACCCTAACCCTAACCCCTAACCCTAACCCTAACCCGTTTCCTAACCATAACCCTAACCCGTACCCTAACCCTAACCCGTACCCTAAACCTAACCCTAACCCTAACCCTAACCCGTACCCTAACCCTAACCCTAACCCTAACACTAACCCGTACCCTAACCCTAACCCGTACCATAACCCTAACCCTAACTCTAATCCGTACCCTAACCCTACCCCTAATCCATACCCTAACCCTAACCCTAACCCTAAACCTAACCCGTACCCTAACACTACCCCTAACCCTAACCCTAACCCGTACCCTAACCCTAAACCTAAACCTAACCCTAACCCGTACCCTAACCCAAACCCTAACCCTAACCCGTACCCTAACCCTAACCCTAACCCTGACCCTGACCCTAACCCGTACCCTAACCCTAACCCTAACCCTAACCCTAACCCATACCCTAAACCGTACCCTAACCCTAACCGTATCCCTAATCCCTAACCCTAACCCTAACCCGTACCCTAACCCGTACCCTAACCCTAACCCTAAACCTAACCCTAACCCTAACCCGTACCCTAACCCTAACCTTAACCCGTACCCTAACCCTAACCCTAATCCTAACCCTAACTCTTTCCTAACCCTAACCCTAACCCTAACGCTAACCCTAACCCTAACCCGTACCCTAACCCTAACCCGTACCCTAACACTAACCCTAACCCTAATCCTAACCCTAACCCGTATGCTAACCCTAACCCTAACACTCACCCTAACCCTAACCCGTATCCTAAACCTAACCCGTACCCTAAACCTAACCCTAACACTAACCCTAACCCTAACCCTAACCCCTAACCCTAACCCTAACCCGTTACCTAACCATAACCCTAACCCGTACCCTAACCCTAACCCGTACCCTAAACCTAACCCTAACCCTAACACTAACCCGTACCCTAACCCACCCCGTACCCTAAACCTAAACCTAACCCTAACCCGTACCCTAACCCTAACCCTAACCCTAAACCAAACCCTAACCCTAACACGTACGCTAACCCTAACACTAACCCGTACCCTAACCCTAACCGGTACCCTAACCCTAACACGTACCCTAAACCGTACCCTAACCCTAACCCTAACCCTAACCCTAACCTGTACCATAAACCTAACCCTAACCCTAACCCTAACCCGCACCCTAAAACTTACACTAAACCTAACCCTAACCCGTACGCTAACCCTAACACTAACCCTAACCCTAACCCGTACCCTAACCGTAACCCTAACCTTAACACTAACCCTAACCCTAACCCTAACCCGTACCCTAAACCTAACCCTAACCCGTACCCTAACCCTAACCCGTACCCTAACCCTAACCCTAACCCGTACCCTAAACCTAACACCTACCCTAACCCTAACCCGTAACCTAACCCGTACACTAACCCTAACCCGTACCCTTAACCTAACCCTAACCCTAACCCTAAACCTAACCCATACCCTAACCCGTACCCTAACACTAACCCTAACCCTAAACCTAACCCGTACCCTAACCCTAACCCTAACCCTAACACTAACTCTAACCCGTACCTTAACCCTAACCCCTAACCCTAACCCTAACCCGTACCCTAACCCTAACACTAACCCTAACCCGTAACCCTAAACCTAACCCGTACCCGTACCCTAACCCTAACCCGTGCCCTAACCCGTACCCTAACCCTAACCCGTACCCTAACACTAACCCTAATCCTAACCCTAACCCGTACCCTAACCCTAACCCTAACCCTTTCCTAACCCTAACCCTAACCCTAACCCTAACCCTAACCCGTACCCTAACCCCGACCCTAACCCTAAACCGTACCCTAAACCTAACCCTAACCCTAACCCGTACCCTAACCTCACCCTAACCCTAACCCTAAAATTAACCCGTACCATAACCCTAACCCGTACGCTAACCCGTACCCTAAACCTAACCCTAACCCTAACCCCGAACCCCTAACCCTAACCCTAACCCTAACCCTAAATCTAACCCGTACCCTAACCCTAACACTAACCATAAACCTAACCCGTAACCTAACCCTAACCCTAACCCGTACCCTAACCCTAACCCTAACCCTAAACCGTACCCTAACCCTAACCCGTACCCTAACCCTAAACCTAACTTCTAACCCTAACCCTAAACCTAACCCTAACCCTAACATGTACCCTAACCCTAAACCTAACCCGTACCCTAACCCTAATCCTAACCCGTACCCTAACCCTAACCCGTACCCTAACCCTAACCCTACCCCGTACCCTAAACCTAACCCTAACCCTAACCATAACCCTAACCCGTAGCCTAACCCTAAACCTAAACCTAACCCTAACCCTAACCCTAACCCGTACCCTAACCCGTACCCTAACCCGTACCCTAACCCGAACCCAAACCGCACACTAACCCTAACCCTAACCCTTACCCTAACCCGTACCCTAACCCTAACCCTAACCCTAACCCGTACCTTAACCCTAACCCTAACCCTAACCCTAACCCTAACACGTACCCTAACCCTAACCCTAACCCGTACCCTAACCCTAACCCTAACCCGTACCCAAACCCTAACCCGTACCCTAACCCTAACCCTACCCCGTACCCTAACCCTAACCCTAACCATAACCATAACCCTAACCCGTAACCTAACCCTAACCCTAACCCTAACCCTAACCCGTACCCTAACCCTAACCCTAACCCTAACCCGTACCCTAAACCTAATCCTAACCTCTAACCCTATCCCTAACACTAACCCTAACCCTAACCCTGACTCCAACACTAACTCGTACCCTAACCCTAACCCTAACCCGTACCTTAACCCTAACCTTAACCCTAACCCTAATCCATACCCTAACCCTAACCCTAACCCTAACCCTAACCCCTAACCCCTAACCCTAACCCTAATCCTAACCCTAACCCTAATCCGTACATTAACCCTAACACTAACCCTAAACCTAACCCTAACCGTAACCCTAACCCGTAACCTAACCCTAACCCTAACCCTAACACGTACCCTAACCCTAACCCTAACCCTAACCCTAACCCGTACCCTAACCCTAACCCTAACTCCAACCCTAACTCGTACCCTAACCCTAACCCTAACCCGTACCTTAAACCTAACACTAACCCAAACCCTTATCCATACCCTAACCCTAACCCTAACCCTAACCCTAACCCCTAACCCCTAAACCTAACTCTAATCCTAAACCTAACCCTAACCCGTACATTAAACCTAACACTAACCCTAACCCTAACCCTAACCCGTAACCTAACCCTAACCCCTAACACTAACCCTAACCGTACCCTAACCCTAAACCTAACCCTAACCCGTACCCTAACCCTAACCGTAACCCTAACCAGTACCCTAAACGGTACCCTAAACCTAACCCGTATCCTAACCTTAATCCGTACCCTAACCCTAACACGTACCCTAACCCTAACCCTGAACCTAACTCTTTCCTAACCCTAACCCTAGCCCTAAACCTAACCCTAACCCTAACCCGTACCCTAACCCTAACCCGTACCCTAACCCTAAACCTAACCCTAAACCTAACGCTAACCCTAAACCGTACCCTAACCCTAAACCTAACCCTAAACCTAACTCTAACCCTAACCCGTACGCTAACCCTAACACTAACACTAACACTAACACTAACACTAACCCGTACCCTAACCCTAACCCGTACCCTAACCCTAACCCTAACCCTAATCCTAACCCTAACCCCTAACCCTAACCCTAACCCTTACCCTAACCCATACCCTAATCCTAACTCGTACACTAACCCGTACCCTAACCCTAACCCTAACCCTAACCCTAACACCTAACCCCTAACCCTAACCCTAACCCTATCCCAAACCCTAACCCGTAGTTTAACACTAACACTAACCCTAACCCAAGCCTAACCGTAACGCGTACCCTAACCCTAACCCTAAACCGTACCCTAGCACGTACCCTAACCCTAACCCGTACCCTAACCCTAACACTAACCCTAACCCGTACCCAAACCCTAACCCTAACCAGTACCCTAACCCAAAACCTAAGCCGTACCCTAACCCTAAACCATACCCTAACCCTAACCCTAACCCTAACCCTAACCCATACCCTATCCCGTACCCTAACCCTAACCCGTACCCTAACCCTAACCCTAACCCTAACCCAAGCCTAACCGTAACCCGTACCCTAACCCTAACCCTAAACCGTACCCTAGCACGTACCCTAACCCTAACCCGTACCTTAACCCAAACACTTCCCCTAACCCTAACCCTAATCCTAACCCTAACCCGTACCCTAACCCTAACCCTAACCCTTTCCTAAACCTAACCCTAACCCTAACCCTAACCCTAACCCGTACCGTAACCCTAACCCGTACCCTAACCCGTACCCTAACCCTAACCCGTACCCTAATCCTAACCCTAACCCTAACCCTAACACTAACCCGTACCCTAACCCTAACCCGCACCCTAACCCGTACCCTAACCCTAACACTAACCCTAACCCTGACCACTAACCCCTAACCCTAACCCTAACCCTAACCCGTACCCTACCCTAACCCTAACCCTAACCGTACCCTAACCCTAACCCTAACCCGTACCCTAACCCTAACCCTAACTCTAACCCGTACCCTACCCTAACCCTAACCCTAACCCGTACCCTAAACCTAACCCTAACCCTAACCCTAGCCCTAACCCTAACCCGTACCCTAACCCTAACCATAACCCTAACCCTAACCCGTACCCTAACCCTAAACCTAACCCGTACCCTAACCCTAACCCTAACCCTAACCCTAACCCTAAACCATACCCTAAC